>CM060897.1:93769666-94302166 GCA_030762935.1 Hymenopus coronatus
TAGTAGTAGGAGCAGCAGTACTAGTAGTAGCAGCAGCAGTACTAGTAGTAGCAGCAGTACTAGTAGTAGCAGCAGTAGTACTAGTAGTAGCAGCAGCAGTAATAGTAGTAGCAGCAGCAGTAATAGTAGTAGTAGCAGCAGCAGTACTAGTAGTAGTAGTAGCAGTACTAGTAGTGGCAGCAGCAGGAGCAGTACTAGTAGTAGCAGCAGCAGTAATAGTAGTAGTAGCAGCAGCAGTAATAGTAGTAGTAGCGGTACTGGTAGTAGCAGCAGCAGTACTAGTAGTAGTAGCAGCAGTACTAGTAGTAGCAGCAGCAGTAATAGTAGTAGTAGTAGCAGTACTAGTAGTAGCAGCAGCAGTAATAGTAGTAGTAGTAGTAGTAGAAGTAGTAGTAGTAGTACTAGTAGTAGCAGCAGCAGTAATAGTAGTAGTAGTAGCAGCAGCAGTAATAGTAGCAGTAGTAGCAGTACTAGTAGTAGCAGCAGCAGTACTAGTAGTACAGCAGCAGTAATAGTAGTAGTAGTAGAAGTAGTCGTTGTACTAGTAGTAGCAGCAGCAGTACTAGTAGTACAGCAGCAGTAATAGTAGTAGTAGTAGAAGTAGTCGTTGTACTAGTAGTAGCAGAAGTAGCGGGGTAGGAGTAGGAGTAGTAGTAGCAGTAACAGAAGTAGTGCGCACTACTGAGGTCATTAGCGTCCTGACAGGGTGTGAGTGTGTGTGTGAACCTCTAACGTATTGCTACACCGATGCTAAAAAAACACATAACTTTCTATAGATTTAGATAATATTGTAGTTAAATTACCGAAAGGAGTATCGGCCCAAAAACTAAACCCTTCTAAATATCTCTGTTATTCATAGGTTCATGGATATACTGTATGTCATTGTATTATATTCGATTAAAAAGAAGTCGATACGGAGATTTCATGGTAAACACGAGAATACGAAGCGTTTCAGATGAATACCTTCTAGAGCTGCGGCCTGAATTTTTTTTTTTTTTTTAAATTCCTCCACTGCAATTGATTACTACTACATTTTTATAATCTAAATCTGTTGTTATTTTTTATGTGAAACGTTTGAGGGAAGTGTTTTATTTCTCAATAATGGTTCTAAGGATTTTTTGTAAATTGCCACAGTCTAAGTTAATTGCATAACAATGAAATCCACATATAACTTCATGAGATTAGCCTATAAAGTTCCCTTCATTCGGACGGAATTGTATAATTTTATATAACAGGTAAGGGTAAGTGTTAACTGATAGACGAATACATATTACATAAAAATGCAGATCCCTTTAAACATACATTCTATTCCAAATTATCTTTTATGCACTTAGACATTTCCTAGATATCTGTTAATTAAAGCCACCAAGGTTTTAATGCTTTGTCATTATTTTAACGTCATGTTGATGTGCATAATTATGTTTCTAATGATTACATGAAGTCAGTATGGAATGTAAAGGAATTCAGTTCTTAAACGTTTGACTATCGCTTTCTATTTGTACCTATAGGAAAATGTGAAATTTATGCATTTCCACAAATGTTTATCTCAATTAAAATGGAGTAGCATAATGTGGTACAAATCGGTATAGGTACAATTCCGATCAGCATAAGATAAATACAATTTTTCAGTTTCGTATTTTTGGTAGCACTTGGCTCAGTTGGTAGGTGTGTTGCAGCGTGGATGGTTTCTGGCTTATATTTTCCACGAATACACCAGCTTGTGCTAAAGAGATAAAAAGCTTTTCTTGTTCAGAGTTAAATGAAATTATATAGTTTTAGCGTCTTATAAAATTGCGTGGTTTCATGTGCTTGCAAATGTGAGGTTAGGGACTTGTTTTGTGTTCCCGGTTGTTCTGAGACAGTTATAGAGAAACATTGTGTGACATATTATGCCATCTGCTGACAACACTTGGCACAATTCCGTAATATTTACTCATGATTCCGTTCCTACTAACAGTACATTTTTGATCATCAAAAACGTATAAGTTTACCCTATTGAAATTTCGATTAAAATAGCTGTTCGGTTTATTCAGTCATAATTGGTTATCCACAATTACTGCACACAAGTTCTTTATATTAAACATACTTCTGTTTTTTCCCGCAAGTATTTAATTGATATTTTCCCCAAATGTATTAATTATGAATATTTTAACTACATATGTTTTACAAACCTCCATTTGTTCTTTTAGGTGCTATGAAAACTATCAGAAAAGACAAATTACAACAAATGGAGTCAGACGGCGTTAGATGAGGAATTTAAGAGTGTAATGGCATTCGAGGTACATTAGAATTACCTATATGGTATTCATTTCAGCACTCTCCATGGTAAAATACAAATTGGATTAACTCCAACTACACAAAACAAAATTGACCATCTAACGGTACTGAATTCTAAAATGAACGATACTTTGTCCAGAGAGCTTTTTTTCTAGAACAGCTAGGACTGGGTCTGTTGCTACTTCAGTTAAGAAAAGTTGCACTTCAGTTGGCCGAGAAAAATAATTTGAAACATCCGAAGGCCTTTCACGACCCAGAGCTGTAGACAGTCGCTCCATGGCCGAGTGATTAGACCACTCACCAAGACCGTCCGGGTTTGATCCTAGGCGACCGCATGTGGGATTTGTGGCGGTCAAAGCAGCGTAGGGGCGGGGTTTCTCCGAGTTCTCGGTTTCCCCCGCTATCGTATTCCACCGGTGCTCCATCTTCTTTCCAGGTGTCATCAGTGTCATCACCTGCGGTGCCGTAGTAAAAGCGTTAACACTACTATAAAGGGCCGCGCCGTAGCCGAGGGTTAGACCATTCGCATCTCACCTATTCACGAGTTCGATCCAAAGTGAGATTTGTAGTGGACAAAGCGGCGCAGGGGTGGGTTTTTTCGGGTTCTCCGGTTTCCTCCGCCATCTCATTCCACCGGTGCTCCATCTTCATTCCATGTATCGTCAGTGTCATCGCCTGCGGTGCCATATATAGTAAAAGTGGGCGTTAAGCACTATAAAATAAATAAACAGCATAAAAAGGAGCTTAACACTGAAATAAAGCAGAAGTAAGTAAATCTTTCCAAAATTTGGAAGAAACTGTGAAGGAATGTGATTTGTTTTATAAATTACAGAGCACTTGTACATAGTATGGACGAACTCGGTTTTCTCTGAACAGCAGATTCGCAAAAATAGTCATTCGTAAAGGTAAGGAGAAGTTGTTTCATTAACAAACGGGGAAACGAACAAAGTATACTTGTTGCATGCATGAATGCATATAGTCTTCTTTATCACCAATGATAATTGTCAAAGTAGTGCGGAAATGGCCTGAGTTTCAAGATGACTTGCTCCTCACCAAGGCAGCCCAGGTTCACTTCCGACCGCAAGTGGAATTTGTGGTGGACAAAGCAGCGCAGGGGCGGGTTATTTTCTCTGGTTTCCCCCGCTATCGCGTTCCTACGGTGCACTATCTTCTTTCCATGTAACATCAGTGTCTACAATGCCATCTATAATAAAAAGTTGGCTTTAATCATTAAAAAAAATGAAAAAATGACGGGTTACCTCTTGGTTTCATTTAAAAAATCAGTGACTCGAGGTGCAGTGAGAACTTTTATGATCTGGCTTCGACACGGCAACAAATAAAAAACAGTGGGTAGTGCTACAGTTCTTATTGTTGATAAATTATGGAAGCCATGCCCACTTGTAAGCTGGAGAGTACTGTCAGGAAAATGAGATAACACTTTTGGGATTGCCTCCACACAGTGCACTTGCACTACAGCCATTAGACAGAATATTCCTCAGTATCATTGTCATGCAACTGACTGATTCATCGTTATCTCAAGGAAAGCACCACAAAGCAAAGATTCTGTGCTATTTTCTGTGACGTCTAGAATAAACATGTATCTGTTGGTTCTGCCATAAAAATGTGCACAGAAATGTACTTTCAATGTTATTCGAGGTTCCTGCTCCTTCAAACCTCACCAATGACACTAATATCAGTATTCTAATTGAAGGAAGTAACTAAAGAGCACGGCAAATACGTAACACCAACATCCATTAACATTTTACCGCACAATGTGTCGATGCCATTTGCCAACTCCAGAGAAAACAGTGTCGTCTCGAAAAAGGAAAATTCAGGCATCAATTCGATTCACTGCAGATGAAAATCTGGAAAAGGTTTTCTGCAAGGGATCCTTTTTTTTTTTTTTTTTTTTTTTGACAGGATACAAAGAAAGAAATAAACAAAACCATTAAATCGGAGTATGAGTATATGCATTATAATTATGAGAGAAATGCTAAAAATCTTCATATCGCAAGCAAATAACGACGGTAATATTGTGGGATTTTTTTAAAATTATTATAGTGCGGAATCAATGCAGAAAGGAGACTGAGTTCTCTAACAAAAATGTTTTGAACCACGAAATTTGCTTTGGTACCCAAGGGTAAAAGTGTTTTCATGTGGAAAATGTCAAAGATCAGAATTGTATAAAACAGTGATTACAATTGTACCTAATATGGTACATTTTCGATCAATTATATTAAATTATGAAATTTGTTGTATTTAAACTAACATTTGTTATGATGTAATATTTAAAATTCGAGACGATCACTTTAATTACCGTAACCTTCTTATATCTATGGCGAAATATGAATAAACACCGGATTTACATGTCTGCAGATTCAATTTGTTTCTATTTCTGTTATGGCGGAAATTTCCTTCATGTTTCATGTACTTCTGTACCTGTGCCAGTGTCTGGATGTCTCATAATTTTTACATACGTCAAGTATATTAACACATGCTTTTAAATTTCTTAGTTTAAAATTAATATTAGTGAAAAAATAATAAAGACCTTATTATGGGGACACCAATGCGGTACAGAATGAGATTGTACACGAAAATAACAAATTTGCAAAGTTTGCAGAAGAATCCTGACATTAAAGTTTTTTATGTATATGCTATGCATATATCTTCAAGGTTAAAACTTAGTGCTTGCTGAAGAAATTTCCCCTGAGTTGGCAAGTGCTTTCGAAATTTTCCCAATTAATATCTGTGGACGTGGAAAGATCCTTCTCAGCATTGAAACTTGTGGTAATCGATAATCATTATAAACTTACACTTGAGCATTTGAAAAATGTTTTGAAAGATTAATTCACGCAAGCTATAGATATTTTATTGCTCGTAAATTCGTTGTTCGGTATTGCAAGTTTATCTTTTGTATGAATAGTTTGTGGAAGTGCATAGGTAATGTTAATGCAATACATCAAACTTCTGTATTAAAATAAGTAACGATACGGTACTAACACCAGGGTTAAATGCCACCGTCGCAATCTTGGATGTACTTCCGGGAATCTCCATTGTTGGTGATCATTTTACTGAGAAGGGAATCAGTGAGTGACCGTGACGAGAACTTGATGAAAATACTGGCTTACTGTCGGCATCGTTACCAACCCTTGACAGAAACTTTCGTTGTGATGCGATACAACTATGTGACTGGAAACAAAACACTTCCTAGAGTTGACTTGGTGATTGCTATAGGAGCACGTAATGTGGTGTGGTTGTGACATTTTTGTGATCCTATGATGGAAGGAAGAGAATGTTTGTGATCACAGATGTTGGCATATTAACGAAAGACCATATCGGTAAAGTACTTCCAGCACCTAAGTAGAAAAAAGGAATTTTTGTTTTTGATAAAGGTGCTCTATAAGAACTGTTCTTGTGACTAATTTCCGAAAAATATTTTATGTACAATATTTTGAGCTTTGATTTTATCTAGCTTTGAATTAGGTTTTATAATCAAACTCTAAATAAATGACACCTAATTGACTTTATAACTCTTAGTTTATTTTATAATTTTTAATTTACTTTTACTAAATTAATTTTGTAAAGGAATGAACTACAGACATTAATTAAAAATAATAGTCTACCCGAGATTACCCCAACTTTGGATAGTTTTTGCTGTTTTCTTTTTCTTTTAATATTGGGGTGCAGAATTAATTCCACACTTCAGAATACATTCAGTTCTTTGCATTAATACATCCATATACATTTAAACAAATTTCCTACCTCTGTTAATTAGAAATTGGCCGCGTAATATAAACAAAAAGTGTCCAAAGTTACTCTGTGATGGACGATACACTTCTACGGCATAACACTTAGAATGTGACTCTAACACAACTGCCCTTTCCCTCTCTTCCAATCCAGACATTCCTCACTTCTACACTTCCACTTTATAGAGTATCCATGTCATAAAATACTAAAAATAGTTGATTTCATCAATCATAGGAGAAACGTAACATTGACACAAGTTAATTATTTTATTTCCGCACATCCATGAGTAGATTAAGGTTATAACGGTTGAATCGACTGATAAATTCAACGACATAGCCGGGTTTTGAACCCGCATCTTAAACTTTCCTTGCAATTGTTCTAACCAGCTAAGGTACCATAACGAATTGCCGCCATGGCATTAAATTCTCCAAACTGACTCACATTTTCGCGAAAAATCATATGGCGTTCTCAAATCTATTTTGAGATAACATTCCGCAATATCGATGTAAACCTCATAAGTACATTATGAGCACAAAGATCGCATATCGCTGCATCAAATGTCGTGATATTAAATATTTAAGCTTTTATCTTACATATTAGAAATCGAAAGGATCCGTATATATCACACCGTAGTTTCTGCAGAGCTGAATGCACCACCATGTTTACTTCATTTTGAGCAACATTTTCAATTTCAGTTTCAAATTCATATAATTCTTTATGGCTTATTCTGGTACTCCTTATCCAGCAGCATGTTTCCTTATTGATTTTATTGGAAATACATAGTTTGAACATTGTTCCACATCAGTTCATGCGCGATGGATGGTCTTGCTGTACTTCTGGCGCATCGCGAAACCTCCTGTCGTGAACGTTTTCTTTTCCCTTATTATAAGGTTTTCCTTATCGGTGTTATCTTCTCATACCGTAAAACAAAATCTTCCGCGAAATTTTTCATTGATTTTCAATTAATTTTACGCTCACGTATCCATAGAGTGACAACCCAGCATTCCTCAATCGTGTAATTGTTATGTCAGTCATTTCTTCAAATGTTGCTTTCTAATAATACTCTGCAGTCACACGGTTCTTAGCGTCAACACTGAAAGTCAAAAACACTCGATAGTTAAACATAGCAAGAAATAACAAGAATAACTTTAGCAATAAAAACACATCATGATTACTTACTACTTGATATAGGGTGTATGGACCCAAGTCGCAGATTTCATAGTTAGCCAACCATTAGGTCAAATCATCATATTGACTTGTTCTTTCATAATTGTATATCGTTAAACATCAACAGTCAGTCTATTTTGCTTATTTAAAATATAACTAATTTTTGTTTTTGTTTTTATAGGTACATGAACTTATGGAGATATGGAATTCAAAGCCATATTTATCGTGTATGCATTTTCTATCCTTTATTTCTTAATCAATGGAGATTGTGAAGGACATCGACTTGATGACATGATTTATGGTGCCGTTGACATAAGAAAGGTTCTGATGGTGGCAACAAATAAGCTGAAGAATGCTTCGTATGAAGAAAACAGCCTTAACAATGTCCTAGATATTCTTCAAAACATCGCTAACAATAATAGGTCTATTGATAGTGTGAGCTACTCCATAGATAATCTGAAAGTTGAAGGGGGGTTTTTACCCATTCTAAGACCAGGAGCAATGCGACATTTGCCTGTAAAAATTCTAGTGCTTAATGACACAAAAACTGCAGTTCTTATGTCTGGTGCTTTAGATGACATGCCTGCACTCTTACAAATTGGTATATATCACAATCCTTTGAAAATATTACATAAAGATTCTTTCCGCAAATTACACAAAATGTTAACACTTGCTCTAAAGCATAACAATATTTCGCAATTAGAGGCAGGATGTTTTAATGATCTTACATCACTTCAGAATCTCTTTCTTGATGACAACAAGATAATTTCTGTAGAAAGGGAACATTTCTCTCAGTTAAAGCAACTAAGTCAGTTGAGTCTGAACTATAACTTATTAAAATTCCTGGGTGTTGATACGTTTAAAGACATTTCTAACCTTAGCCACTTACACCTGAAAGGAAATCAAATCAAATATCTTGATACAGGTATTTTCTCAAGGATGTCTCAATTATTAGAGCTCGATCTTGCTAGGAATCGCCTTGCTTATATCAGTACAGAACTTTTTAACGGTTTGTACTCTCTCAAATCACTGAATGTCTCAGACAATAACATTCCTTATTTAAACGCCAAACATTTCATGCTTCTTGGTAATCTAACTCAACTTTCTCTGGATTACAGTTCATTCAATTGCATTTTTGGCAAAAAGTTATTACACTGTCTAGGTAACCTTAGTATGCTATTACTTGTTTATCGTAAAACACCTGCAGTCATTAATAACAATAATCTTTCCTGTTTATGTCCCAAACTACATCAATAACGTTAATTATAAAACAAGATACATTTTGTTGCATTTCGCTCTCATAAATTCGCAAAGAGATCTTCGTTCATCAACAAACCGTGACGAACAAAACCATTATTGCATTTGTATTGAGAACATAGAGTGAACAAATAAAATGTCTGATACGTTGATGCAGTATTATATACATCATAGAAAGCTCTAGAAAGAAGATAAAATTAAAAATATAAATTCCATATCTGCTATGAAAAGTTTATAGGATTTCTACAATCCTTATTTGGTTAACTTATTTATGTGCTTTTAAATATAAAATCTATCGCTTTTGACTCGAAGAGAACTGCCAACTTCGAAGAAGAACTATAGTCCAAGTTGATAAGTGTTCTCCACCAATTATTGTGCAAACACCCATTGGAACTGTGACAACAAACCTGTGATCCTTCACCCCAGAAACGGAGTAACTGTTATGTTCCAAATGATGACGACAACGATGGTGAAGATTTATATATCATAGAGTACTGTTCAGCTCAATTTCATAATAGTGCAGGTTCTCAGTTATTTAATGTATTCGTGAGCTTTAAGTTACCAGTAAATTAACATTTTGTATATCTTATATATCAAATAGCATATCTATTGTTAACAAATAATAACTGTCCAATACATAGATGCATGCTTCATGCAGATCTTGAGATACATAAAATGGTCTATGAACAAATTATACCGAACGTATTGTATCAAGAAACCTTAATTTTGGGGTTTTCAAATTCCAAATGCAAATTCCCCCTTATAAGTACAAATGAAGAATAGTTTCAGGTTTAAAAATAATGTACATTACATTCCCTTGACGTCAAGCTTTACTATTTATTTATTTTACCTCTTATATTATTACTACAAAAATTTATGTCTCCATTTCTTTCATGTTGCAGAAGTGATTTCGTTGCACATTTTTTTTGTAGTAACATAGCAAATACAAAGACCGAAGCGATATTTCATCGTATGCTGACGTTGAAATTATACAAACACCTTAAGTGATGATGTCAACCGTTGAGTTTTCTAAATATCTGGTATCTAATATCTATTCGCTATTAGCTGGAAATAAAATATTCCTCCACATTTAGTGCTGAAATCAGCCTTTCATACGCTATTGGTTTAGTTTACGCGAACACTCCATGGTGCCCAGGAACAATTACAATAATATCACCGGCGCTTCCTCGTTCAGATAAACGGAATTTAGCCTGAATTTTTGTCGTTAAACAGTTATTGCATTATTGTCGTCTTTGAAAGACTTGCATTCAACACATACAACATATAAAGAAACATCGTTCTTATAAGTTACGAAATATATGGAACCCCGTGCCAGTTACAAAATAATAACAGCTATATACATAAAGAATTAAAGAACACCAAGGCCCTGTATACCAACCGCAATCCAAAGCAAATGTGCTTGCGAACTACATTGAGAACACCTGCAGGCCGAGAGGACACCCCTTTACTGTCCGCGTTCATAAGAAGTTAATCCCTATTTGTGACTTCAACAGATCCCTTCCCAATCGGGCTGACACCCACCAAGCAATTCAACTTCTTTCAGAGCAGTGCTTTTCCTCACCAAGGTATTCAATATGTATCTCACCCTGGGTTACTTCCCACGCGAATGTAGGGTGACACGGGTGCTGTACATCTTCAAAATCTGGCAAGGACCCCGTACTTCCCTCCAGCTATCATTCCATCAGCCACCTTCCAATCTTCTCGAAGGTCTTCGAGAGGCTAACACTTCACCGCTTGTCACCACACCTGGCTAATATCAAGCCACCCCACTCCATCAGTTTGGATTTCGTCCTGGGCATTCAACTACCCAACAGCTGCTGTCCTGGGGTTCCAGGATAAAGCCTTCAGGCTAGAGGTATCTTTGGATGTTGTGAAGGCGTTCTCAACCATTTGGCACGAGGGACTCCGACTTGGCCTACACAAAGAAATCCACTTAATACACATTTTCCTACACCAACACTCCTTTTAGTAGTGTTTGCGGGGAAAATTTCTACACAGAAATCCCTAAGAGGCGGAGTTCCCGAAGGCTCTGTCTTATCACCCATCCTGTTTAGCCTTTCATGGCAGATTTCCCTACAGTGTAGGGCGTCAACATAGCCTAGTTTGCTGATGACGTCCTGCTCTACCGCACAGATAAAAACCAACGCAGAGCCTTCAAACTCTACAGAGACACTTCCATCTCTCCAGGACATTGGGCAAAAGCCATGCTATTCTGTTTATCTGGAAATTCCCCCCCCCCCGCAGCTCAGATACCCAAGTTTTCCTATCAGGGCCAAAGGATAGAGTGGAGAAATTCCAATCGCTACCTAGGTGTCATTCTTGATAAGGGCCTAACTATTTGAGAACACCTGCAGGGAACATCGAACAGAGCTAGGGGGACGGTGGCCGCTTTATGTCCTGTTTTGGCCTCCCAAATGCCGGCCCACTTAAAGTTACGTATTTTCAAAGCTTATAGTCCCTCTGACACTATATGCCTGTGAGGTATGGGGTATGGCACAAGGCACCTGGCTTCTCTGGTTACAGCGAATACAGAATAGAGGACTCCGTCCATCTACTCCGTATTCGACGCTTCCCGGTGAGGCTACTATATGAAGCTTCGGCCCTTCCGAAGGATGTAATTAGGTGCCGGATGGAGGATGTAATTGGGCGCCGGCCTAAAAATTTCTACCCCAGAGTAGGCCAATATGAGAACGCCCTTGTCGGATCACTGGGGGACTACTTACCAATCTAACCAACTGCAGGCAGTAACGGGTTCCCCGCATAAATTGCGGGCACCCCCGCTAACAACCCAGCCAACAGCAAAAACTGAACTAAATGTCCCCCCCCCCTGCCAATTTTGGTAATGGTCATTTAAAAACCAACACCAACTAAAACAAACAAGACATCAGCGGAGCAGAGGAAGGGATGTTGTTCCTGAAATTAGCAACCGTTGAGGAGTCTATCAATAGAACTACTTCCTTAACATCAACATCCTAAACTCCACCAACATACCAAGCCTCAACCCATCTCAACATTCCTGTGGTTAAGTCTATCAAGAGAACTCTTAACATCAACATCCTAAACTCCACCAACATACCAAGCATCAACCCATCTCAACATTCCTGTGGTTAAGCCTTACTAGGGTAGGTACATAGCAACTCCACTTAGGCTCACTACGAGTCTTCCAGATCTCGAACGCACGAACAGTAATATTGTATCTCGTAAATTAGAAATACACTGGTGCTCTATTTTCAAAGCGTTTTAAATATCAGTCTGTAATAACTTTCAAACATGTACAATAAAGTATTTTAATTTTAGGCACTTAATCGCCATGAATACAAACAGGATGCAAAAAAGACATGGCAAAATGTTTGCGTGGTAATAAGCTTGGAAGTGTAAGGTTCTAGAGATGCTATGGCTGGTGTACTGTGTATGCCTTTACTTGCTTCCTCCATCAATTCTACTGGAAGTAATGCTTGGGTATGTTGAACACACTATGCATCAAAACACCCCTATACATCCCAATAATAACATAGAAAACAAATGTTATGCCTCTTGCATCCATATCCAGCTACACCATTGCTTAATCAGGTAATATGCTTGAATGGAACCACATTTTCTTACCACATTTTGACACATTCATTTCCACCAAAATCAACATACCTATGCTTGGTTCATGGCTTTCAATCAGATATGCAATCAATTACGAATACTTAATGACAGAAAAGTTATTTGCTATCTGAGAAGAAACTCAATGTTTGCAAACAATTGTCAAATGCAGTCAAGTTTAACTTAGCCTTATTTTTATAGAAGCAAGAAGAAAATGTAAGCAACCAAGCTAATATACTTAGTAAAACGTAATTTGGAATAATTTATCAGGAACAGAAAACTGTTGTATACACTAGATTCAGCAACTTCGTTGTGTAAAAGATGACCCAATATTTGCCCCGTTTAACTGTAACACTACCAGTCACGATAATTACATTACAAGTACAGCATATGTCATGCGTTTAACAAGATAGTTTTTGATTTAAAAAGTTTAAGAAATATTCCCTTCCCGCACTGTTATACTTTCTGGCTAAAGTTAAATTTACTGTAAATTAAACAAAATTTGCCCAAGCGTTCTCTTGTTAGGGTTCATGGAAATTTCTGAATTTATTCCTCCCACGCTGGGTTTTATCCTGTTTGGTGTTCTAGAAAGTGGGATCGTTTGAGGTTGCTAATAACTCAGGATTTCTAAATTTCCATAACAAAGAAGATTAAATGATTCCATTCTACTGATGTTTATATCACTATTAGAATTTAGCTTTTATATATATATATATATATATATATATATATATATATATATATATATATACACATGTCTGACTATAATCTCTTTTGTTAAATACAATTAGTAATTAGAAATCACAATATGTTTTTGTTTTTTTTTTGGGGGAGCTTCGTTCCATTTAATCAAACTTTTAGCTTCGTCAATGAGCTGATGAAAAAGCAGAAGAAAGAATTTAGAATGGCCAAAATAAGTAATTTTCCACTAAAATTTTGATGTAAAATTGTTACCTCTCATACAAAATGACACCAACCTTGCGTTCCTCTCGATACACTCACTATGTCGTCTTCCGTGCGATGAACTGGAACTCACAATGTCTGTAAACCGTCCTTATAGACCCTGCTGGGAGAGCGAATAGTTGATTCTTCACCACCAGCCGCCAAAGCTGCTTAGAGAAGTAAGAGCAGTGCGGTCTATCCACTGTAGTTAGAACTAGTGCAATAAATCTTGAGCGTGCCACCAGGAAAGAATGACTGGTAGCTGTTGATCACTTCACAGGCGTAATTTCTGGTTGTTATATGTTTGAAGCCAGCCGCCTAAGCTACATAGGGAAGTATTAACTTGTCCTTATAGAAAGGTTTAAACGGTACAAATATAATTAATAAGGAAATTACATCTGTATGTTTACCGTATTTGAAAGAGCGTTAAATTAAACTTATGTGTTGTAATGCTGTCCCAAAATATTTTTGTTTTCAGTAACAGTGAGTTTAAGGAACTCAGCTGTGTACAGTCTTATCAATAAAACATGTCTTATTTAGTGTTATCGAAAAGAAAATAAGTTTTACATTTAGTTACATGTGTCATGGTGTTTAGGCATCCAACAATATGAAGTGGGAAAAGGTTAATGGATTTATTAAACCTCCCTGCTAGGTCCAAGGTGACCCATTAACCAATGACATATTGAGGGTTATGTGTAAATGAAGTAGTTGCTAATACATTAAAGCATGGAGACCACTAACCATTATTGTGTTTCCCCAGGAACAATTAGAATGAATACATATTTACAGATACTGAGAAACTAGCATTTTATTACGTTATGTAATTGGCTTACTCTCCTTGTATTTAGAACTGACACCTCCCTAAGACTTACAAGCGGGTGCCTAGAGGTCAGAAGCCTATCGGGGAGTCAACGGCATGTAACCACAGAATGGAGAAACTGGAACGAGTCGTGACCCGTAGACAGACATGAGCGTGAGGAAGTGGATGATATGAAATGAAAGCGAAAAGTATAATAGGAAAGGTGATGATGGAGCAATTGGTGGAATAAGTAGTGGGGAAAATTCGGAGAAAATTCGTCCAGATGCCGTTTCGTCCAGCACAAATCCCATATACGGGCGCCTGGGAGGGAGGCGAGCGGTCTAACCACTCTGCCACAGCATTTTGTTACATATTTAATTATTATTTGAATAAATCTTATGTGTTCCATTCATATTATTTTCTCTACTTATTCTGCAAACAAATTTCTAAGAAAAGATTATTTTTTTATCTACTTCATACTAATCTATAAACGTTAGCAGACGGTCCTATTACTTTGTTCCTAATAAGTAGAAAGGAGCTAAGGGAATACACTGGGCTAAAGTGATACTCAAATATTTTAAAAGCTGTCGCTATGCGGTTGTCATTGAAATTCCGTTCTCATTGCGTGGATAGGAGTAACACCTAAGAAACATAAATGGCTTCTGTTTGAGAAAGGTAGAAGTACATTAAAATTGAAACCAATAACAAGGAATATCTCGGAAACGTTAACTCTACTATATAAATTGTATGTTTTGACGAGATCTACATTTTTTGTGTAGTAAGTTTTTGTCTAACTTTTACAGTTTACCAGTTATGCTACATTCATCCAGGACGAAGAGGTCTTCAGACTTCAGATGCTATTTTAAGAAAATTCAAGATATACATTTAAATTGTCATGCAAATGTCTTTATCATATAGTATTTTAAACAAAATCCTTAGAGCCATTTTTGAGAAATTAAACATTTTTGAAATTTTTTCCATGTAAAGGTAATTTGGGGTGGAGGACTTTCTTGAAAATCTTCGTGTCAGATCCTTGGAATGTTTCGTATTTTACGGACTTTTCTTTTTGAGATATTGTGTTCACAAACACACGGACACACATACACACATAAGCCTTTTTCTAAAAATGTATTTTTTGGGGGGCTTCAGGGGACCTTATTGAAATCTCAGTATCAAATGTTTCATCCATTAGTACAGTCATATTCGCTACATCAATGCAATAATTAATCTAGTAAGAATTTATTATTTATCTAGAACTCATTTACTATCAGTATAAAGATGGTCCTTAGGAAACAATAGTGGATTATGTTCTTTATATCACTTGTAACAAATGTAAAATTATAAGGTATGCCTTTCAAAATATATGTATATTTTTTTTCAAACATAAATTAACAACGTACTTTCTCCGTTTTGAATACTATCTTTTTCTCCCTTTTAGACCAAAGAACAGATTTTCTTTACACAACATTTTACATAAATACTATTCCACGAAAATGAAGTCTCTTTCCTTTCTTTACTTTACACCACCTGCGGATGACCTATCGTCTTTGCCAAACCAAGAAGAAGTTGCATTAAAATCCACAATGAGCCAACAGTAATGAATTTAGAAAATAATAAATTTATCACAAGGATGATGTTAAGAATTTAGAACACGTCTAAAAGATACTCAGCTAAAACGGAATCCTTCCATATAAGATAAGTGCGCCAAATAAGGCCATGCTACGGTTTGATTCAATAATAATTCACCTACCGGAACAAATTTTTAAAAATTTGATAAAATCTGTATAATGAACTTCGGAGAAAAGGAAAATATAAATTTTATTGAATAACTCAAGGAATATTATGTTAAATATTTTGATTTTCTAAATTGGGACAAATTGGCTTTATTCAAACCAGGGGTTACAAATACAGCCAGTTCAAATATTTTACTTGAGGCACAAGAAAGAGGTGATAATATGAATAATTATAAGATTCTGAAGAAACGTTTGTCCTATTAAACAAAAGCAATGACATGAAAACTCAGTAATGACAAATTTACTCATATAGATCCAAAAATTAAAAAAAAGGTAATGCAAATATTAACTTAAGCCTTGTTACTTTCGGGATACTGAAAATGAACAATTCTTATTTTTCTTTTTTTTTTCTTTTCTTTTTTTTTTTTTTATACCAACACAAAGTTAATGAACATATGTGATAAATTTTGCGCATTGTCACAGATATTCTTTTGTCCTCTTTATAAAAATATCTCTGGTCATTGAGATCTATTTGAGCTCTCTCTGCGATTATCATCAATAAAAACCACAAATATTATACCACCATAGAATTGTATATAGTATGAAAATACCTATAGTCAAATCTTGAAAAAGCTGATCGCTATGTGAAGCAACTGGAATTCTGTTCTCTTTGCTTGCAGTAGTAAACAAAAGATAGACGAAAAGAATATCACCTTCCTTTTGAGAAAAATTTAAGTAGCTTAAAATTGAAACCAATAACACGGAGTACCTCAGAAACACTTAACTCCAGAAAAAATTAAAAATGTATATGACATAAATTGTGTGTTTTAACGAGATCTACATTTTTTGTGCAGTAAGTTTTAATCCATCTCCTATGGTTTACCAGTTAAACAGAAGTTGTACAAAAGCCATCCAGAATGAAGAGGTCTTCAGAGGCTATTCCCAGAAAATTCAGGATATACCTACATTTCATTCGTCATAAAATGTCGTAAACTAAAGGTTTTTTTATCAACATTGTTAGAACCATTTTTTAGAAAATAAAAACTTTTCGGAAAATGTTCCATGCAAAGGGTAGATGGAGACGGGGGGGGGGGTTTCCTCAAATTCTTCATATCGACCCTTGGAAGATTCTGAACTTAAATGCCTAATTTTGTATTTAACCGACTTTTTGTTTTTGAGTAATGCTGTCCAAACACACGCACAAACACCCTGACACACGGACACACTCACGGAACTTTTTCTGAAAATACCTTTTTTGGATACAGGGGACCCTAAAACATATATTTCCGGTGAAATCTCGGTATCGAATTTTTGGGTGGAGTGCAATACCTTCTCTTTACACTATGTACATAGTACGTATAGAGAAAGTAAAAATGAAAAGTCGGTTACATACAACACTTGATATTTAAGTTCAGCATCTTCCAAGGATGCGACACGAGGGCTTTCAAGAAAATCCCCCCATCGCCAACTAAACATGAAACATTTTTCGAAAAGTTTGATTTTCTCAAAAATGACTAACGATTTTGATTAAAATAGATAAAAATATTCACATAACAACATGTATATCTTGAATTTCTTGGGAATAGTCTGTAGAGTCCTTTTCATTGGGAATGATTTTTGCATATCTGGTAAGCAAAGTAGGTGGAAACTTACAACACAATAACATTTATATTTAATATAGACCTCTTTAAAACACACACTTATGGTGTATACAACCCCCCCCCGGGACATTTCTTATTATAGGTTTCAAGAGTTTTACACAACAAGAAGTCGTCATCAATTTTTCTTTTGCTTACTCCTGGTCTTTCAAAAGCGAACCGAATTTCAGCCGCATAGCGACAGCTTTTAAAAGGGTTAACCATCACTTTAGCCTGTTGTTTAGCATATTTCTCTTCTTATTACAAAGAACTAAATAATAAGACGATTTCTGTTTATGTTTAGCATTAAGTAGATGGAAGAATAATCTTTAGTAAGAATAGTTTGTTTGCAGAACAGGTACAGAAAGTCGTGTGAAGGGAACACATCTTTATTTTTTTCGTTCTTTTTCCAACGCAAGGTTTGTAAAGAACTTCCATAATTGTATTAGGGAATAGCTCTTTGATTTTTTACTTATTCTAATACGTATGCACATTGTATATAGTAGAGAGGGTATTGTATTCCACTAAAAATTCTATACCTGCTAAGATTTCAGCGAAAAGCGTTTTGAGACCCCCTGAAACCAAACAACAATTTTTTTATAAAAAGGTCCGTGTGTTTGTGTCTGCATGTGTATGTGTGTGTCTATGGACAGATTAGCTCAAAAAGTCAGTTAAATACAAAACTTGGCATTTATGTTTAGTGCCATCCAAGGACGCAGCACGAAGATTTTCAGGAACGTCCCCCCCCCCGCAAACCACCCTAAAAATTCTAGAAATTTTCGATATTCTAAAAAATGGCTTTAACGGTTTTGATTAACTCACATACATTAAAGAAAATAAATACTTTGGAAATAAACTTTACATTCTTAATTTCTCGGGAGTAGTCCGCGATGTGCTCTTCATCCTGAATGAGCTTTGCATAACAAAACCGTAAGATATAGCCAAAGCTTACTATACAAAAATGTAGATTTTGTTAAAATACACAATTATTCATGTCATACTAAGTTTCTTTTGCTTTTTCTTTTTTATTTTTGTATAGCCATCCAATTCAGAGATATTCCTTGTTGTTGGTTTACATTTTAAATAATTCAAACTTTTCTCAAATGGGAAGCCCTCATTTGTTTATTAGTCCAACTCATAAATGTATAGGTACCTTGAATTTTCTGGGAATAGCTTCTGAAGTCTTCTTCATTGGGAATGAGTTTTGCTTAACTGGTAAACCCTAAACAAGTTTAAACTCATATCACCGTTTGCCGTGGAATGTATCCCAGCCATAGAAAGAGAACCGGATTTCAATGACAATCGCATGGCGATAGTTTAAAAGGATTTGACTGTGGTTTTAGCCTGCTGTATTCCCTTATTCCCCGTCTAAGTAATAATAGGTATCTGTTATGGTAATGTTTATCTTGATTAACATTATGTAGAAAAAGAATGATCTTTTGTAAAAAGTAGTTTGCAGTACAGAGGGAGAAAGTCGTGTCAATGAAACACATAAGCTTTTCTTGTTGATAACTGCAAAGTAGTAAACAAAAGAGTATCAAGGTGTGCTAACATATTTTATATAACAAGAGAAAGCAAATATTGCAATATGTACCTAATCTGTTTACCGTAAAATATATAACACAATCATGATACTTAAGAATAGAAAACTATTAAGAATTTGGATTATGAAGATAATGATGACCTTAATGATCATTTGTTTCCCAATCGGTAAACACTGGCCACCTGAAGCAAACTTGTTTAACATTTCAGTTTTCATCATTCCTTGTTACAGAAGGCCGATATTTTGGTTCAATTATTTTGCAATGGTAGCTGTAGCTACTAAAATGACATTTATGTTAAATTTTATTTAAAACGGAAAAATGTTCTTAAACTGTAGATATTAAATTCAAAACCTGTTGGTTCACTAAGGATACACTACTCAAACCATGAAAATGTCTTTCATCTTGAAAAAGCTAAGGCACTTCCGAGATCGACAGGATGAGTTTACAAAATTGGTACAGGCTGTTCGAAAGCGCAGCGAATTTCGGATGAAGAACTACATTTCCGCGACGGAAAGCAAAGCCTGGAGCCTCGGTGATGAAGAACGGAAACGTATTTTCCTGGAACTTTTGGAGGGCTCGCCATGTGACAAAGTAAGTACCTACAGGGTTTACTTATAGCCACTTGGTTAAAGTTACACAATGGTTACATCAATGATATGTAAGGATTTGTTAAAGATTCCGCAGGACGTCCAGATTGAAAACGTGGAGAATACTAACCTGAACAATAAAACTTCACATGGAACGTGTGTCTTGTGATACATGTGACCACTTTGAGTTGCTGTGTCCCACCCAGATATTTCTTTATATATAAAACTCGTCGCAAAATGTAAACAACATACTCCATTTTGTAATTTTTAGGAACGCACAACTATACTGACAACCTATTCTTTTCACGAAATCCGCGAGTCTTCTGTTCTGTTAAGCAGGTGCTGGTATGCTTTGGCGAAACCACTGGAAATGCCTAAAAATTAACTTCAAAAATAATAATAAATTCATTTATACATTTATGTAAACCTAAAGTAATAGAGAGAGAGTGCTGCTTTTGTTAGCATACTTTAGTGAAAGCAGTGGAAGTTTCTAAAATCAAATTCACGAAAACCAGTTATTTACACATTCACTAACCTAGAGCTAACCGAAAGCATGCTCGCTTCGCTCGCATGCTTTGATAAAAACAGTGGAAATTACTAAACTCAAACTACACGAAAATCAGTTTATACACACACACACACACACACACACTAACCTAATGAAATCAGTGAAAATTACTGAAACTTACACGAAAATGTCTCTATTACACATACTCACTACTGTAATCAGCTCATTTAAAAAACATGTCCAAATTAAAACAAACACCAAAGAACTTCTCTAAGTAATTCTTTTCAATATTATTGCTTAAAGCGCTCAACCATAACCTACAGAATTGCTATAGAATCGCATTTCTTCCTCTGGGCTTAAAAATGTACAATAGTCTCAAATCCCTTAGTTATCAGTGTATACGACAGCTTGTCATGTCGCGGTATTATTTTTATTGATGTTGGCAGCCACCACCATAATGAATAATAGAGACGGTAACAACGAAAACCTTGTACACAACTACATGAGCACTCCTAACGCCGAATAATATACTACGAAATCTGGATCCCCAAAGGAATAAAGACCAAGGATTTTTAACAAAGTAAGGTGAAGCTATACAATAGTTACATCATATATGTAAGGCTTTTTAAGGAGTTAAGCTAACCTTATTATCTAATGCGAATCATATGGGAGCTGGTATGTTGTCGTCTGGACAACGGATAACCCACACGCTCTCCCTTAGACACTTCCTTAAATAGCAAAATTTACGAACATTTGCATGGTGGGAGAAGATATAGTAAAAGCGGGAAGCAACTGTTTCCGAACCAGAAGCAGTGAAATGCAGTTGCTACCAACGAATAAAAGTTCACAGAGAAGAAACCAGTAGAAATTACGAGTACTAAAATTTAAACTTACAAAAATCACTTTATTGACACACACACACACACACACACACACACATGCACACACTCACTCAAACTAATATTGCGCATGCTCAATTTGCTCGCATGTTTTGGCGATACCAGTGAAATTATTAAAACCAAAGTATAGGTTAAGCGGTATATTCACACACTTAAGCACGCGCGCGCACACACACACACCCACACCCACACACATACACCCCCACACAAACACGTACACCCACACCCCCACACACATACACACACCACACACCCACACCGCCCACACACACACCCACAGCACACACACCCACATACACCCCCCACACACCCACACACACACACACCCACACACATACACCCCCCACACACACACCCACACACCCACACACCCACACACACCCACACACATACACCCCCACACACACACCCACACACACCCACACCGCCCACACACACACCCACAGCACACACACCCACACACCCACATACATACACCCCCCCACACACACACCCACACACCCACACACACCCCCACACACCCACACACCCACATACATACACCCCCACACACACACACACACACACACACTAACTCAGGCCTAACATACTGAATGTGGAAATTGTTAACTCCTTAGTACAGAAAAATCAGATTATTTACATACACTGATCTAGACTTATCTTGGTGCTTCGCTCTAGTTCTACAATCTTTTAATGGCCAGTGTGTTAACACAATAGTAGTTCTGAATTTTGATATATGAACTCCAAATATGGACTCCTTATGTCTGACGTCACAGCTAGCCGTTGCCACGGAGATACCCAGTCCTCTTTCTATACAACTCTGATTCTTAAAGCAAGTTTGTTTGGGCCTCAAATATAATTAATAATTACGTATACGTATGTACAATGTACATGGTGGATAGAGAAAGTATTGTATTCCACCGAAAATATAGATACCGAGATTTCAGCGCAAATACACGTTTTAGTGTCCCTGTATAAAAATATGTTTAGAAGAAGGTCGTGTGTGTCCGTGTGTCTGTGAACTCGATAACTCAAAAACTAAAAATACGATAATACTTCGTATAATTTAGTATCTTCAAAGGATGCGACACGAAGATATTGAGAAAAATCCCCCACCCCAAACTACCCTTTACATAGAAAAATGTTCGAAATTTTTGATTTTCTCAAAAATGGCTCTAACGATTTTGATTAAAGTAGCGTATATTAAAATATTTACACGGAAAATAAAATGTATATCTTAAATTTTCTGGGAATAAGGCCTGAAGACCTCTTTATTCTGAATGAAGATTGGTGCATTTTGCATAACAAGTAAACCGTAAGGTAGACAAAACGTACTACACAAAATATGTATATCTCGTTAAAACACACAATTTAGGTTATATATATATTTCGTGGAGTTGGCAGTTTTCGAGATATTCCTTGTTATTTGTTTCAGTTTTGGAGTACTTAAAGTTTCTCTAATACAGAACTTGTCAACTCCTGGCCATGCAAAGAATCGATTTTCATCGCATAGCAATCTCATTTTAAAGCAATTGTCTGTTGATTTAACCTAGTGTATTCCCTTATTTCCCTTCTACTTAAAGGAATTAAGTAATAATACCGTTTATGCTAATTTTATCTCGATGAGCATGAACTAGAGAGAAACATAAGCTCATTAACAATAATTTGTTACACAGATGTAGAGAAAGTTATGTGAATGGAACACATCAAGTTTTTAGAAAAGGATCCCTGTTTATGTTGTCCAAGTGTCTGTGAACATGATAACTCAAAAACGAAAAGTCGGTAAAATACTATGCTTGGTATTTAAGTTTAATATATTCCAGGGATGCAACACGAAGATTCTGAGAAAACTCCCCCGCCCACCCAAACTACCCTTGACATGGAAAAAATTTCGAAAATTTTAATGTTCTCAAAAATGGCTCTAACGATTTTGATTAAAATATGGTACATTAAAGATTTTTATGTGGCAAATAAAATGTAGGTATATTTTGAATATAGCTTCTAAATACCTCTTTATTCTGAATGAATTTCGCTCAATTTTGCATAACTGATAAGACATAAATAAAAACGCACTAAACAAAAAATGTAGATCACGTTAAAACACACAATTTATTTCATACACATTTTCCTCGTAAAACTGACAATTTCTGAGATATTTCTTGTCATTTGTTTCAGATTTAAAAAATTTAAAACTTTTATCATAGATCGCTGCAACAAATTATTGTTAGCAAGCTTATGCTTCTATTTACATCATGCTAATCGAGAAACACTTACTTGCTTCCTTGTAAGTAGAAGCGAAATAAGGGAGTACCATAGGTTAAAGTGATAGCTGGTTGCCATGTGACTGATGTTTCTTTGTTTGTATGGATACGAGTTGACAAATTCCCGTATGAGAAAAGTATAAGTAATGGTTATCATGCTGACTTCATGTACCTAAGGTCGCGGGTTCAAACCCCGGCGGAGGACGATGGAGTTTTTTCGGGCATAAAAATCCTTAGCATGGCTGCCTTCGGAAGGGAAGTAAAGCCGTTGGTCCCGTGTCGTAGATTTACGGCACGTAAAAGAACCTCAAACCTGATTGAGAGGCCTCTGAGCACAATTAATAATTTCACGCCCAATTTAGAATGGGACGCCGAGAACCACAGCAGTTAAAGCGCGTCCATAAATAACAGGACATTTACATTTTTTTAAACCTGTAACCAATAACAAGCAATATCTCAAAAACGATTAGCTCCACGAAAAAATATATAAAATATAAATTGTGTGTTTTAATATGCTCTAGATCTCATTAAAACACACACTTTATTTAATGTACTTTTTTTTTTTTTTGGTAGAGTTATTGTTTTCGAGATATTTCGGAATATTAGTTTCAAACTTTTCTCAAACAGGAATACATCTTTCTTCTCGTTTCTCGTTTGTTTACTCCTGTATTTTGATTAGCATGATGTAGATAACAGAGTCATGTTTTGAATAAAAGGTTTGTTTGCTGAACAGCTAGAGGACATAATGGAACACATTAGATCTATACTTTCTCTAGCCCCGTATGTATAATGTAAGTGGTGGATAAGAGAAGGTATTCCACCCAAAAATTGATACCGAGATTTCACCGGAAATACATGAATCCAGAAAAGGCATTTTCAGAAAAAGTCCCGTGTGTGTGTGTTTGTGTGTGTGTGTGTGTGTGTATGGACAGCATAGCTCAAAAGAGAAAAGATGCTTAAATACCAAACTTGGTATTTAAGTTTGGTATCTTCCAAGCTTGCGACACGAAGATTTTCAAGAAATCACCCCCCAACTACCCTTTATATTGAACATTTTTGGAAAATTTTGCTTTTCTTAAAAGTGGCTGTAACGATTTTGATTAAAATAGCATATATTAAAGCCACTTCCATCAAATAAAATGTATATCTTGAATTTTCTGGGAATAGCTTCTAAAGACTTGTTTATTCTGGATGAATTTTGCTGAATCTCGCATAACTAGTAAACCGTAAGAGCTAGACAAAAAACTTACTACACAAAAATGTAGATCTTCTTAAAATGCACAATATATGTCATATACCTCTTTTTCATGGAGTTTAAGTTATCAAGACATACCTTGTTATTAGTTTCAATTTTAAAGTAAGTACTTATACTTTTTTCAGGCAGGAAGTGTCCGTTTTCTTTTGTTCTACTCCTGGTCAAGCAAAGAAGCAATTAGCAATGACAATCGCATACTGACTGCTTTTAAAACATTTACTTTACTTACTACACTTCTACTTATAAGGAACTAAGTAATAAGAACATTCTGTTATTGATTATCTCGAATAGCATTGCGTAGAAAGAAGAATAATCTTAAAATAAGGACTGAAGCTTTCCTGGCGACGTATTAATTCACCCTGAAGACGAGGAAGATGCACTTCTTCGAAACGTTGGTATCAAGTCAAGTTTTTACCTGGTTAGAAGCCCGAGAAGATTTTGAAGAATAATCTTTTATAAGAAGTTTGTTAGTAGAGCAGATAGAGAAAGGCATGTAGTGTTACACATCAGATTGTTTCCCTTATACTTACAAGGGTCCAAGTAATAAGGACAATTTATGCTAATGTTTATCTCGATTATCATGATGTAGATAACACAAATTTGTTACAGAGATGTAGAGAGAGTCATGTGATTGTAACACCAGATTTTTATGTTTTGGATTGTGTTTGGATCAGTGTAATGAAAGGTGTGTATTTGTCTCTGTTATCCTCATCTATAAACAAACCAGGTAACACTTTATGTTTGAAAGCTGTATTAATGGAACATTTATCAATACAGAGAGCTTTAGGGAAAAAAAAAAAAAAAAAGACTGACTGACAATGGTTTTGATTCCCTCCAACTCAAATATTTATTTCCTTGTCACTTCTCTAAACTGTCTCTTTGCTTCATCCTTCCTTCTTCTCCCAAGGATTCCACTATCCACATTTGCATGTATAAGTCCTTCTGCCATTTATAGTTATTCAAACTGAGCTGTTTCTTTTCACCCTTCCACAAGTTTGGAACCAGATGTGGTTATATCCACTGATGTCACGCATTTATGGGATAAACAAGACCTCCCAGCATCTTCAGAGTGACGTATAGTGATTCACCTGCGACCTGGTGGGAAATGTTGGAACTATTCTTCTTCAGCTCTTCATTGGGGTGTTGTGGGTTAGACTGGACTATGGACTGGACAGAACGGTATTTAGTCTAGTTGGGAACTCACTACCTATTATATCGCACGAGTAAAACTGCAAGAAAAGCGGATAGGTATCGTTCCTCGGGCGTCTCGTTCCTGCTCCTAGTTCCTTCTGGCTGAGAGACAGATCATCTGTGAGCATAGTGAAATGTCACTGCGTAGCCGTCCAGGGTATGCAAAAGTGGAATTTCTTTCGGCTTGGGCAAAATTCGGAGGTTAAATATATTTTGGTTGGTCTAAATTATAATTATTGTGAAAACTCACTTTGCTAGTTGGGACAATCAGGTGTTTCTTTCAGCACAAGATTTATGTTTGAAATTGTATTTCAAGGCCTGTAACTTACAACTGCAACTTTGAAATGTAACGATTGTAAAACTTTTTATTAAAATCTGGACATCTATTTCCAACACACATCTATTGCTTTGATATTTCAAATTAAAACAGTTGGATAAATCAGCAGTAGCCAATCACTTTTGGAGTACCAACCATGAAATTGGGCAAGAAATAAAATTACTGAAAGGCATTAATTCTCCTTCAGAGTTGGATATTTGGGAAAATATTTTCATCCATAGTAATAACAGTAATGTGGTTACTTTCGAAGTACCACCAGCAATGTCATTTTAAAATTTGTACAAAAAACAATTGAAAGTCAAGCTATAGACTCAAAACTAGCAAACAGTTCCGAGATGTCCCACCAGAGGCCTTTGATGAAGACTAGAAAGAAGAAGACAGTTGTCAATGATGTCCGACTTCTACCACCAGAAGCCACTACTGTTGGTTAGACGCCTATATTAGATGCCGATGTTGTCCAACTTCTGCTAACCTGCTAGAGGATGACAACGAAAGTTGTTGAAATGCGCGTCCATGGTACTCCATCTACACCATGACCAAGTGAAGCACGTGTTGGAAATAGATGTCTAGATTTCAGTAAAATTTACAGCTTCATTGTATGTAATAGCCTTTATAACAAAAAAAAAAAAAAAAAAATTGTAAAACTTATTCTAAACAGAATGCATTAACTGTAAAATCAAATAAAACTTGAATGACTGCTAGTTAAATGTCTAAAGTTAGTAAATTATCAGACTCTGCCAGGGTTTCTTTGCAGTTTCCTGGAATCTTTCTCCCTATGCCTTGAATGAAACTTCTTTTTTTCGTTTTTTTTTAACAATTCCCTCTTGTGTTTTTGACCATTAGTTATTTGCATAGGATAAAAGACAGTACAAACCTCCAATATGATCCACAATTGGTTTTCTGCAATTTAAATGACAGGTAAGACAGTTAACGTATGTTGTTGCTTAGATGATCTGTCTCAGTTCTTTATTTTCTAATCTAGACCTTCACTACATTTTCTCTTTTCTTTATTTACTTTCCATGAAATTTCAATCCTTTTGCCTTCACCTGATCCTCTTCTTTCCTCCCTCATATCCTTTTTTAGCATTTTTCTCCTATCTGACATGTGTATCATTCCTAAATATGAATGGTGTTGATTCTTCTACTTGCACAGATTATTTAATGGCAGTTTTATGCTTCTTCAATGCATGCTGACTGAAATTATCCTCTGAAGCTGCACTATTTATTTATATATTTACTTATTTATACATTTTAACACTATATTTTGATACTCTTCGTTTTTATGTGCATGCAAAAAAAAAAGTATTTTGTTGTTTTTGTAACCTATGCTTTTAGCACTAGAGCTTTATACATTTTTTTTTTTTTTTTTTTTCATAGTATATAGTATATAAACATATGTATACGTATATATGCCTTGACAAGTTCTATGTTCAGTGGCTTTCTGGCCTAAACAAACCTACAGAATGCTTTCTAATCTAATCTAATAGTTGGAACAGAATTGAAACCACATCAAAAAGGTCTGATTCAAAATCAAACAGCATGCCAACAATGCTTTTGTGTGATTCTATTCTGGAGCTATATTCTTCTACTTTAGTTGTTGTAGCAAGATTAACCATTAACCATTCTCCAAACCTTCACCATGTAACATAAAATGATTATGAGCTTTGCATTTCGACACTCTTTAATAATTATTGAGCTAAATATTAAAATCAGATTGTGATTATATAACAACTCCTGGTTAGTGTAAAATGTATTTATTCTCTGTGTTTTTATTTACCATGAAATAAGTAGGTAATTGTGATAGTTTGTAATTGAAAAGTAATAAACACAAGGTGAACTTGTTAACAATAATTACTCATATTCCATCTAATGAATTGTAGATACTTCTGGTTCAGAATATACTATTGAATATAAACACTGTTGATTATTGTTTTACAGAAGTAAATAGTGCTTTTCCATATATTATTTTGAAACAAAAATGTCATGAAGGTTGTGCTTTAAATCTTTAGCATGGTTTTCTTGTCTACAATCTAATGGTATTATAGCAATCTTGTCCAAGAGAATAAGCTAAGTGTAATTTGCAGATTTTCACTGTCTAAAATCAGATGTATAAGCATTGTCAAAGAAAACACACTATGTGCCATTTGCTGGTTTCCCTATCAAGAATATAGTACTTTTGTGCATAAGACATTTCAGCTATCTTTAGACTTGCTAGAGCTATCACTTAATGGGTTCTCCCAGACTGTAGAGCTGAATATAAATGCACTTGGAAATGATTATAACCTAATTTCCAGCAAAACTGAGTTAATGAGTTTTCCCAGTAAGCCAATGAAATGCTATTTCGAGATGAATGATATTTTTTAAAAATATCCTTTCTGCTGTGTTCAATTTATAGAAGCTGACACAAGTGCAACTGAACTTAACTTTGGTGATGAATATTGTTTTTAATGTGTTTATGGTGGATAGTTAATATATAATGTTTGTGTGTGTGTCTTTTTTGACTTTTTAACTAAAGGAGGAATTAATGATTTGTTTTTTTTCAGGCAAAAGTGATGAACATCTTGACAGTGCTGCATGAAGAGCTAGAACAGAACAGTGTTCAGCTGTGTAACTGTGGTGTAAAGTTGGGTGAAAAACCTGTTCTTGAAAAAAAAATTTCAGGACTCCAGAGAGAACTTGATGAATCTGTAATACCAGCTGCTCTCTCCAAGGAAGAGTATGAAGAATGCTTGGAAAAACTACTGCCATCACAAAAAAAACTGAAAGAAGAATTACAAACATATTACAATGAGCTTGCCAAAAAGCAACAGGAAGTAGAACAGCTTAAATCTGAAGTGAGAAGGCTGAAAGATGTTATACAACAAAAAGCAGAAGAGAAATTGACTACAGATAATAATGTAAAGAACCTGGAGCAACGACCTGAAACCTTGATGCACCAGGAAACTAGACCCTTCAGACAAAATGACTTAGAAGGAGCAAAAGAGGAAAATAAGAAATTACTCTTTCAAATAGATGAACATGAGATTGCTAACATGGAACAGAATCTTTGCGAGTGTAATGAAATGCGAGAAACCAAACAACAATTGCAGAATTTAAGTAATGAAAATTCACAGCCCAAGAAGGAAACAGCAGAGTTGAAGGAAACAATCACCACATTGGAAAGGAAACAGCCAAATGAAATGAATGTTTCTAAGGTGAAAGAAGTTTCATCTATGAAAGCTACTTCCAAAGTAGCTGTCCCACTAGAAGTGCTCATTCAGGAAATGAAAAAAGAACTTGAAGAGCTTCAAGAAAATTTCAGAAACCAATCTGAAGTCTCAAGTAAACTTGAGAAGCAGCTAGCAGAAGCTAGAGAAAAGACACATGAAAAACCCAATGAAATGAGGGTTAGTGTACACAGTGCAAATAATACAATTACTGCTTTACAAGAACTGGTGAAGAGCTATGAGCAGAAGCTTGCAGATAAAGCAGGAGAAAGAGAACAGCTGAAAGCAATGCTTGGAGAGCTTCAAATGAAATTAACTATGTTAGAAAATGAACTGATGAACGAAAAGTACAATTCTTCACTCACAAGAGCTGTACTAACTAAAAGTGAGATTGAACATGGCATAAAAGATGAAAAAACGGAAAAACTTGTGAATGAAAAGTGTAGATTGGAAATATGTGTTAACAAATTAACATCAGAAATTAAGAATTTGAGTTCAGAGATTGAAACATTGAAAAAGGAGAATGCAAAATGCCTGGAACATGAAGAAGAAAATAATAAGTTGAAAAAGAAAATGCAAGATCTTAAATTTGCAGGATCCTCTAAAATCCCTGGAGAAGAAGCCATGGAACAAATGGTTGTTGCACATAGTCCATCCTCTGAACAGTTAGCCAAACATGTAAAAGATGCTGAAGACACAATAAAGCTGCAATCTGAAGAAATTGGGAAAATTAGGCAGCAGCATTCAATTAAAGAGCTGCATGAAAGACTCAAACTACCAACAAAAGAGCAGAAATGTCCTGCAGAAGAAACTTTGGAGCCAATAGTAGTTTCACAGAGTCCAGAGAAAGTAGTCAAAGAACTAAATAATGCTAAAGACACAATAACGATGCAGTCAGAAGAAATTGAGAAACTAAGACAGCAAATGGAGAAACTTGAAGCCGAACTTTCCTCTACGAAGTCAAAAGTTGAAAAAGAAATAGAGGAAATTATAACATGTTATAAGTGTTGTGGTTTATTCAAAGAGAAATCGGAAAAGGGCTTAGATTCAGCTGGAGAGCTGCAGGAGAAACTCAAACTAGCAATGGAAGAAAATCGGAAATTGAAGAACAAAATATTGGAGCTAAATCAATCACATGAACAGCATAGAATGGAGTGTGGAGCTTCAATGCAAGAAAACCTGACAAAACAGCAAGAGTGGGAGAAGGAAACAATGGAGCTTAGGCAAGCAAAGACTAAGGCAGAAAATGATAGAGATAAATACAAAATAGAAAAGCAGAAAGAAACTGAAGCACGGAAAAAGTTAGAGACAGTGATCCAGGAACTTAAGGCAAAGTTATCTGAAAAACCACAGAAACCAGCAAAGAAAAGACAATGTGACTGTAAAGGTGAACCTAAAGAAGCACATAAACAAAAGGTTCAGAATTTAACTAATGAATTGAATTTAAGAGCATCCCAGTTAGATGAAACACTAAATAAGTGTTTGCAAGAAAAGCAATCATTAGAAGAATCCTTGAAAAGCCTTCAAGAAGAACTGGAAATGCTTAAAGGGCATGCCTCCGGAGTTGGGAAATTAGAGAATGACCTAAAAAGTCATAAGGAGCAGGCTGAGCTTACAGCTCAACAGCATACTTCAGAGTTGGAAGCTGCCCAGAAAGAAAATATGGAATTAGAGCATGACATTAAAGATCTACAGGCAAAGTTATTAGATTGTCAAAATCAGTTAAATGATACAAACATACACACAGATTTCCAAAATCAGCTGGATCAGAAGAATACAGAGATCGCTAAATTAGGAACACTGAAAGGAGAACTAGAACAGACCCAAAAGGAATTGGGAACTAAAAATGCAGAAATTGAAAAGCTAAAGCAACAACTAGATGACATGAAAAAGAAATATGAGGATTGCCAAAACCAGGTATCAGGTCACAGTGAAACAGCAGGTTCTCTACAGAAAGAACTGGAAGATATGAAAAAGAAATATGAGGATTGCCAAAACCAGGTATCAGGTCACAGTGAAACAGCAGGTTCTCTACAGAAAGAACTGGAAGATATGAAAAAGAAATATGAGGATTGCCAAAACCAGGTATCAGGTCACAGTGAAACAGCAGGTTCTCTACAGAAAGAACTGGAAGATATGAAAAAGAAATATGAGGATTGCCAAAACCAGATATCAGGTCACAGTGAAACAGCAGGTTCTCTACAGAAAGAACTGAAAGATATGAAAAAGAAATATGAGGATTGCCAAAACCAGATATCAGGTCACAGTGAAACATCAGGTTCTCTACAGAAAGAGCTGGAAGATTGTAAAAGTAAATTGAAAAATTGTGAAGATGAGAAAAAACAAATGAGTGAAGGAATGCAAAAACTGAAAGCTCTGCAAGAACAGGTAGAGAAGTTAAACAGAAAGAACAAAGACCTACAAGGAACAATAGGAGGTATGTGTTGCTTCATTCTCTACTAGATAAGGTAAACAGAAGAGGTGTTATATTCCACCAAAAATTCCATATTGGATTTCATAGGAAATATATGTTTCAGGCCCCCTAAACCAACCCCCTCCAAAAAAAAAAAAAAATTTAGAAAACAGTCAATGTATGTGTCTGTGCGTGGTGTGTGCACACACACATGCATGCATGGGGATGCGTGTACGTGTGTGAATAATATAATCAAACCCAAAAATATCACAAATACCAAACTTAATATTTAGGTTCAGTATCTTCCAAAGGTGCAAAACAAAGGCTGAAAAAAATCTCTTGCCCCTAAACTACCCTTTACATGGACAATTTTTTTGCTGCTGATATTTTTTATTTTTACTTTCTCTACATGTACTATGTACATAGTGTATAGAGAAGGTATTGTACTCCACCAACAAATTTGATACCGAGATTTCTCCAGAAAGATATGTTTAGGGTCCCCTGTAACAAAAAAAAGTATTTTCAGAAAAAAGTCCGGTCTGCGAACAAGATAACCCAAAAACGAAAAGTCGGTAAAATACCAAACTTGGTATTTAAGTTTAGTATCCTCCAAGGATGGGACACAAGAAAAATCCCCCCACCCCAAACTACCCTTTACATGGACCTTTTTTCGAAAATTTTGATTTTCTAAAAAATAGCTCTAACAAGTTTGATTAAAATATCGTATATTAAAAATACTTACATGACAAATAAAATGTATATTTTGAATTTTCTGGAAATAGCCTCTGAAGATTACTTTATTCTGAGTGAATTTTATGCAATTTTGCATAACTGCTAAACAGTAAGAAATGGACAAGAATTTGCCACATAAAAAATGTAGAGCACATAAAAACACATAATTTATGTCATATACATTTTTTTCGTGGAGTTGATCATTTTTTAGATATTCCTTGTTATTGGTTTCAGTTTTAAAAAACATACATTTCTCATACAGAAATTGGTCAACTCCTACCCATACTAATAAAGGAACTTCAGTCAGATAGCAACCAGGTTCTGACTATCACTTTAACCTATGCTACTCCCTTATTTCGCCTCTACTTACAAGGAAGCAAGTAATAAGACTATTTCTGCTAATTTTTTCTTGAGTAGATGAAGTAAATAGAATAATTTATTGCAGAGATGTAGAGAAAGTCATGTGAATGGAACACATCAGATTTTTTAAATACTGGCTGTTTGATTCTCATTAAAATACTGTGTATTTTAAACATTTATGTGAAAAATCAAATGTACATCTTTAATTTTCTGGGAATAAAACATGAAGTCCTTCTCATTTGGATGAATATTATATAATTTTGTCTAATGGGTAAACAATAACAAATAGACAACATATGCCATAAAAATTTAGATGTCTATAAGACGCACAATCTATTTGAAATAAGTTTTATTTCCTCTAGTGTCATGTGTACAATGTACTTTGGGAATAGAGAAGATATTGTATTCCATCCAAAAATTTGATATCGAGATTTCACCGGAAATATATGTTTTGGGGTCCCCTGAATCAGGGCATTTTTAGAAAAAGGTCTGTCTCTGTGTGTGTGTGTGTCATAGCTCAAAAACTAAAATATCGCTAAATGCCAAACTTAGTATTTGGGTTTAATATCTTCCAAGGATGCAACACAAAGATTTTCAAGAAACCACAAGCTACGTTTTCACGGAAAATGTTTTGAAAATGTTGATTTTTTAAAAATGGCTGTAATGATTTTTATTAAAATCCTGTATATTAAAGATATTTACATCCCAAATAAAATGTATATTTTGAATTTTCAGGGAATAGCCTCTTGAGAATCTCTTTATTCTGTTGAATTTTGCCGAATTTCACTTAACCGCTAAACCGTAAGAGATAAACAAAAACTTACTGCACAAAAAATGTAGATCTTGTCAAAACGCACAATTTCTGTCCTCTACATTTTTGTTGTTGAGTTAACCGTTTCCGAGATATTCTGTGTTATTGGCTTCAATTTTGAAGTACTTATACTTTTCTCAGACAGGAAGTGTCCGTTTTTCTTTTGTTCTACTCCTGGCCAAACAAAGAAGTGATTTGCAATGATAATCTCATAATGACAGCTTTTAAAACATTTGAATATCAGTTTAGCCTAGTGCATTCCCTTCTGCTTTTAAGGAACTAAGTAATAAGAATATTCTGCTAATGTTTATCTCAATTAGCACTGAGTAGAAGGAAGGATAATCTTTTGCAAAAAGTTTGTAGAGCAGCTAGGGAAAGTTATGTGAGTGTACCACATCAGATTTTTTCTTGTGCTATCAGCATTTTCAAGATATTTGTTGTTTTTAAGTTGACTTTTTCAACTCCTTTATTATTTTCTTAAAGTGCTGTTGCTATTAAGTTTTTTCTCACATCACAAGAAGACCCTGCTTGTAAACATCTGACTATCAATTTGAACTACTCTATCTCCCTTGTACTTAAAATGAGATGTGTAATTAAAGGTTTATTTCACCTTACATGAAATAGAAAAACAAGCCTTTGAAGCAATAATTTAGCAGTATGATCCAGAAACTAAATGACATTCATTGTTCTGGCTCTCCTCAAGAGGAGATCCTCTAAAAAAAGTAATGAAAATGAAAAATGTTCGCAATAAGATGATCTATTCCATCTTCTCAGCAAGTGGCCACAGTATGACAATTCTATTTAAGGAACAGAAGATTGTTACTGTCAGATGGTACACTACAAAAACTGTGCTGTAAGTATTCAGTTAACTCAGAAAAAAGTGTCCTAAGACACTGCATGGAATTTTGTTGCACCATGATAATGGCTCTGCCCACACGGCACAAGAAATAACCCAATTTCTGCAGGAGTCAGATGTTTTTCCCATCCTCCCTACAGTCCAGATCTGGCCCCATGTAATTTCTATTCCCCAAAATGAAAGAAAAAATCCAAATTTGCTACTCTGGCAACTATACTGGGGCATATATTAAAACTTTAAATTTCTTTCCAAAAAATCTTATGTGTTCCATTCACATGACTTGTATGTGCATTGTAGCATGAGTTAATGAGTAAGTATTAGGAATGCAAAGGTGCCCCTAATAGCTGCACATGCATACTTTCAAGGTCATTACAGATATGTTTTGCTACAACACATGCACAAGCAAAATGTTGTAATGCATCCTATATACAAAATAAATATATAAAATCCAAATATACTACCTCGGTACCTAGGTAAGTATACCGCAGCATATATTCAAACTTTAAATTTATTTACAAAAAATCTGATGTATTCAATTCACATGGCTTTCTCTACATCCCTGCAACAAATTATCGTTTAAAAGCTTATTCTTCTATTTTCTTCATGCTAATCAAGAAAAAAATTAGCAGAAATGGTATTATTACTTGCTTCCTTGTAAGTAGAAAGGAAATAAGAGAGTACATATACTAAAGTCGGAGTCAAATCTTTTAAAAACTGGTTGCTATGTGGCTGAAGTTCCTTTGTTTGTATGGCCAGGAGTTTACGTATTCCCATCTGAGAAATGTATAAGTATTTTAAAACTGAAACCAATAACAAGAAATATCTCAAAAATGGTCAACTCTACTAAAAATATATATAACAAACTGTTTGCTTTATCGAGCTCTATATTTTTTGTTAAATAAAGTGTGATATATCCTTTGCAGTTTACCAGTTTGGCAAAATTCATTCAGAATTAAGATATCTTCAGAGGCTATTCCCAGAAAATTCAAGTAATACATTTTTTTTTTGTCATGCAAATATCTTTGAAATATGATATTTTAATAAAAATTGTTATAGCCATTTTTGGGAAAATCAAAATTTCCTAAAATTTTTCCATGTAAAGGGTAGTTGGGGGTGGGACAATTTTCTTGAAAAACTTTGTGTCACAGTCTTTTAAGATACTTAACTTAAATACCACATTTGAGATTTAACAGACTTTTCGATTTTGAGCTATGCTGCGGACATTATGTACTACATGCATGTGGACATTTTTCTAAAAATGCTTTTTTGGATTCAATGGGGCTGAAAACATACATTTCTGGTGAAATCTTGATATTGAATTTTTGGGTGCAATACAATACCTTATCTATGCACTATTTACATAGCACTAATAGAGAAAGTAACAGCATTACAAATTGTATCTAGCTATATAATTGTTTTACATAATTAACTATGTAAAAACTACAATTTCAAATTAAAATCAGTACACAAGAATCTAAAATATAAAAAAAAAGTTTACAGTGTAAATGAACTAAAATATTAAATAATAAAGCAAATTATTCCAAAACAAAAATATTACTGGAAGACAGCACATTTACAACTGGTATTCAGCTGCTTCTTATGCTATACTATAAGCTACATCACCGGTATCCAGTGAAAAGTGCTTATATCCAGACTAATTGTTATAATTACTACATAAGTTTATTCTACCTACCAATAATGTATTTTATTTATATGTATTTAACTATATTATTCTTCACGTGATTGTATTTATATAATTTAATATTTTATTTTATTATTCTGTATTTAATTTTATTATTGTTGTAGTAACAAATTATTTTTCTATAGATTATCCTTATATTTCTTTAATAACTCTTCAAACTTTTATAATTAAATAGTTATTTGCAACTAAGTAAACTATAAATATTATTTCTTTTATTTATTATATCAACACATTTAAATAGCTTTGTATTTCATATTTCAATATTAAGTACTTAATTTCACGCATTTAATAACTAAAATCAAAGCTTAGTTTTAAATTTAATTTTTTCTTAATGTTTCTACTGGTTAATAAATTAATATCCTACTGAATACTTATTTACTCTAATCATTTAAGCATTTAACAATCAATACACATTTGCATTTGTATTACTCCATATGCTTATAAATATATTTCTTATTTCTTCTCTCTTCATCGCTTACTAACACACTATCACATATTTAACTCTTTTAAAACACTACTTTCATTTCCACTTTTAACATTTTCCTTCCATTAAACACTAAAAATTCCACCTTCCTTTTAATACTAAATACTCTTTCCCTCACTTAACAATCACTATGTACTTCACTACCTATCATTCACTCACTCCCCCATCCTCCATTTTCCCTTCCTTTGCTCTTCTCTAAACTATTGTTTTAGATAATTCAATCTTTATAATAATAATTCCTTCTCCACTTCACTATCATCATCATATCCACTTCTATCACCACCATGGCTGCAAATTCCCTACACCGGCACCTTCTTCTCTCCCATCTCCATTCTTCTTCTCCTTTCTCGCTCACTCCATAACTATATATTCAACTATAATAATCCTACCCATTACATCGGCACCTTCTTCTCCCTCAGATACATTCATCTCCTTCCTCGCTTACCAGCATTGCTGTCAATTCAGCTATGGCAGTCCTATTCACTTCCCTCCTCTACATTCTTTTTCTCCTTCCTCCTTCTCCCACTTATCTTCTCATTAAATCTTAATTACTCTAAAATATCTCTTAACTTTCAATATTATCTTCATCTTCTTAATTACATTCATTCACTAATATATCTTGTAAAGGTTGATTTAAATTATCTCTCTCCAGTCTTCCGTTTTCTATTCTATTTAAATTCTTTGAGATCTTATTTCCAATGCTCTAATTGGTAACAGTACATTCTTTCGTATTTGTCTTCCATCTTTTTCCCATGCTCTTTTACTCACATAGTTAGTCAGGATTTGTAGGTATTTAATTAAATATTACAATTGCGCAACATTGTATATATAAATTATGCTCCTAGGTTAGATTTTTCTTCAAGTAAGTTTTGATTATATCTACTACATTAAAAAAATGTATATTCTAGTATAATCTAGCACTTTACAGTAATCATGAACATCATTCTCGGATTTATTTATTTTTTAAAGTAAATTTTGCATGGTCCATGTCTGGTTATATAATGAATAATGCCTTTGGTGGGTTATATGTAGTTTAATTTTAATCTTTCATGGACATTATTTAAAAAAGCTACAATACATTCTTCTTGCTATGTCCATTTGTTTCCATTCTTGTTGCCATTTATTACTTACTCTAGCTCTTGTGTACAATGTATATAGTGAATAGAGAACATATTGTATTCCATCTAAAATTTGATACCTAGATTTCACTGGAAATATATGTTTAGAGGTCTCCTAAGTCCAAAATCAGCATTTTTAGAAAAAGGTCCATGTGTGTGCGTGCATGCGTGGGTGGGTGGGTGTGTGTGTGTGTGTGTTGGTGAAACACCAAACTTGGTATTTAAGTTTAGTATCTTTCAAGGATGTGACGTGAAACTTTTCAAGAAAATCCCCCACCCCTAACTACCCATTACATGGAACATTTTCTCAAATTTTAATTTTCTCAAAAATGGCTAACAATTTTGATTAAAATGGTGTGTAGTAAATATATTTACATCACAAATGAAATTTATATTTTAAGTTTTCTGGAAATAGCCTCAGAAGACTGGGAGCCGAGCTCACTTCCAACTGCTGTATTGCTGTATAAAGTTATATTTCTAAAATAAGAACTAAAGCTTTCCTGGCGACGTGTTAATTCAAAATCTTCTCGGGCTTCTAGCCAGGTAAAAACTTGGCTTGACACCAACGTTTCGAAGAAGTGCATCTTCTTCGTCTTCACCCTGAAGACGAGGAAGATGCACTTCTTCGAAACGTTGGTGTCAAGCCAAGTTTTTACCTGGCTAGAAGCCCGAGAAGATTTTGAAGTTATATTTCTAGTTCATACAGCTTTCCACAATGTGAAACTGGAGTTCAGTGGTGCAGTGGCCCCTGCTCACAGAGCTTTTTCTTCAGAATAGCAAAGCTCATAACTTAAAAAATACCACATTGGTGGCTATTTTCATGCTTGGAGGGCAAAAGATAATAAAATTACTTTTGAATGGAAAGCAGCACCACATGTATGTTCAGTCTTTATGTAATGCAATTATCAGTATGAATATTCCAGTGCAAAATCATTATATACCTGTGATCCTAAACTATTCCTCTGTAACCCCTGAAGGTTTGCCGGTTAAAATCTGTAACATCCTGTACTAATAGTATGTAACATTGTGGCCATATAATAGTTTTTATAGTTAAAGTAAAAACTAGATAAACATATCCAATATGCCAACTGGCTATAGTTCACACGAAGTGGTGAATCTTACTACATTTAATGAGAAACTAAATATGAGCTGTGCATTACAAGCAGAAACTTAGGTTTTTCTCACAAGAGTAGTGATGATCAATCATGTGGTTTAATGGAAGGAAAGATTATAAATATACCAATCCAGGGAAATTAATTTTTGTAGTTACAGATCAAAATTATTATACTGAACAATAACAATATAAAACACAATGTAAAACATAATAACAATTTAAGCCTCTTTTGTTTATATTTTTAAACCAACTTCTAAATAATATTTTGCACAATGGAATTTGATTACTTTGTATTTGTGCTTTCAGCAGATGAGCCTCAGACGATGCTGATTTGGATGAACATTTTGACTTAAACTAAGAATAGTTCTAGAAATTTATTGCAAGTATTCAATTTAATAATAATGTTTATTGGATAACTTCTAACTAGATTCTAAAAAATCCTTTTCAAGAAGAATGTCATAAATACTCTTAGAAGAACTTGAAGTTAAATTTCTGTGATATAGCATAAAACTGCTCTTGTTAAACAAGATGAGAGTAATATTACTAAGTAGAAAGTTAGTGACAGTGATGATATGTTTTTAATTAAAAGATGATGAGTTCTAAAGATAGAGAATGTTTCTGGCCTTAACAGCAGTGCACAGTGCGTTATTACTTACAAAGTTAAGTTGATGTCCGTTAGAAAGTAGAATCAGACTGAAAATCTGAATGCTAACATTTTAACTCCAGATGTTTGGCTTTCTGTACAACAGCTCCAGCCAACTAAGCTAACATGGCAGCATGCCAGTATGGCATTTAAATTCCCGGTAAATTACAAGTCATTCTGAAATTAATTTTGAGATGACATATCCCAATGGCAACTTGCAATCTTATAAGTACAATAAGACCTGGTCCTCATAGTTAACTGCTATTAGATCAATTTGTCGCCCTCCACGGTGTAGTGGTTACCATACTAGCCTCATATACCCAAGGTCATGGGTTCAAACCCGGGCATAAAAATCCTTAGCATGGTTTCCTTTGAAGGGAAGTAAACCTGTTGGTCCCCCCTTGTCATAGATTTACGGTATGTAAAAGAACCTCAAGTCTGAGCCAAATTAACTAGTCTTTCATATCCAAAATAGATTGGGATGCTGAGAACCACATTAGTTAAAGAGCATCCACAAATAAAACCCAATTTCCATTTAGATCAGTCAATTGAGAAAGCCTGGTTATTTATCCAAAGAAATGGAAGTCAATTGGGGAATTTAAAAGTGTAATGGCAGTTTGCCATGGTAGCTCATTTTGTTAGAATAATAGCACAAAAAACGAAGATCTGCAGTTCAAATTTTGCCTGTTGCATAGAAATTTTACTGATTCTACCTCAACCTTAGCCTGCATAAGATATGTGTGAAAGGAAGTATTTATTATCATTGACTGAAATTTGTGTTAATTTATTTCTTAATTCTTTCAGAAATACTATTAATGTTTTTATTCAATTTAGATATGAAAACAAAGCACAAGGATGAAATAAGTGGAATGCAGAGTACAATAAAAAAGATGAATGGTGGGAAAACAGAAGACCTGATTGCTAAAATGAAGGAGGATTTCAAGAAACAAATGGATGCCAAAGAAAAGCAGTGTAAGGAAAATATAAAGAAAGTACAGAAACAGCATGATAAGAAGATAGAGGAAATGGGTACACGCCATCAGTCAGAGCTCAAGGCAGCAAAAGAGCAGAGTAAAGTGGAGAATCTCAGTCAGTTGTTTGTCTCCAAAGTGCAGACACATACTCTTAGTCCTCCTGAAGGTAATGCACTATTTATTTACTCTGATTTCTCTTGTTCAATGGTATGGTTAGTTTATAGTAGTAAAAAAGAAACTAGTAACAGTGAAGTAATACAAATATTATTATAATAGTTAATAATTTGTAACAATTCTTAACTTATCTTTTTTAAATCCACAGGACTAGTTTTGCAATCAAAAGAGCTATTGCATCCTCAACTAAACTTCTCTTTGCTCTTGTTGTTTATTTACATTGTTATGGTTATTGCTACTAGTGAATTGTGTACCACTGGAATCAAAACAAATTTGATGTTATATCAAAATTCATTGCATGATTTTTATTTTTTAATATAAATATTTTTTACCAAACCATTAAATCTATGGGACCATTTAAGTGTTTTAATAATTTAAAATCTGGATTTATTTCATTATTAAATTTCCAAAAATGTTCTGCCATAGCTGCCCTATCAATTTGTTTGTATTTAATATTTCTAAAGTGCTCCTTAATTCTGATTTCTAAATGATATTTCCTTTCTACTCTGGTATAAATATTTATAATAAACTAATGAATAAATATAGAGAAATAAAAGATAAAATTGTGTTTCTTAACACAGTAAAAACATTTCTCATAGAAAAAGCTTATTACTCTGAAAAAGAGTACCTGGAAGATAGTCTCTAGGACCATACATATTAGTAAATTTGTTAAACATCTAGAAATTGGTGTAAATACTACTGTATATGACAATTTTATTGTATTAATTTGTAGTATTAGCTTTTACACATGTTAACTTGACAAGTCATCAGTTTACTACTTTTGTATGCGATAAATAAATTATCATCATTATCATTATTATCAGAAATGAAATTCTTAAGAAGTGTAACAGGATATACATATGAAGAGAGACCCAATAACAAATGAAAGTATAAGAGAAGAGTTAGGAATTTTTACTTTCTCTATGCGCACTGTGTACGTAGTGTATAGAGAAGGTATTGCACTCCACCAAAAAATTCAATACCGAGATTTCACTGGAAATATATGTTTTAGGGTCCCCAATATCCAAAAAAAGCATTTTCACAAAAAGGTCTGTGTGTGTGTGTGTGTGTGTATGTGAGTGTGTCCGTGTGTCTGTGAACACGATAGCTCAAAAACGAAAAGTCGTTAAAATACCAAACTTGGTATTTACGTTTAGTATCTTCCAGGGATGCAACACGAAGATTTTGAGAAAAATCCCCCCACCCCCAACTATCCTTTACATGGAACTTTTTTCGAAAATTTTGATTTTTTCAAAAATGGCTCTAACGATTGTGATTAAAATTTCGTATATTAAACATTTTTACCTGAAAAATAAAATGTATATCTTGAATTTTCAAGGAATAGCCTCTGAAGAGTAGTTTATTCTGGATGAATTTTACGGAATTTTGAATAACTGCTAAACCGTAAGAGATGGCCAAAAACTTGCTACACAAAAAATGTAGAGCACGTTAAAACACACAATTTATGTTATATAAATTTTTTCATGGAGTTCGTCGTTTTTGAGACATTGCTTATTTTTGGTTTCTGCTATGAAAAACATATTTTTCTTATACAGGAACTTGTCAACTCTGATCCATATAAACAAAGGAACTTCATTGACATAGCAACCAGCTTTTAACCATCACTTTAACCTATGGTAGTCCCTTATTTCACTTCTACTTACAAGGAAGCAAGTAATAAGACTTTCTGCTAATTTTTTGTGATTATCATAAAGTAAATAGAAGTATAAGCTTTTTAAGAATAATTTGTTGCAGGGATATAGAGAAAGTCACGTGAATGGTACACATCAGATTTTTAATATAAATCAAAGCTTAAAAAATTTCAAACAAAAGTGTAAAGAACATGTTGAAAGAATGTCAGATACCAGATTTACTAAACAAATAATGCATTTCTTCAAGGTTTTCTTGGGCTTCTAGCCAGGTGTAGATATAGTGAGGTACAATGTTTCAGGAGCATATATTGTTCCCATCTTTTGGGTTACTGAATGAATTGAACTGATGTGTATGCTTCCGAAAAGTTGATGCCTCACCATATTTATACCTGGCTGGAAGCCTGAGAGAACGTCAAAGATTTACGCCGCCAAGAAAGCTACAACTCTTAGATAATGCATTATCATCCTAAAGGAAGGAGATCAGTGAGCAGACCCAGGAAATGATCGCTGGAGGACTTTGAAGGTGGAACAGGCACTTAATTGCCTAAGCCATGAAGCGAAGAAGCAGAAGAAGATCTTGTTGACAGTATTGTCTGTTTTTCTGATATAACTATATTTCCAAAATTCGAATTACAATACCACTTTTCAACTTTCTGTCCATTGTGTCTGCAGTCCAATCAGCATTCACATATGCATTCATTTCTTCACAAAAGTCTGATCCAACGTCTAACTTTAAAGTTGTTGTATGATATAAATATTTCAATACACACAATGCATATTTGTAATGGGTTTCATCATAAACACTTTGAAAACGATTCAGATAATTTACTGCATAGGAAACCTCTGGGCATGTACCATTTGCAACATACAATAAGGCCCCCCTCAGATTTCTATACTTCAGTTCTTCATTCACTTTTTCTGCTCGTTCAACTCTCAGGTCAATTTCCATTTCTGTTTCAAACCTTTCTGACTCAACAACTCTGTACTTCTTTGCCAAACTGTAATATATTCTTCTTGAATTAAGAGAATTTCTTTTTTCTCTGGATCCTATTTTACAGTGATCCCTAAATCCTATTGATTTATTCTCTTAAATCTTTTATACAAAATTGTCAACTCAACATCTTCTTTACTTCAGCAACACTTTTTATTTCTTTTCTGAAGATCAATAGGTCACCCACATATAATATTGTATATATTCTTTTGTCTCCATGTGCTCTATGTGTAAGCAGTAGTCATATCCATACTTTTTAAAATTAATTCTCCACATAAACTCTCTTCAAAACATTCATACAAGTCTTGTACTCTTTTGTAGTCCAAATAGTGAATTTTTCAATAGACACGCTTTATTTTCTTCAATGTTAAAGGCTTTCTGGTGGATAAATGTATATACTTAGGTTGATTGTTCCATTTAAAAAGGCAGTTTCCACATCTATTTATTCAATTTGCCATCCTCTAACACATGCTGTAGATCAGCCTTGTCCAATTCAGTGCCCACAAGTACCATGCATGGCACCTGAAATGTGATTTTCTGGTGCCCTTCACGAGTCAAATTTTATTCTGAGAATTTCTAATTTTAAATCAAATTTCAGGACAAAATTACTTCCTTCTGAACATCTATCTTCCTAGTTTACAGACATGACCATGGAACTTGCTTTTGTACATTCAAAGCTGTCCTCATTACTCCCCCCAATAAATAGTAAACCCCAAATGTTAGAAATTGGAGACAGATTCACCTTAATCCCAACAAAGTTTTATTGCAAAAAGTAATTTTTCTCCTTTAAAAATTGATGTTTGTAGTGAAGGTGAAGCAGTTTGTTTATAGCTATACTTTATCGATAGCAAACGAAGGAGTCAGATTTTTAAACAAACATTCAGGATAACTTGAGATATTGTGAATGTAGGTTTACTTATGTATCTTGTGTTGGATGGATGTTCTTAATGTAATATGGAAGAGACAAAGAACTTAAGGTTTTAACAGTTATTCGGAGGAGCAGTATTAAATTGTGGAATTCAGAGGAATATCTGTGTGTTTATTATGTAATAGTACTGTGTCTGTACCCAAGAAAAATAATGTACAACAAATTTTTCAACAAATCACATACACTTTAATAGTGAATTTCCTGTTGACTCTGAATTATGAAAACATAAAGTTAGAGACAAAGTTTAAATTAACGATACAGAAAAGTGTATTTACAAATCCAGTTCAGCCAAATAGTAGCCTCTTACAGAGTCTGTTACGTTATACTGAAAAGGAAAACAGCTTTCAGTAATGGAAGGTGGTTAAAGAAGCAATGATCAGTGCTGCAGATGTTCATAAAGATAAATCTGCATTTATGTCTTCTATAAGAGCAGATAAATCTGCATTTATGTCTTCTATAAGAGCAGAATCTCAATTATATCAGGACCTGCAATTGTGTGGATATTTTTCGCTTCAGTTTGTTGAAAGCACTGATATTTCTGATATTGGACAGTGGTGTATATGTATTAGAATGGTACTTCATGATTTTTCAGAGGAATTTGTAAAAGTGCTCTCACTTCAAGAATGTACTAGGGAAGAAGGCATATTTAATGCATTCCTGAAATTTGCAAAAAGTAGAACCATTCCATTCTCTAAACTTATTCTTATAACACAAATGGACTTCAATGACTGGAAAGAATAATGGGTTTTTTGCCCTTTGAGTTAAATTCAAAATGTCTTTCATATCACTGAATTATCCACCAGGGAGCTTTATACATTAAGGTTTTAAATTCAACTATGTTATGAAAATTGTAACTAGTGTAGTAAATCACTTCAGGCCATCTTCTATACATCATTGATTGTTCAGAAATCTTTTGAACGTAACAGATTCTGGAGCATAGTGCATAATTCCTTATGCAAGTGTAATGGAGGCTTAGTAGTAGGAAAACTCTGCAACACTTCTGCAGTCATCTGTATGAGATAAGAGATTTTCTGAACTCATCATCCTGACAATATTGTCAAGAACTTGATCAGATACCATGGAGCTAAACTTTGAATTGCAAGGGAAAACTCACAACATTTCAGGCATGATAATTACTATATATGCTTTTTGGAGGAAATTAAATTGATGGATTGCACATTTAAAAAGAACAGTCACACTTTCCAGCTTTGAAATCAGTTATGGAAACCATAAATTTCAGAAAATGTGATGTTCTCTCTTTTTCCTATCTTTGAAATTCTAGTAACAGAATTTAGTAAACAGTTTGGTCAATTTTTAAATGTAAAAAGAAGCTAGTAACAGTGAAGAATAACACAAATATTAATATAAAAATAATAGTTGCAACCAATCTTCACTTATCTTTTGGAATCCTTGCCTGGACTAGTTTCGCAACGATTTCATTGCATTATCAACATATCCTTTTGGTCTCTTTTTTGATGTTGTTTATTTACACTGTTATGGTTACTGCTACTAGGTGGATTGTGTACTAATGCATTGCTAACTACTGGAATCAAAACAAATTTGGTAAGAGTGTCAATTGGAGGTATATCAAAATTCATTGCATGATTTCTATACTTTAATATAAATATTTTCTCCCAAACCATTAAATCTATGGGCCCATTTAAGTGTTTTAATAATTTAACATCTGGATTTATTTCATGATTAAATTTCCAAAAATGTTCTGCTACAGCTGATTTATCAATTTGTTTGTATTTAATATTCCTAAAGTGTTCTTTTACTCTGGTTTCCAAATGACGTTTAGTCTTACCAATATAAACAAGGTCACAATTTAAACAGTTTAATTGATAAATGCCAGATTTTTTATTTTTTGAAATTTCATCCTTTTTAGAAAAGCCTAACAAATTTTTTATACTATATTTATTTTGAGGAACCAATATTATGCCATGCTCTTTGAAAATATTTGTGAATTTTTTATTTGCCCAAGGGTGATAAGTAAATTTTTTAAAAATGTAATTATCTTTTATTTTCTTAAGCGTAGAAATATCTTTAATAGCTTTTTGATATTTAAACTTCTCAATTTTTTTATTTATAAAACCAGTATTAAAACCATTAATTAAAGCAGTGTTAATAATGTGTTTATATTCTTTATAGAATTCATCTTTATTAAGGGGTAAATTAATTAACCTATAAATTAAACTATTAAAAACAGCAACTTTATGTGAAAAAGGGTTAAAGCCATTATTTTTTATATAATTATCAGTGTGGGTTTGCTTTCTGTATATTCCAAAATTCAATTTATTGTCTTTTTTTATTATTTTTAAATCCAGGAAAGGGAGATAACCATCACTTTCAGTTTCTAATGTGAATTTTATAGCCTTATCTTGTAAATTTAAAAGTTTTAAAGCATCATTTACATATTTATCAGGAACAATAGCAAATATATCATCTACATATCTATACCAAGTTTTAAAAATTAGAGGGAATGCTTTAGTGACCTGTATTTCAAAATAGCTCATGAAAAGATCAGCAAGAAAAGGTGAAAGTGGACTACCCATTGCTAAACCAGAAGTTTGTTGATAGAATTTGTCATTAAAGCTGAAAAAATTTTGATCCAAACAAAGATTAGTAAGGATAACAAAATCATTTACTAAATTTTCATTCAGTTCTATAGAACTTAACCATTTTTTTAAAAATGTCAAAAGTTTTTCTCTAGGAATGCTTGGAAACAAAGCAGTTACATCAAAAGAAACAAGTTTATCATTAGTAGACAATGTAATATTGCTGATCCTTTCAACTAGCTCAAAAGAATTTTTAATACTTAAACTCTCAAATTTTTCACTTGTTTCTTTTGATGTAACTGCTTTGTTTCCAAGCATTCCTAGAGAAAAACTTTTGACATTTTTAAAAAAATGGTTAAGTTCTATAGAACTGAATGAAAATTTAATAAATGATTTTGTTATCCTTACTAATCTTTGTTTGGATCAAAATTTTTTCAGCTTTAATGACAAATTCTATCAACAAACTTCTGGTTTAGCAATGGGTAGTCCACTTTCACCTTTTCTTGCTGATCTTTTCATGAGCTATTTTGAAATACAGGTCACTAAAGCATTCCCTCTAATTTTTAAAACTTGGTATAGATATGTAGATGATATATTTGCTATTGTTCCTGATAAACATGTAAATGATGCTTTAAAACTTTTAAATTTACAAGATAAGGCTATAAAATTCACATTAGAAACTGAAAGTGATGGTTATCTCCCTTTCCTGGATTTAAAAATAATAAAAAAAGACAATAAATTGAATTTTGGAATATACAGAAAGCAAACCCACACTGATAATTATATAAAAAATAATGGCTTTAACCCTTTTTCACATAAAGTTGCTGTTTTTAATAGTTTAATTTATAGGTTAATTAATTTACCCCTTAATAAAGATGAATTCTATAAAGAATATAAACACATTATTAACACTGCTTTAATTAATGGTTTTAATACTGGTTTTATAAATAAAAAAATTGAGAAGTTTAAATATCAAAAAGTTATTAAAGATATTTCTACGCTTAAAAGAAAATAAAAGATAATTACATTTTTAAAATTTACTTATCACCCTTGGGCAAATAAAAAATTCACAAATATTTTCAAAGAGCATGGCATAATATTGGTTCCTCAAAATAAATATAGTATAAAAAATTTGTTAGGCTTTTCTAAAAAGGATGAAATTTCAAAAAATAAAAAATCTGGCATTTATCAATTAAACTGTTTAAATTGTGACCTTGTTTATATTGGTAAGACTAAACGTCATTTGGAAACCAGAGTAAAAGAACACTTTAGGAATATTAAATACAAACAAATTGATAAATCAGCTGTAGCAGAACATTTTTGGAAATTTAATCATGAAATAAATCCAGATGTTAAATTATTAAAACACTTAAATGGGCCCATAGATTTAATGGTTTGGGAGAAAATATTTATATTAAAGTATAGAAATCATGCAATGAATTTTGATATACCTCCAATTGACACTCTTACCAAATTTGTTTTGATTCCAGTAGTTAGCAATGCATTAGTACACAATCCACCTAGTAGCAGTAACCATAACAGTGTAAATAAACAACATCAAAAAAGAGACCAAAAGGATATGTTGATAATGCAATGAAATCGCTGCGAAACTAGTCCAGGCAAGGATTCCAAAAGATAAGTGAAGATTGGTTGCAACTATTATTTTTATATTAATAAAGTTTGGTCAATTTTTACAACTTGAGCCAGTGATTATGTTTATCAATAAGCTATTTGCTTCAGTTGACATTACTGAACTTGGAGGTTGGATATGTGAGATCTTTGGAAATTGTAAGCTTAAAGAATTTGAAATGGAAATTTTAAATTTTCAAGAAGGTATATCTCCTTTATCAAGTTCAAGCAATTTCTGAACTTTGATGGACAGAAATAAATATCCCCTCTTTGGAAGTGTTGCTTTGAAAATTTATTATTTTTTTTTTGGCTTGCCATACATATATTTGCGAGGTCACATTTTTGTCTATGAGCATCATCAAGAATAAATACCAATCCAATTTGACAAACTCACATCTAGATGATGCATTAAGAGCAGTTTGTTCCAGCTACCTACTGGATTTTTCTGCACTTACAGCAAACCTGCACTGCCAAACTGCACAATAATTATGTAGCCTGCCTGGGTAGTGTGGTGGTAGTGTGTCTGCTTCACATTCAAAAGGTCATGATTTCGAATCTTGCTTAGGGTGAGCTACCTGGATAAGGTTTTTTTTGGGGGGTTTTCCCTTATCCTGAGAAGACGAATGTCGAGCAACTTTAAGCTCCATAGACCAGATCAGTGAGCATCATTTTACCAATTTCATTCATCGTCTGTTATGACCAACTAGGTTAAAGGATGTTAGGCTAAAAAAAAAAAATAATAAATAAATAAATAAAATAAATAATTATGGAAGTTGTAAAACCTAAGCAAATTTAATTGTAATTCTTTGAAATATCTTTATACTGATACAAATGGTAGTGGTGGCGGTGGTGGCAGTGATGATGGTAGTGGGGCTAGTAGCAGCAGTAAAAAAGTAGTGATGATGATGGTGCCCACACCTCATTATGTATGAGTTAAATGTGCCCAAGCACATGAGAAAGTTGGACATCATTGTTGTAGATAATATAACTTTCAATGTAGCCACTCTTCTGCAACTCTCTTGCAGCTGGTGAATATATTTTTTCTCATTTTCCTCATACATTTGGTGAAATCCTTTTGTAACTACTCTTGCTTTATTTTCCACTTGATTTGATTCCATAAATCCATTTTAATTCTATTATGCTTTTATCCATAAGCTCATCCGCCACCATCCATGTATCATTTTTCTCTAAGTTATGTATCTCTGATTCCATTGCCTCTTTCCTCCTAGCTGACTCAATACTACTAATTGTTTCTTCATAATTTTCTGGAACAGTTATACTACAGAAGTTTGCATGAACAACATAGTCGTCATATTTTCTTGGTAACTTCCTCTCCCTTCGAGTTCTTTTATTTACCATCACCTCCTCACTTTTTTCACTATTTACTACATTGTCACTTTTAAATGTGTCTCCATTCTCTTGATTTGTAGCTCTTATATTCTCATCTTCATCATCTGTATGTTCTATTATTCTCGCATCTGCCCACAAATCTCACATGACTGCTGATGATTACCTTGTTATATACCAATACTTTATATCCTATATCTGTAGATTCTATTAGTTTTCCTTTCATTGCTTTAGCATCCAACTTTGAAGTTATTCTTTCTTCAGGAATTCTCACAAACACAGTAGTTTCAAAGAGTTTTAAATTTGTTACATCTGGTTTACTTCTTGTAAGGATTTTCCATAGGGGTCTTTCTTATATCTGTATTTGTTGACAGTCTATTTCCAATGTAAGTTGCTATTTTTATACCTTCTGGCCAATATCTCTTGTCAATTTCTCCTTCAGCTATTAAACTTCTTGCTCTGTACAACACTGTTCTATTGAATCTTTCCGCAATTCCATTCAGTTCATAGGTATGTGGTGGAGTTGTTTTTATATAAAAGTCTTTGCAAACTTGTAAATTTAAGTATTCTTTTCTATTGTCACAACAAAATTCTTTAATTCTTTTACCAGTCCGGTTTTGCATTAATCTTATACATTCCGCCAGGCAATCAAACACCTTGCTTTTATACTTTAAGCAATATACTTTAGCAATAATCAAGAAACACTTGAGATCATCTTTGGGCCAAAAGAGACTGAATCATTTACAGTGATATCAATTTAGCATGAACTGTCTCTAAAATGAGCTTCTTTGAGGTGATTAATAACTTCATCAGCAGGAAGAATACATGATGCAGTATTCAATTTACTGAAGTTCAAAAGTTCTCAACTGACCCTGACAGTTTCAACCAATGTTTTTAAATCAAGATGAAAAGGTATTATAATGGTTTCCTGAAATTTTAGCTTTGCTTCAGTATGTTAGACTATCATATATTTTTGTATACAATATTTATGCATATTTAAATATATATATCTAATTCATTATTTGCCATTTTTGCATTCATTAAACATGTGCAATTAAAATTTATGAACAAGTAGCTTTAGGATATTGCAGAATGAATATTTGATAACTGAATTAGGCTAGTAAAGTTTAGGTGACTCATACAAAAAATTTGTCTGGAGGCCCAAGATATCTTTAGGCAGACTGCTACTGCTACCTGTAATTTTTGCCAACTGCTATTGTATAATTGTGTGTATAGTTTAAATGACACAGTTTATACATAGGGGGTTGAATTTATGTTAGTTTTTTTTAAAGAGATATGTGGTAGCTTATTTTTGTTTGGACCTATAGTATTGTCAGCTTTACAGGACAAAGAATTTTTACTTATTTTATTTTATATATTTATTTATGCTGTTATAAGTGAATATAACTGATATTTCACCGTGACCCTTTATCAGTCATATTCCTGGTTTTAATGCCTTCGTTATATTAATCCTTAATTTCCTACTTGTGTATTGTTGAGGTTCTGCTGAAACCTTAATCTATTAGCTTTATCTTCTGTTCTATTTCAGGAGCTGAATTTTTTTTCATTAGTTTAACTTATTTTATAATTTCCCCTTTACTTTTCACCCTATTCAATTGAATCACAAAACCATTTCCAATTTTTAGAATTTTATAGTTTCTTTATTCCTACCCCCCCTGTATAGCACTTTAAAGTATTCCATCCATTCTTCCAGTTCAATGTTGGGTTTAATTTGATATACGGTATACATTGATTTTATAGTCTGCTATATCTTTTTGATATTATTTTCATCTAAATCTATTATCAAATGTATTTATTGATTTGTGTATTTTTCTATTATTTCTCTATCTCTTTCTTTGATTTTCCCCTTCCAATCTGCTTTCTTTTATTCTAGTAGTAAATTATAACAAATCCCCCTTTGCATATAATCTTCCTTAGCTTTATCACCTCGCATTTCCCTCCACCTAATCAGCAGGTATTTTACATGCCTTTTTGTTACCCTACATTCGCCTTTGTGCCAGTCCTCATCCCTTCTGTATATCCTCTTGTTTTTATCATTTTCTCTCCAGACCTTTGCATAATATTATTTAGGATGCCAAATTGAAGTATCAACTTTATTTTCCCTTGTCTTGAATACAAATTTGCACTCGCATATCTGCACATAATTCAAGTCTAGTCTTTGCATAAATTTATCACAGTATTCTTCTTTCCATTTGTGTCTACTATATTCCCCTTTATTATACCTTCCTTCTCTTAGATTATTTATCACTTGTTTTGGGAGCACTTTGGTAACTAAAGCACTCCCTTAGACCAGCGAACTTAATATTATTACTTTCTCTACATGTACTATGTACATAATGTATAGAGAAGGTATTGCATTTCACCCAAAAATTCAATACCGAGATTTCACCGGAAATACATGTTTTGGGTCCCCCTGAATCCAAAAAAAGCATTTTTAGAAATAGGTTCGTGTGTGTGTGTGTGTGCGTGCGCGCGCGCGTGAGTGTGTCTGTATGTGTGTCTGTGGACAGCATAGCTCAAAAATGAAAAGACTGTTAAATACCATACTTGGTATTTAAGTTTGGCATCTTCCAAGGATGTGACACAAAGATTTTCAAGAAGATCCCCCACCCCCAACTACCCTTTACATGGAACTTTTTTCAAAAATTTTGATTTTCTAAAAAATGGCTCTAACAATTTTTATTAAAGTATCGTAGATTAAAGATATTTACACAACAAATAAAATTTATATCTCGAATTTTCTGGGAATAGCCTCTGAAGACTACTTTATTCTGGATGAAATTTACAGAATTTTGCATAACTGCTAAACCATAAGAAATAGACGAAAGCTTACCACACAGAAAATGTAGAGCACATTAAAACACACAATTTATGCCATATAAATGTTTGGTCGTTTCTTTTAGACATTCCTTGTTTTTGGTTTCAGCTTTAAAATCTTATACTTTTGTTATATAGGAGGTTGTTAACCCCTGTCCATACAAACAAACAAACTTCAGTCACAAAGCAACCAGCTTTTGACTATCTCTTTAACCTATGTTACTTCCTTATTTCGCTTCTACTTTTGTCGATTAGCATGACATAAATAGAAGCATAAGCTTTTTAACAATAATTTGTTGCAGGGATGTGGAGAAAGTCGTGTAAATGGAACACTTCAGATTTTTCTCTCCAAAACTGTTTTTTTTCTCCCACAAATATCATTCTCATGAACAATCCACTTCTTGCTGTAAACCACAATGTTTGTGCCCAACGTTCCTTAGTCCCTTCTACCTTCACCCTCAAGACCTCATAAACATAACCTTACCCTCACACTGCTGTCTTAACACTCATTAATTTTTATGTTGGGGGTTGGAAATAGGGATTAAATGTAAGGTTAGCTTATAATTTTTGTCAACTTCTAAAATCCAAAATATCCAAAACTATACTAAAATATTATTTGTAAAACTTTAAAGAAATATGAGAAAAATATGATGATAATCCACATAAAGTAACTCAAATTTAAAATATTTAAAGCAATCTCATTTACCCCTTTAGACTCTGTCATTAAAAATCTGACATTTGCTTTAAAGTGCCAAAAACAAGCTCTGATATCCTTATCCAATAAATGGAATTTCAGTCACATGTATATGAAAAAGAAATCATTAACTCCCCAGAGTTTTTGGAAGCATTATATAGCCTGTGACCATCTATAAGAATAAAAATTCTCAATAGTAACACAAACAGATGCACACAAACATGCACATGCATGCTACATATACATCTACATGGAAGCACAGCAAAACTTTACTTTTTATAATATTAGTATACATTTTAGTAATATGCATAAAATTAAGTATGTGTTTATCAAATGACCAATCTGTGTTTCTCTGCAGTTACAACAGCTGAGTCAGGTTTCTCAGCCATTTTGAAGAAACTGCTCGAGGAGGGGCCTAATGTAAGTAGTTCCTAAATATTCTTATTAATATTAGTTATAATTATCCTAATTATTTAGCATTCCAATGCAATAGATCTAATGTACGAGTGTGTATCTTGTTTCTACTTTCTCTAGCATACATGTACCATGTATGTAGTAGATAGAGAAAATACTGTATTCTGTCCAAAAATGTTATATTGTGATTTCACTGGAAATACATATCTTGGGGCCCTCTGAACCCATAAAAAGCATGTATGTGTGTGTGTGTGTGTGCATGTGTGTGTGCGTGCGTGTGTGTGCGTGCATTTGAGCGTTTGACTTGTGGACAGCATAATTCCAAAACTATAAGTTGAGTAAATACCAAACTTGGTATTTAAGTTCAGTATCTTCCAAGGATGTGACATAAAGATTTCAAAAAGTTCCCCCTCCTGCAACTACCCTTTACATGGATCATATTTTAAACATTTTTGATTTCTGCAAAAATGGCTCTAACAATTTTGATTAAAATACAGCATGTTTAAATATTTTTATGAAAAACAAAATGTATATCTTGAATTTTCTGGGAATGGTCTCTGAAGACCTCTTCACTGTCGATGATTTTTGTATAACTTATAAGCAATAAGAAACAGACAAAGTTTACAATACAAACATTTTGATCTCATTAAAACATATATATAAGGGTATTTCAGAAGGCATGGTAACTATTTCATACAAGGGCTGATGAATAAAGACTGAGGCTGATTTTTTTTCACAGATGTTTATTACTCCAATTCAATGTTTACACAATCTTTTTCAAAGTAGTCCCCTCCTACTTCAATGCACTTTTTATAGCGTCTCTGCCAGTCCTTGGAACATGTGCTGCAGACCATTCTTTGTCAGGTCCTTGAGAATTGCCTAACTTTTCTTGAGCACTGCTTCAGAGTTCTCAAATCGAATACCCCTAAGCTTTGCCTTTAGTGATGGGAATAAAAAAAAAGTCACAGGATGCAAGATGTGGTGGATGTGGTACACAGGTAATTTTGAATTGAGCCAGAAACTGCATGACTTAATTTGCGACATGAGTCCGTACATTGTCATGATGAAGTCGCCACCCAGTCTGAGAAAGCTCTGGTCGTTTCTTTGCAATGTGCTTCCTCATTGTAGTCAATACTGACGTGTAGTATGCTGCTGTAACAGTAATGTGAGGGGGAACTGCATGCTGGTAAATCATTCCATTACAGTCAAAAAATGTGATCACCATCACTTTCCCTGCAGATGGAACAACTTTTGCCTTTTTTGGTGTTGGAGAACCTGGCGATTTCCACACTGTGCTGGCTTATTTTCCTTCAGGATCATAATGATGCAGCCATGACTCATAACCAGTGATAATCAATTTAAAAAATGCATCCCCTCCATCAGCAAAGAGACGCACCACCTTACGCCATGTCTGCATTTGCACAGCCTTTTGTTCGGGAGTCAACAGACATGGCACCCAACGAGCACAAACTCGGGTCATATGGAGATGGTCGTGCATAATTGTAAACACACTGCCATATGAAATTCTCAACACTTCACTGAGGTTATGTAATGTTATATGCCGATCCTCTCGGACAATCACATCAGCTGTGTTGATGTTGACTTCAGTCACAGCAGAAGCTGAAATACCAGTTCCACCTTGCTTAACACTGACAAGTCGGCCTTCTTTGAAGTCCTTGAACCACCTAAGCACTGTTGCACGAGGTAGTGCATCTTCACTATATGCTTGCTTCAGCTTTTCATAAGTTTCGGTGGCTGTAGGGTTTAAACGAAAACAGAATTTGATTGCACTGTACTGCTCTTCTCGCGTCACCTCCACTGTCTGGTATGCGAAATGCACGTAGGATCTACAAAATAGAACATTACTACCAACATACCGATATGAGAGTGCTGCCGCCTACCAACATTATACATAAAAACCTGCTCTTTTCAAATATTTAAGTTACAGATATGAAATTATCATGGAAGCTACAGGAAAAAATCAATCTCAGTCTTTGTTGATCAGCCCTCGTATATTCTGAATAACTAAATATGCGTTTATTGCAATATATAAATTTGAAAAACATGTACACAGAACAGGATGTCACCACAAAATGGCATCTGAGTGCATTAGTAGGTGCTAGTAGACACATACAAACATTGGTATCCTAGGCTGTGTTCCAAGAAGAATGTCACAAAAGTTGAATGGCGAGCATCCATACAAATTGCATTTCTGGTTGGCAGAACTATTTGTGGGTGTCAAAGGTGTGTGGAAACCTTGGGGGGATTATTTTGAAGGTAGTTAGCTCATAAGAATATTATGCATACGTAGGGGCACTTTTTTATGCATATGTAATACGAATAAAACAATGATCACTATTTATGCATCTTTCAAAGGATTTACCCATAATCCTTTGCACCCGGATCGCAATTTAGTACCAGCATTGAGAAGAACATTCCAGCGACTTTCAATCGTACGTCCTGAATTTTGTTTCCTGCAGCTTTATTGACTGATAAAAAATAGTTGCTATGACTTCTGAAATGGCCCTTGTTATATATTTATTATTTTTTTTTTTTTTTTTTTTTTTTTTTTTTTTTTTTTTTTTTTTTTGTAGAGTTAATCATATCCAAAAATATTCCTCATTATTGGTTCCAATTTTAAATTACTTCAGCATTTCTTAAGTGGGAAGTCAACTTTTGTTTCATATTTCTTTTAGTTTACTTCTGGGCATGCAAAAGGAGCTGAATTTTAATTGTTTCACATAGTGAAGAGCTTTTAAAAGATTTCATTATTGATTTGGCCTAGAGTATTTCCTTATTTCCCTTCTAATTACAAGGAAACTAGTAATAAGACAATTTCTATTTAATAATTAAAATTTAGTTGAGTCGATTTTGTAACACTACATCACTTACTTTTTTATTTCGGAAAACATGTTTCAGAAGCCATGTGCTTCCATTGTCAATTCCTTTGGTCGACTCGAGTTGACAATGGAAGCACATGGCTTCTGAAACATGTTTTCCGAAATAAAAAAGTAAGTGATGTAGTGTTACAAAATCGACTCAACTAAATTTTAATTGTTAAAACACATCACTGTCTCAAAGTCCACCATATATCAGGATAATTCTGTTTAATGTTTATTTTAATGAACATGATGTAGATAAAAGAATAATCTTTTGTAACAATAGTTTGTATAGAAAGTCATGTAAATGCAACACATCAGAGTTTATTTTTTTTTTATTGTAAGGGCAGAAGCTTCCTTTTATCCCTCTCTTGTCCTTTGCAGTCTAGGGTTAGCATAATAATCTCAGGTTCCCCAAGTTTCTGGGTTGAAACCCAGTGCATGGCTTCCTTATGAAGGGAAATAAAGCCATTAGCTCCGTGTCATAGATTTATGGCATATAAAAGAAACTTGAGGTTGATAAAGAGGCCTCTGGACTTTGAAGCAATATCTAGCATTGAGACCAATAGCCATGTTTATTCATTACAAAGAATATGTTTTTTTCCATCATTTTTGTCTTTATGTTTGTTCCTTGGTTACTTTTTGAAAAAATAGAATTTCAATTTGGTTTTGTTTTCTTGTCAGTCGATTTTTCATATGGCGACAACCTTTTTAATTTTGTGTCAATAACCTGTTTTAGCAACAGAAAATTTTTGCAATAACCAAGACAAAATTTTATAGCTTTTACACTTCTCCTTCTGACTCCATTGGGGAAGTAGGTTCTGCATTGATTCTTCTCCAGCTGATTTGCATAAGGGAGGGAGACATGTCTGAGAGAAAGTATTTGTCACCAGGCAAAAAGATTAATTATATAAAAGAATTTGTGTTTTGATTTGATATGACTTCAAAGAATAGAGCACTTACAGTGTCGGTAAGATAATTGTATTTCCAGGAATTATTGAAGTTATTGCCTGGCAATTCTTAATTCAAGCGAGAAAGAAAGCATTACATAAAAGAGAAAGATACAAAATAAAGTGATTATTTCGATGAGAACAGATAAATTTTGTTGGAAATACAATCTTTAAATTATAGATGATTCCACCCAGTGGATGCAAAAATCCCCATGCTGATACCGGGGATTGAATTCAGATTCCCCATGTTAGAGGTAGAAATGCAATTACCAGGATTGGAATAATTTTCCCTGTAATTTTCCATGAAAGGGGAAAAAAAGAAGCTTTTAGAAATTCTATACTTATGGGATGCTAGTAAACTATAAAAGAAGAAAAATATTACTACATAAAAAATGTACATCTCCTTAAAGCAGTAATTTATGTAAATCAACTTTTTTGTAGCATTAACCATTTCCATAATATTTTTTGGTATTGTTTTGAATTTTAAAATATTTTATACCTTCCTCAACTGCAAATTGCTATTCTGCCATTTCTTTTTTGTTACGGTGTTAAGATCGTGGTGACAGGTGCTATATGCAGTGTTATCTTTTGCACCACATTTGAAACGCCTTATGCGGTGAGCGCAGATTGAAGGTGTGGGCAAGACTCACTCCACTACCTATGAGTAGACCCACTTACCTGGTAAGGTGAACCTACTACCGTTGAATTTGCCTCGGTGTTGCTCAGCCTGCAAGATGATTTGACTCACTCGGGGTGGTGCAGCTAATGGGGGTAATTCAGGTGGTGATCTTATAATGATTAAAACTTATATACTTTCCTGGAGTTTATTCCTTACTTGGAGAAGCAAGACAAGCACATTTGCCTTACAATAATGCTAACTTGTACACCTGTTACGAATTCTAAAACTTGGCTGATCACACGTAATTACAGTCCCTTCTTCTTCCTAATTCTGCATTATACTATATACTATATACATTAGCACACGTCAATGACTTTAAATTCATTACAGATTACAGTGTCTTAACTTTGTGTGAAGAAGTTAAGTTCATCCTGACGACCGACAGCATAACAGCGACAGATAGATCAGCTAGTAACAGACAGCTCGCAATGGACAGGTCACGATGTACCTTCTTGGGCTCTTTATATACAAAAATATTGTCATGGCGGCCTCTTTCTGATTGGATAGAAAGGCCGCATGATTGACATAAATATTTCCCAAGAGTCAATTTCCTTATTCCAGGGTGCACTGCAAACCTCACATGACATGTCTTGTACAATGAAGAATTACTGTCTTCCGAATTTTTCGGTTCACCCCCGTTGTAACTCGATGGTACGTGACTGGACAAAAGAGACCTTTCTAACAAAAGCGCTTCTCATCCCCTTTGACTCTCTTGACATCAGCTGAATTTTCTCAGATAAATACATACATTTATACTCTTTTAGCTTTACATTGATAAACAATTAATAACTAATAATAATTTTGATAGGGAAGCTAATTAATGGTCTCATTGTGTTCATGCAAAGAGAACAAAATACCAAAGCCATCCTATAGTGGCTGGGTTTGAAAAAATTTTGTATTCTTTCACAATATTTAAAGAATATTGAAAGTTTATCTGTACTAACAAGAAGTAGGCAGATGAATAAGCTTTTCTAAGAGTACTATGGAGAAAAATGAGTAAAGAAAGACATGTGAATGTAACACATCACAATTTCCTTTTGTTTCCTCTAGAGATTACCAATATTTCCTGACACTTGAACCTGCTTTTAATGATCTTTTACAGAGTCTAACATTTGCAGAGCTGTCGTTCATACACCAACAGATTTGTCAAGCAACCTCAACCCTCCTGGAGGAGGAACCATGTCCTTGTCCAGATCAGCAGCTATCAGACATGGAACGGTTAACTCAACGTTCTGAAGTCCTTCAATCACAGATCAAGAAGCGTCTAGATAAAGCAAAAAGAACAGGTATTTGCAAGTATAGTTTTGTTAGTAGGGATCAGAGTTTTATATGCTAAGAGAATTTTTATTTTTATTTGCTAAAAGGGACAAAAATATTCCTTAAAATGTTGGTTGGTTGGTATCTGATGTTAAAGGCACGATAATGAAATCATTTGGTTTCTTGCACTCCAATATTTAGCTGTGACATTGTAATCTTCTGTAAAAGTTGGACAATGTAGAAGATTCACAATGATGGGGTTACAATAAATTAAACAATGCAGGAAAAATTATAGAAGAGCTACTAAATTCCACACCAATAGAACTAATATACAATAAAGAAGAACCCCCAACTTATATTCATTATTCTTAGTATCTACTAATTTACGTAAAATGTTACAATGTTTCATTTAAATTTACAGAAAAATTATGTTTATTACGCTGAAGGTACTTGCCAACTTAAATGGATAAAAATTGATTAGAATTCCCTTAAAATTGTAGCGAAAAACAAAGTTCATCTCCAAATTTTCCATTTTGAATGCATCTGATTGTCTCTAAATAGCAATATATCTTTCCATATTATAGTCATTCTAGCATACTTAAGTGATATCACTAACAGTCGCCTACATAGGTAGGAATATGAGAAACAGTTGCTTGTCTCTAAATAACAATATATCTTTCTATATTATAGTCATTCTAGCATACTTAAGTGATATCACTAAAGTCGCCTACATAGGTAGGAATATGAGAAACAGTTGCTTGTCTCTAAATAGCAATATATCTTTCTATATTACAGTCATTCTAGCATACTTATCTATCGCTAACATTCGCCTACATAGGTAGGAATATAAGAAACAGTTGCTTTCAGGCAATGGTTATGTCTGTCACAGTTACAGTGCAATAACCTTGGGGAGCAGTAACAATTAAGTTACTCATTTTCATGATTATCACATTCATAATTACATTACACTAATGGTTACCAGTAATGAATAGCTGTCACTACTTTTCAGTATGAATAATGTCATTTGATGCAATCTAATTGTGACAATATTTTGATTACTACAGTGGTTCATAACTGCAAAATATATTCAATTAACTTTTGAAATGTATGTGATTATTTTTCTTCTCTGTTGTTAATATCCTGTTCTGTTTTGTTACTATCTTAACATTATTGTAATTAACTTCTGAAATTGATGTCTTTATTTTTGTTCTCTAAGACTTTTACTTTTATATATTGCAGCTAATCTCTGATAGGCTTCCTAGTTGTTGTTGTTTTTTTTTTCTTTATTTTTTCGTACTTCCTTTTATTTCCTTAAAAACTGTTACCTCTATAATCCTTATAAAGAAACAAGGAAACATAATAAAACTGTACCATATTTCTATGCTGACACTTAGCGCATAATGAAGCTATTATTTTTTTCTGTTATCAATAATCTCCCTTTAATATTTTTAAGACACTGCATGGCTGTTGATTATTTTATAAATCTTCATTATTTAAGTATTTTATTTTTGTGTTAAACATTCTTGCACTTAAGTTACTTTTTCAACTCTTTGTTTCTCTACAAATTTTTACACCTTCTCAACTTTAACTGACAATTACTTCCTTTACTTCTTAGATGTTAACTGTGTTTTTGTGTTTCTTTCATTGTGACTTCAATGTTTCTACTACCATCCTAAATACTGTTTCTCACTGCCTGATTGGATAACTCCTGGCAGGGCATATTGTCCTATAGCAAATCACATAACTTTTACTCTGGGGTGGCTTTCATTTTAGATTAACACCATCTTAGAGGTGATTTGGAGGACATCTCAGAATGCAGGGTTCGTTTCCTCTTAAAACCACTACCACAACTCATCCCATGCATTTTCTATCGAGTGGAAAAATAAAGTCTTCACAATTTTTCATATTTACTCTTAAAATCCTCCTCACATTTCCTCTAAAGTAGAATGTTGGCTCACTTTGGATTACCACGATTTGGGCCTATTTAAGATCTTCTCTATTATAATTAATTTCTAATTACATCGTTCACAATGTTGATGGCATGGAAACCTTTTGTGGCACATCCTCTTCATCATTATTTTGTTTATTTGCATGTGCCATATTGCCATGTGCCATAATTACGCTAACTTTTACTTGTGCAGCAACTGGGATGATTAGGTTAATTTCACCTTTTCCACTAATGGACAGATTACCTTAAATGTTATAATATTTTGCCCTTTATCTTTACAATTAGCTTTACACTTTTCCAGTTTACAAATCTAACGTTACATTTACTTCTAAATTTACAATACTGTATAGGAAGCACACTTAATTGTTCTAATATATTTACATGTCTTAATGAAATTTAATTAAGGTGTTTAAGTTTGTGAGATTCAATTCTTTCTACTGCACATGATCTAGATTTTAAATTCCATTTACTGTATGTGATGTTAACTTTGTAAACTGCTATGCTTTGGTTAATGGAATTTTGAGTTCACACTACTCTCTAAACTGAACTGAATACTAACGGCTGTGTTGCATTTTCAATTCTTTTCGCTAAGTGAGAATTCCTTGTGTGGATATTTACATATTGAGAGACGTACTTCCATTATTTTCTGCTACAGGTCACACTCCAGTTCTTGACAAATGACATTTTTAAATGAGAGGTCAGATGCAAGTCACTCACCTTTACTGGAGCATTGGTACACAGAAGCAGGAAGGGCAGCCAGATGTTGTGTATGTTATTCTCATGTTTCTGCGCTGCACTAGTACAGTCACTACAAAGCAAATATCGCACTTCCAGTGATGCCAGTCACATGTATTCACTCTCAACCTCGATTACTGCTTACATCTAATTTCCTTGTATTCTATTTCCGACACTTCTCCCATATTTTCTTCTTCTGAATTGCTGTCATTTTCATTAATAACTAAGCTTCTCTTGTTAAAATACTGGCAATGGCATAAACCCGTAACGAACAACACTTTGCAGTCAACTGTACTCTGTGTATTTTCGAAACATAATCACAAGGCAACAGAGCTGTTTGTTATTGTAACATAAACTATTTGCTTATCTGTTTAATAAGGGTAGGCTAGCTCACTGTATCTTTGCTTAAGGTCAACCATCTAGAAGGAATGAACAGCCTGAAACATCACCACTTTTAATCCAAGTACACACCAAATTTATATATCGCTCTTATCTGCTTTAAAATGTGTATATTTGCATATGATAAAATATGGAAAAACAACACAAAAAAACATGTGATTGGAGGGGAAGGGGTGAAGAGGTTGTAAGATGCCATAGATGCCAACTGCATATACTAGAGAGATAGAAAAAAAAATTGTAATTCTTCTCCATTTTTTTTTTACAATTTACCCTCAAGTTATTGTATTTCTTGGGTTGCTTTCACCCTTAACCATTTTGATTAAAATACTGTATTTTTAATATATTTACATGACAAATAAAATGTATATCTTGAATTTTCTGGGAATAGCCTCTGAAGAGCTCTTCATTTTAGATGAATTTTGTTGAATATTGCATAACTGATAAACCGTAAGAGATAGACAAAAACTTACTGCACAGAAATTGTAGATCTGTTTAAAACATAATTTAAGCCATATAAGTTTTTATTGTACGCTGATTTTGGGATATTCTTTATTATTGGTTTCAATTTAAAACGAGCTAACTTTTCTCAAATGGGATGATGCAAAGCGAACAAACCTCAATTGTTTCACATAGCGTCCAGCTTTTAAAATATTTAACTGTTGCTTTAGCCTATTGTATTCCCTTATTTTTTTTCTCCTTAAGGAAGCAAGTAATAAGAACAATTCTATTAATGTTTATCTCGATTAGCATGATGTAGATGCAAGAATGGTTTTACAGGGAACAGCTACAGAAAGTTATGTAAATGGAATAATTGAATATTTTAGTTTTGGGTCTCCTTAACTTAAATTAGCTGTGAAAAAGCAATATTGGTACCTAGAAGTTCATGTCACTCGTTTTTATATTGAGCTGTCCTTCATTTAGCTACTGCTGAGCTATTAGCCGAAGTTGCGTTTTCTTTCACCTTTCCTTACCTGCCTTACTTATGAAGATCTAGAAGCTTTGTTAGCATTTCTCTTACACATCGCTGCTTATTCCAGACGAGCTGACAAGAAACAACTAAGCTACCCCTATACACAACCCACATTACTAACAGGATCCTAGGGTGGATGTGGTGGCTTATGGAGAAAGAGGAGAAGAAAGAAACTTCTGACAAATTGTGGGGGTGTTTAACCCTCACTTGCGTCCTGCTGAAACACTCCTTGCAACCGCCAAATTTAGGGGGTTTTGCATCCTCCTTACACCTATAGAACACTACCCGCGAGTCCACCAAATGTAGGATTAGTTCCCCCCAGGTTTAGGTCTATACTACACTATCACATTTCTGTGTCACAGAATGTGATAAAACCTCTGAACATATGATGTGAACACATTTAATGCTGTTGGGTATATTATACAATGTCAAATAATTGATCACATCTTTTATCCACTTTTGAAAAGGATCCCCAACATATGACACCATGAACTGTAATAATGATTTCCATCCTTCTGTTTAGAATGTGTGTTGTGTCTTTATATTGGATATTTATAAATAACTATACTATAATATTGTTTTGTTAAATTCATGTGCAATAATATCACATAGCCTAACCTAACACAACCTCAAAAAGATAATTTCTTAAACAATGTTAATAATGCATTTATGAGTATTAATAACAAACACAGCAGTCAAAAAGCAATTCATGGTTGTAATAATAATAACATTAATTTTCTTCTTTTTCTTCTTCTTCTAAATATAGGCTTCTCAATATATGTAATTTATTCCTCACATCATTTGCAGAATATCCTTCATATACTTCACTAATGGTTTCTTCTATGTTTTAATATATTTTCAGTATTTTGTTTCTGCTTTTATTATCTTTATGTTTTAAATTATACAACACTTCTTATGATTAATAATAGGAAATGAGCAGTTTGGCTGTAGGCATTGAGTAAATGTAACTATGTGCCATTTTATGTTCTCATCACAGATGTGACCAAAGGTGTGATGTGGGTATAACTTTACCACAAAGGTATGCTATAGATAGATGTGATCATAGATGCTATATTACACTGTAAAAGGTTTTATCATATTTATGCGACCACATTTCTTAGTGTAATATAGACATAAGAGTGGGTCCTCATACAAGCATTGCTCTGTTTATGTTCAATCATGGTTATTGTAACATTGTGCTATCTTTCAATGCAGCAGTATTGGGTGTTAGAATTGCCTGGACTCATACTAAATTAGTTTATTCAGAGAATGGGTGAAGAAAATGTATGATAAAAATAAATAATTTTGTAAGTGAAAACTAATCTGAGTCATCAGATAACGTCGCGACACCCAGCTCAGGGTTAGAAGTAGTTCCCATTCTTTTTTTTACTTTCTCTACATGTACTATGTACATAGTGTATAGAGAAGGTATTGTATTCCGCCTAAAAATTTGATACCGAAATTTCACCCTAAATACAAGTTTTGGGTCCCCCTGAATCCAAAAAAAAAGCATTTTTACAAAAAGGTCCATGTGGGTGTGTGTGTGTGTTTGTGTGTGTGTGTGTGTGTTTGTGTGTCTGTGGACAGCATAGCTCAAAAACGAAAAGACTGTTAAACACCAAACTTGGTATTTCAGTTTGGTATCTTCCAAGGATGTGACACGAAGCTTTACAACAAAATCCCCCCACTCCCAACTACCCTTTACATGGAACTTTTTTCGAAAATTTTGATTTTCTTAAAAATGGCTCTAACAATTTTGATTAAAATGTCAAATATTAAAGATATTTACCTGACAAATAAAATGTATATCTTGAATTTTCTGGGAATAGCCTCTGAAGACTACTTTATTCTGGATGAATTTTGCATTACTGATAAACCGTAAGAGATGGACAAAAACTTACCACATAGAAAATATAGAGCACATTAAAACACACAATTTATGTTATATACACTTTTTTTGGTGGAGTTGATCGTTTTTAAGATATTCCTTGTTATTAGTTTCCGCTTTGAAAAACTTATACTTTTCTCATACAGGAATTTGTCAACTCATGTCCATACAAACAAATGAACTTCAGTCACATAACAACCAGCTTTGACTATCACTTTAACCTGTGGTACTCCCATATTTCTGTTCTACTTACAAGGAAGCAAATAATAAGACTATTTCTGCTAATTTTTTTGTGGATTAGCATGAAGTAAATAGAAGCATAAGCTTTTTAATAATATGTTTTTGCAGAGATGTAGAGAAACTCATGTGAAGGAACACATCAGATTTTTTTAATTTGTGTTCTAGCATTGAAAACACTCATCACAGATACACCAGTTGCTTCTGACGTCAATTTGGTTACATCTTTTACAGCCAAGGTGTCATAGCGTTTAAAAAATTAAATGCATTTAATATAGTTGTGTTTTCACCACTTTTTAAAGCTTGCCACTTTTATGTCTCTGTACACTACTATTAGACCCTGTACACTCCACTATAATGCACACTTACGCATTACTAATAGGATTACATTGTTTCGCTGCAATAAATATGATTATAATATTTAAGCTTATGTTTAAATGTATTGGAAGTTGAATTATACTGCTTATTCAGCCCATTCATCATTTAAAGTATTAAATAAGCGATAATTTATGCAATGAGTAGAACTATTTTCATTCATGCCAAGAGTTGTGAATTGGCGATCCGGGCCCACTCTAAGTATGGATAAATAATAGAGGGGGGTAGATATTACCTCTTTCACTGTGAATCATTAGGAGTAGTAGTTTCAGGATAGAATTATCTGGCACATGTAGAGGAAAGCAGGTGGCCTTAGGATTTAAGGTGCAGAGAGTGTACTTCTGGGTAGAGATAGGGAAGCCACAAATAAGTAGACAAAGAGGGCGAGGAGACAGAGTACTTTTACTATCACTTAGAGGAATTAATGAGACTATGTGGTCAAAAGGGAAGAAGCCAGAGGATTACCCTGATTCCACAAAACTCACGTGGTGCATTCTGATTTTCTGGAAGTTAAACACTTTAAATAAACACTTTGCCCTTTCTGTCAACATCGATACAGAGTATGTCTGGCAATGTCTATAGCTCTAACACAAGGGCTCTTCGTGAACTAGTTGTCGAAACCTTTATAGCTAAACCCAGGTTTATGCCATCAGTATACTTATGAGGCCAAACTATGTCAGCATTTACAACATATTTCCACCAATAGATATCGATTGCTTAAACCGAAGCAACCTTACCTCTTTTAGTCATCCTCTGTGGTCTGAGAATAACATGGTAGCCTCTGGTTCCCAAGATGGCGGGTTCAAACATGGCGGAGAGCGATGTATTTTTTCAGGCGTAAAATACTTAGTATGGTTTTCTTTGAAAGGGAAGTAAAGCTGCTGTTCCCGTGTCGTATACTTATGGCACATAAAAGAATCTCAAGGTGACACCTTGGTTGAGTGGTTAGACTGCTCGCTCCCATCTAGGCGGCCTGGGTTTGATCCTAGGCGCCCGCATGTGGGATTCGTGGTGGATGAAGCGGTGTCTGGGCGGGTTTTCTCCGGGTCCTCTGATTTCCCCCGCCACTCATTCCAACAATTGCTCCATCACCACCTTTCCAATCATCAATTTCGCTTACATTCCATATCATCCACTTCCTCATGTTCATGCCTGGCTAAGGGCCGACCCCTCTTAACAGGTTCTCCATTCAGTGGCTTCTTAACGTTGGCTCCCCGACTGAATTCTGCCCCTAGGCATTGGCTTGTAAGTCCTAGGGGACTACAAATATGGGGAGGGTAAGCCAATTATGAAACGAACAGAACCTCAAGCCTGATAACGAAACCTCTGAGCAACATTTTATTAAGCAATTTTTCACACCAAATATGTAATGGGATTCTAAGAACCGCAGAGTTAAAGAGTGTTCATAAATAAAACTCAATTTCACAGTTACCTCTTGTAAAATGAAATATAATTTATTGAAAATGACTTTCAGAAACCCTACAAAATTGCCATTCTAGTAAAGTGTATATTGTAATTAAATTAAATGCTTAGTTTCTAAGCAGAAATTTACGAGTACGTAAGTTTCGTTTGCCTTAGGAAACTTGACATTCTATTTTACTCAGATAACTTAATTTTTACTCTTTCTATTGCTTATCTATTGCATGTAGAGAAAGTATTGCATTAAACGCAAAATTCTGCATCAAAATTTCAAAGGCACCCTGAATGTAAACAAAGCATCTTTATTTATTCTACCATTTGCCTAGTAGGAGTATTTTATTCCAGCCTATAGTTTGATATCAATATTTTACTGGAAACCATGTTTTGAGGTCCACTGAACCCATTTTCCTTTCTGTTTTACTTACTTAAAAAGTCTGTGCTAAAAATCTGAACAGATCAAAGTAAACTGAACAAATTCATGTATGATTTTTTGTTTTGTTTTGTTTCTTTAGAAGCTTCAAACATCAATATATTTACTTTTATTTTTCAGAAACTTCGTAGCAGTTCATATATTTTTTACTAGTATGAACTAAAATACTATTAAAATGTGAACAATTAATATTATCGGAGGAACCACCTTCATGAATATAAAATTCACTTTTGTACATTTCATTTTACAGAATTATTTATATCAAGTAGAAAATGTTAATGACATCTTTGCATCCCCCAAGCCTCATTTTATTTGAAAATTTGAAACAAATATAAATTTGAGGTTTTGGCTGTAGAATGCTCCTTGATAAAACTAATTAGAAGCTTTAATTTTTTACAAACAGTGGTGGACCTGGAGCTGAGACTTTATCCAGAGATGAAACGAATGAGAAAGCTGAGACAGGCTCTGGTGCAGCTGCAAAACGAATCTGCTGCAGCAAATATTGGAAGAGACCAAATCTATATCTAACCTACAAATCAATCAAGCAATTTAGACCCAGCAGATCATCTAATGAAGAGCAGATAAGATGCTATGCGTAAGTTCACTTACTCATAAATATGAAATTTGGTAATTTGCACTGCTTTTTATTTTCTCTACTCGTACTATGTTCGTAGTGTATCGAGAAGGTATTGTATTCACCCAAAATTCTGATACCGAGAATTCACGAGAAATATATGTTTTGAAACTCACTGAATCCAAAAAAGGTATTTTAGAAAAAATGTCTGTGTGTGTGAGAGAAAGAGAGAGAGAGAGAGAGAGAGAGAGAGAGAGAGAGAGAGAGAGAGAGAGAGAGAGAGAGAGAGAGAGAGAGAGAGAGAGAGAGAGATATACCATGGACATCATAGCTCAAAAATAAAAAGTCTGTTAAATACCCAACTTGATATTTAAGTTATCTTCCAAGGATGTGATAGGAAGATTTTTAACCACCCCTTATATGGAAAAAATTTGGAACTTCTCGGTTTTCTCAAAAATGGCTCTAATAAGATTGATTAAAATCTCTTATGTTTAAGATATTTTTATGATAAAATGTATGCCTTGATTATTCCGGGAATAGCCTCTGAAGATCTCTTTATTCTGAATTAAGTTTTTTGAATTTTGCATAACTAGTAAACCATATGTGATAGACAAAAACTACTACACAAAAGATGTAGATCTCGTTAAAACACACAATATAATATGTAATATACATTTTTTGATGGAGTTGACTCATTGTTTTCGAGATATTTGTTGTTATTGGTTTCAGTTTTAAAATATTAAAACTTTTCTCATATGGGAATTTGTCAATTCCCGGCAATACAAACAAAAGACTTGAATCACATTAGCAACCAGCTTTTAAAAGATTTGATTAACGCTTTAGCCTATATTACTCCCTTATTTCCCTTCTACTTACAAAGAAGCAAGTAATTTCTGCTAATTTTTTCTTGATTAGCATGAAGTAAATAGAAGCACAAACTTTTAAACAATAATTTATTGCAAAGATGTAGAGAAAGTCATGTGACTGAAACACATTAGATTTTTAAAAACAGAAATGTTCTACTGCTAGTATTTTTAAATAGCACTTAGGCAGATTTAGTGGGGCATAGTCAGGATTACCAATTGTTAAATGCAACTGCATTTTATCAGCTGCTCAGAATTATAGAATTATACTTTAAACAAACTTAATAATACTAAAATAATACAGACCATAATATATGTTCATTTTTATAGTGCCAAATGATTTAATTAGTGCCGACATTCAGCATGGTACAGCACAGATAGTAACAATTATAAGTGTATGAAACTTTGTAGATAAGTTAATTAAGCAATGCACTCATAAATTATGCTGGAACATGTTTGGCCATCAGGTGAAGATACGCTACAAGCAGTCAGACCATGCAATTTTCTGTAACTCTGAAGTCAACATATTGTTTCAGCGAACATTGCATTATGCCAATTCCCTGGTTTCAAGCTCTACCATGTACATAGCCAGTATAGAAGATATTCTATTCCACAAAAAATTGATATTGAGATTTCACAAAAATGCATGTTTTGATGTCCTTTGAATCTAAAAAGAAACAGATATCTCTATGTGTCTATGTGTGTGCATGTGCATACATGTAAGAAACAGAGAGGATCAGACACAAAAACAAATTGCTGATAAATAAAAAACTTGATATTTAAGTTCAGTTGCTTCCAAACATGTGACAATGATTTTCAAGAAAATCCTTCATCCAGACATCATTTGCTTTTTTTTTTTTTTTTTTATTTTCTGAAGAATCAATAATAACTTTTATTAAAATACCATATTTAAAGATATTTACATGACAAATATGAGGGCTGTAAAGAAAATAGTGGCAACATGGTCCCCACATTCACAGGGGTGTGTATGAACCAATAGGACATGGGAGCGATCAGGTGACTAGTGTTGATGTGTAGTGTACATTGGTCGGGCTGCCAGTTGAGAGAGTGTTGTTGCTGTGTAGCGTTGAAGTGAACAGTGTTTAGTGCACCACTCTAAAGCATGTTTACCAAAGGCGATCAGCGTTCGTGGATTAAAATCAAGGTTGCCCGCGGAAAAAAATGCATCAGGATGTTATCAAGGATCACGTGAAGCCTGTGGCGGGAATGCATTGCCGTACAGGACGGTTGCCCAATGGGTCAAGGCGTTTTGTGCAGGTCGGACTGATTTGCACCGCACAGGTCGGCTGTCCATTCCGCAAGATCAGATTGACATCGTGAGTGGTCTCGTTGCCATGGACTGTCCGGGAGTTATCCGTAGAGGTTGGTCTCAGTCATCAAACTGTGTGGCATATCCTGACGAAATGTCTTCACCTGAGGAAAATTGAGTCCCATTGGGTTCCACATCAACTCATTGAGGTATGGAAATGGCACCGGTATGCACTGGCTGGCATTCACCTGGACAGATACCCAACAAAGGAGACACATTTCTGCAGCGTATTGTGGCCATTGATGAGACGTGAGCACGAGCCTATGAGCCGGAATTGAAGCGTCAGTCGAATGAATAGCGTCACCAAGGTTCACCACGTTCACAAAGTTCGACAGGAATCCAGTCGGGTGAAGCTGATGCTGATTGTGACATAACGACTACGAGAGGGCTGTTCTTACACATGCTGTACCTGAGGGACAAACCGTCATGCACGTTGTTATGTCGCAAACAATGTCCAGCTCTTATTGTAACTGTGGCATTGGGAGGTTTTGGAACATCCTCTGTACTCGCCAGACATGAGTCCTTGTGACTTCGACCTGTTTCCGAAGTTGAAGGAACCCCTCCGAGGCCACCAATTTCCTGACGTGGCATCTGTAGTCCGCGCAGTAGGGCACTCCTTCGCAGCCATCAACAGAGATCGCCTTGCCAACGGTCTCCAACGGCTGCCCTACATTTGGCAAAAGGTCAGGGACTTTGCGGATGACTACATTGAAGGAATGTAATGCACTTGTACTTGTGAGTTCAATAAATATTGTGTTATATCAATGTTGCCACTACTTTATTTGCAGCCCTCGTAAAATGTATCTACTTCTTGAATTATCTAGAAATAGCTTAAGAAGACCACTTAATTCAGAAGGAAATTTATATAATCTTGCATGACTTGTAAATATTAAGTGATAGAAACTTATTACACAAATGGAGATCTCCTTAAAAGACACAAATCATTTGTATAACTCTTCTTGAGGCATCAACCATTTTCAAAATATCTCTTATCATGGTTCAAATTGTTCAGTATATAAATGGTCTTGTTAATTTTCAATTTCATGTTTGGGCTGTAGGGAGATTCTGGCAACATTTTCCTTTTGTATTCGCGCAGCTTTTGGGCTACAACATTGCTGTTATGTGGGCGAGTACTGTTGTGGAGAATCAGTGGCCCAGCCTCGGACAACTGAGGTCGACTTTTGTGTATTTTTCTGCGCAGGTTTTACATGAAGTTAGAACAATATACTGCTGTGACACTTGATCTATATGGGACTTTTATCTGTCATGATGATTCTTTGATGATACAAGCAAGAATCATTATTTGCTTGAACTTTGATTGAGTGTGTCGAAATTTCTTTGGATGTGTAGAATTGGACTGTGATTTCAACTCAAAGTTTCTAATCCACGTTTCATCAGTCGTGATAATCCTTGACCTTCACGGTCGAATCGTTTGAACAAGGTTGCTATGTCCAGGCGTTTCTACTTCTCTTCAGCAGTCAAACAGTGTGGCACCCATCTCGTAGAAAATTTTCTCTTCTTCAAATCATTTGTCAGAATACGGAATACTGATGTTGGTTTCAGAAATTTCCTCACAATCGCACAGGGACACAAATTTCACACTTCGTTCATCTGTTAATGTTTTTGATCTTCCGGTCTTGAATTACCTCTATGCTCATACGACCACCACAAAAACAATTAACTCAACGTGAGACTATACAACGGTATCCCGTAAACTCACCAAAACTTCACTTAACGCACTATGGATTTGTCAGGTTTTTGCCGCGTAAAGTTTCGATCTTGATATACGTCCTCTAGTCTTCAACAGTTACAGCACCCAGACCCCTGCAGGCTCCATTTATACCTCTCGCCAATTTCGCATCAGAGTACATTGCGAAAAACAAGAACATGTGTTTTTTTCTCAAGCTCCTAACTTCATCTGACGTCATTTTCATTGTTTTTGCATCATTCAACCACAATAATACCAATATTGCATTATTTAAGAAATGTCCCTTGTAAATCAATGTGATTTTTGGTTGTGGTAATATTTCGGAGATTCCAAGACCTATGCGTTCCTGATATAAAAGCCAGCGTAGTATAAAATACTCTGATTTTGTGAGACATGATGTAAGCAACTGTTAATCGTCCTGTGTTATGGAGCAAAATGCAGCTGAGTTGGAAAACATTTGAACATCATGTACCAAAACCACGATTATATGTGTTTGATCTTTCCTATCTTCCTTATCTTTTTAAATTGTTTATTTATTTTTATAATTTAATATTCTTAAAACTGTTAGATCACATTGGACGAAGAATGGAGTCGGTGAAATGATACTCAAATGAGTAGTCTAAAGTTATTCGTCTTTAAGTAGTCTCTAAGCAAAAAATTTTAACGGCATATTAATTCATAATTTTATATAGACACACACATATATACATATATTTGTATATATGTATATAATTCGTTTAGATGAGTCATGATTTCAGTTAGATGGTCATGGAAATTGAACAGGAAGGGAAGTTACCATTCCTGGGCATATTAATACGTCGAAAGCCCGATGGTTCCCTGGGCCATAGTGTGTACCGGAAGCCCACACATACCGATCTATATTTAAACGCAAACAGTTGCCACCACCCAGCTCAGCGAAACACAGTTCTATCGACGCTTGCACACAGAGCAGTAGCCATCTCAGACAGTGAAAACCTCGCTAAAGAATTTCAGTATCTCAGAACCAGCCTAGAGAAAAATGGATATAGCAAGAGCAGCATCAACAGGGCACTAAAACGGGCCGCTGTCAGTGCAAACTGTGCACAGCATAATGCATCCCAGCTAGATGAGTCACAAGACACGAAGAAACAACGTAAAGCCTACCTCCCATATACAGGTCATTTGTCTGGTAAACTGAGTAGAAGTATGGGCAAATACAACATCAAGACTATACACAAGCCACCCAATAAAATTCGAAATATGTTAAGACAGGTCAAAGACTCCCTCGGCCTCAAGACTCCTGGGGTATACCGCATTCCATGTGAATGTGGTAGAGCCTACATCGGACAGACGGGGAGAACGATTGAACAAAGATGCAAAGAGCATGAGAGCTACATCCGCCTTATGTACCCAGAAAAATCTGGTCTTGCGGAGCACTGCATCCAAGAAGGACACAGACCGAGACTGGGCGACACAACCACCATGTTTAAGTCTTCAAGCTATTGGGACCGCTCCATCAAAGAAGCCATAGCTATTAAATACGAAGAAAATAACATCAACAGAGACAGCGGCTTGCAGGTGAATGGCATTTGGAGTTTGGTGCTCAGCAAACACTCGCAAAGATTTGTGAAACTGCCAAAAGCTAGCCCTAGTTTTAATACAGGCTCACATCTGGCAACGGGCCAATCAGAGCAGTCCGTCCCGGCAACGGAGACCATTGGTTCCTAGTCAACGCCTCCCATGCCGGACCCGGGCCAATCACAGAGCGGCATCTGGCCGGTCCCCCCACCGGACTACTATATATAAGGCGTACCCGGAATCTCTACATCATTCCCTGAAGATGAGAGCGACGTTAGCTCTTGAAAGCTTGGAAATCATTCCAGAATTCACCTGGCTGATAGCCCGAGAAAAGTTATTTTCATCTCACTGGTAGTAGATCTACATCAACAGGTACGTGGGTCTACTCATTGGTAGTGGAGTGAGTCTTAGAGCACTGCCAATGTCACCACAAATCTGGGCACAAAGCCAAGAAGCCCGCATCTGGTGCTCCGAACATGGTGCTTAATATAATACACCACAACATAATCACGCAGCAAAGTTATTCAATTAAATGTAACATTTCAGAAACATTCTGATATGTTAATTACAAATACACTTTTCTTAATGTTCTCGCAAACCACTCTTAGGATATTTGTCTAAGGTAGGATGTTCCAACTTTGCTCGTCTGAACCGTCGTGCATATACTCAACCACAAATGTCGAAGCACGACTAGAAAGGAAGGTGACAACCAATACGTCATTGGACAAAGGACATAGGCCAATGCTTGCGCTTGCATTCCAACACTTAATCCAGCCGTGATATTAGGTTGCCCTCAATGCTGAGATGTATTACATACTGCGGGCACATCCCTGTGTGTAAGGAAGTCGTTCTTTGCGAGCAGCTAAGCAGGAACTCCCTGACCTAAACTAAATAGGAACAGCATATAAGTGTATGGAAATTGGGAAAGAAGTGTGCAAGAAGTTGGAATATGAAAACACGTAAAAACATACAACCCCCGCAAAAATATTCACACAATAAATGCTTTAGTTTTGTTTTAAGGGGCACGCCCATTGCGTACGAGGATTTAAATATGGCGACTAAGTAGCTTTAATCTCTCTCAATACAAAACAAAAAATTTATTATGAAAGACCAATGATGGGAGGTTCTAAAATTGAAATAATATTTTCTTCAATTTTTTTATCCAGTAGACTATCCCCTTAGTGCCAAGACAAAAGGTAATGAATCTGAACTGTTATTCGATATTAACGCAGTGACATCTTAGGTTACAAACACCCCATCCCTCGAACAGTTTGTTGGCATTTGCAGACAGCATACACTAAATCGTGTTTACTTGTACCTACGGATCAGTGACTCATGGCCACTGTTGTTTACATTATATAAGGAATGGTTTTCAGTGCCCTTAATTTAAATCCAACTCTAAAGAATTCCTATAATTGTCTATTAGAAAAAGGGAAACCTAGGAAAATCTTTTCCAAATAACTAATCCAAAAAGAGATTTGAGCTAAATTTCTCTGGAACACTAAGAAGCAATGCTACGTATTATACCAGCTTAGCCTGCAGATCTTGTTGTTGGGTAAGATTTTTACACAAAGAAGGGATAAGAAGCACTGTTCATAGCAACAGTGTTATATTTATTCAGATACATTTAATAAATGATGTTTGTTTCACTTTTCCTGCGTATTAAAAATATTTGACAGTTTCATCTTCAAGTACAGAAAATTAAATGTATAGTTTATTGTTTTCCAATATTTGTGAAGTGTATTAAGCTACAATATAAAAAAATCGCTCTTTTCATAATAGTCGTAGAAGAATTAATACAAGTATATGACAATATTTTAACATTCAATGATCCGTTTACCCTTCTTACGAGTATAATGCACCCTCAATTAATGCTGTGCATTCCATGCAGCTTCGGTATTTTCAGAAGTTTGGCTTCAGATGATGTATTACGACATTCAAGGTCATACAATGTATTCCAGCTCTTTCCTTGGAAATGTTTGGGAGTCTGGCATCGAACTTGGGAGTCAGGAAGATTTGTTGCTTCTTTCAGATAAGTAGTTTTGAGATTGGGAATGTGTATCTGTAATCATAAATATATCCTGTGGTAAACACAAACTACAAATAAAAATAAACAGTAAAAACAGCTTAATGTATTGTGTAGATTATCTTTCTCTAGCGGCCATCTCACAGCCCATGCTCTAACCTCCAAGCTATAGCGTCCTTCTTTCCAGAAGAAGTGGGAATTACAATCAGAATCAGAAGTGCGAATTATGGGGCTACAATTTTTAAAAAATAGATAAATAAATGGGTAGGCTAAGCCAATAAACTGAAACGTAAGAACATTATATCTCTTAGGCACTCGGGACTACAAGTTTCTCAAAGCAGCAGGATAATGTATGAAACATATTTAAATAATGTATCCAAATAATAAATAAAACTTCTGAAATATTCATATGGAATTTTATAAATAATAAAATCAGTGGGAAAAATTATCCTTATTGTGACCATGTGTGCAAGTAACAGGCCTTTATTTTACCCCTGGTTATTTGAAAATATGACAACGTGCGCAGACAGTGCCAGAGGGTTTTTTGTAGTGTTTAACGCCCGCTTTTACTACTTGTGGCACCGCAGGCGATGATACTGTGATACATGGAATGAAGATGGAGCATCGGTGGAATACGATGGCAGGAGAAACCGGAGAACCCGGAGAAAACCCGCCCCTGCGCCGCTTTGTCCACCACAAATCTCACATGTGGTCACTTGGGATCGAACCCTAGGTGAAAGCAAGCCAGCCCATTTATATAGTCACAGGTGTACCATGATAAAATGAGCACATGCAATAATGGCCAGTGAAACAAAGGCTTTGAGTATGGCTTCCCACAGTTCTGGAAAATTCCTTGGTAGCAGGTTTGAGAAAATCCATTCTTCTGAGAACATTCCTTCGGCTGTTCTTTCCAACATGTGATTCGCGAGCGTGAGCGGAATGTTTTTTCGAAGTAGGGTGTTGAGTTTTACTTTCTCTGCACGTACTATGTAATAGTGTATATAGTGTGTATGGTATTGCATTCCACCCAAAAATTCGATACCGAGATTTCACCGGAGATACACGTTTTAGGGACCCTTGTATCCAAAAAAGCATTTTTGGAAAAAGGTCCATGTTTGTGTTACTGTGAACACGATAACTCAAAAACGAAAAGTCGGTAAAATGCCAAACTTGGTACTTAAGTTTAGTAACTTCCAGGGATGCAACACGAAGATTTTGAGAAAAATCCCCCCACCCCAAACTACCCTTTACATGGCAACATTTTCGAACATTTTATTTTCTCAAAAATGGCTAAACGATTTTGATTAAAGTACCGTATATTAAAGATTTTAATATTGCAAATAAAATGTGTATCTTGAATATTCTAGGAATAACATCTAAAGACCTCTTTATTCGAATGAATTTTTCTGAATTTTGCGTAACTGTAAAACCATAAGAGACAAAATCTTACTGCACAAAAAATATAAATCACGTTAAAACACACAATTTATGTCATATATGGTTTTTTCGTGGAATTGACCATTTCTGAGATATTCCTCGTTATTTGTTTCAGATTTAAAACACTTAAATAAATACCTGCATAGAAATGGATTTTAACCACATGGCGACCAGCTTTTAAAAGATTTGACTATCACTTTAGCCTAGTGTATTCCCTTATTTCTCTTCTCCTTACAAGGAAGCAAGTAATTAAGACAATTTCTTCTAACATTTATCTCGATAATCATAAAATAGATAGAAGAATATGCTTTTTACCAATAATTTGTTTTGGGGAAGTAGAGAAAGTCATGGAAATGGAACACATTATATATTTTCCCTTCTGCTTACAAGAAGCCAAGTAATAAGGACACTTCTGCTAATGTTTATCTCGATTAGAATGGTGTAGATAGAAGAATAAGCTTTCCGAAACAATGGTTTGTTACAGAGAATAGAGTAAGTCTTGTGAATGGAACACATCAGAGTTTTATTCTTGAAAACCTGACTGCGGAATTATGCTATGCGTTCTGTTTAAGTAGGACTGCAGTATATGTGTAGCTTATGTTTATTTCAGTGACCTTGGTATTTTTCCGGGACGCATTAACGGTGAATGATACGCTCAAGGCTACATTTAGTAGCTGTGTTATACTGGATCGGTTGCTGCCTTCAGATCAAGTTGTGAAGACTAGAAAAGTCTCAAAAGTAAAATTTTAATAAACATATCTGAGATGTGTTTGAGTTAAACTAGATTATTTTTATTGGACCAGTGATATGGCTACCGAAAAATCAAAGCTTTTTGGCAGGAGTGTAAATAGTTTCAGGATACATTTCCTAATATTCCAGGTAAATACAAAGAACTGTTATATATGTATCTGGTTAATATGTTTAGGACAACGGAATCGAACATTCGCCTCTCACCTAAACGGCCCGGGTTCGATCCTAAGCGACCGCATGTTAGATTTGTGGTGGACAAAGCGGCGCAGGGGCGGGTTTTCTCCTGTTTTCCCCGCCATTGCATTTCACCGGTGCTCCATCTTCATTCCATCTATCACCAGTGTCATCACCTGCGATGCCATAAGTTGTAAAAGTGGGCGTTAAACACTACCCCAAAAAAAAAAAAAAAAAAAAAGCGGAAGAAGCTAAGAAGAAATTTTCCAATAAAGAAAACAATTGACAAAATTGGTGCATCAATCTACACTCTTCAAAGAAGTATCTTGTGCACAGCAAGTGGGTGTTTTAAATACCTCTGTTCATAAAGCTGTTAAACTCTTAAAATTGAAACGCTAATTAAATTACAACTTCATGTAAAAAGAAATGTCAAGACTGTCTCAATAAAATTGGACAACACTTTCAACACAACTTATGACAAGGTTAGTGCTCATTACAGTTTATGTTACTATATATCTCAAGAGATAGTAGTGCGGGAGTTTCAGAACAGAAAACGCGCAATCTGCGGCCCGGCAAAATAAGGAGCGCGTTGAATCTGAGCACACAAGAAGATTAAATCCATCCATTAACTATTCATGAAAAAAAGAAATTTGCGTTTTCAACCTGATGGTGCTCCCAGACACTATACTTCTGCAATAAAGGCAAGTTAGAATACTTCCTAAGAAATGGATGGACCAGTAAGATCTCCAGACATAACACTTCTCGTCTTTTTCCTATATGGTCATTTTACACAATTTTTATGCTCCCCTGCCAAAAATATTCAAGTATTGGAAAACAGAATGACCTGAGAATGTCGGCGGATTAGCAAATAAACATTCCAGAAGTATTGCAAGGTGTTCCCAAACCGGTAGCTATGCTACTTAGCCAACAATAAATGACATTTTGAACATTTAATTTAATTAGTTCAATCAATTAAATGTAGGCTCCAAATAAACCTTTTCATCCAATTTACTTACTCATTCTTTTTCAAAAGCCAATGATTCCAAGTTGTGAAAATGATATAAAACTGAGAATAAATATGAGATACTCTATAAAAGCCTTTATTATAGTTTAATTCCTTTAATTATTAAAATTTGAGATAATATTCCTTATCAACTTCAAAAATAGGCTAAATATTCTAGGATGGTTACTTGAATTTTCAAAGTGAAGGTGGATGGAATAAGTGAAGTAATTGTAAATAACTGGTTTTAAATCCCTCAATATCTTAATTGATGTGTTTTTGGAATTACAATTATAGATTGATTCATTTCGACTGGTACATTTTAAAGCGATAACCTTACATGTATGCTTGTAGAAATAACTGCCATATGCAATCAAGGATATATGTGCGTGCGTGGGTGTGTGTGTGTGTGTGTGTGTGTGTGTGTGAAGGATGGATGGATGGATGGGTGGATGGATGGAAGGATGGATGGATGGATGGATGGATGGATGGATGGATGGATGGATGGATGGATATGGATGGATGGATGGGTGTAAGGCAAATACAACATTTCTATTACTTACTCTAGCCCTGTATGTACAGTGTACATATGGATAGAGAAGTATTGTATTCCACCTAAAATCCGATGCCGATATTTCACCGGAAATACATGTTTTAGGACCCTCTGAATCCAAAAAAAAAACATTTTCAGAAACAGGTTCGTGTATGTATGTGTGTGTGGACAGCATAGCTCAAAAATGAAAAGACGGTTAAATACCAAACTTGGTATTTAGGTTTGGTATATTCCAAGGATGCGACACGAAGATTTTCAAGAAAATTCCCCCACCCCTAACTTCCCTTTTCATGGAAAAATTTTCGAAAATTTTGTTTTTCTTAAAAATGGCTCTAACGATTTTGATTAAAATACAACATATTAAAGTCATTTCTATCACAAATAAAATGTATATCTTGAATTTTCAGTGAATAACTTCTAAAATCCTGTTTATTCTGGATGAATGTTGCTTAATTTAGGCATAATAGTAAACCGTAAGAGATAGACGAAAACTTGCAAAAAAAAAAAAAAAAAAAAAAAAAATGTAGATCTTGTTAAAATACGCAAGTTATACCACATACATTTCTTTTTCATGAAGCTTACCGTTTTCAGGCATTCCTTGTTATTAGTTTCAATTGTGAAGTACTTATACTTTACGGAAGTGTCCGTTTTTCTTTTGTTCTACTCCTGGCCAAGCAAAGAAGCGATTTGCAATGACAATTGCATGACAACTGCTTTTAAAACATTTGACTATCACTTTATCCCAGTGCATTCCCTTAGTTGCAGTCTACTTATAAGGAATGAGTAATAAAATCCTGCTAATGTTTATCTCGATTAGCATGGTGTGGAAAAAAGAATTGTCTTTAGTAAGAAGTTTGATTGTAGAGTAGCTAGCGAAAGTCATGTCAGTGTAACACATCAGATTTATTTTTATTTTGCTTTCCACTAAAGTACTGATTCAAGAATGTATTGAAAGCGTTTACACGACTTTGCCTGGAGTTTGAATCCGAAGCCTAATTTGCATAAAAAATATATATAAAAAAACATGTTTTATACAAGCCTTGCTTTCAAAAACATGTATTTGGAAAATTGAAATGGTGAATTATATTTGCAGAATCCAAAATAATTGAAGAGAACAGAATGACATCCTATTTCATTTTCACAATTAATCTCGGTTTATGAGAAGTATAAATCTGACATCCATAATTTTAGTGAAAATTTAGATATGTATTATAATTCTAGGTTTTGGAAACATTCTGTGTCCAGATGCTATGCATAATTTGAAAAAGAGAATTTTCAACCTGAACTAATGATTTCTCTGATCAAACTAATCTTTAGTTTTTTGAGAATGTACATAGTAGCTAGAGAAGGTATTGTATTCCACCCGAAAATTTGATACCGATATTTCACCGGAAATACATGTTTTGATACCCCCTGAATAAAAAAAAACATTTTTATAAAAATATTTATGTGTGTGACTGTGTGTGCAGCATAGCTCAAACATGAAAAGTTGGTTAAATACCCAACTTGGTATTTAAGTTCAGTAACTTTGAAGCTTTGCAATAAAATCTCCCCCACCATTTTTTCTCAAAAATGGCCCTATCGATTTTGATTAAAAGCCCACATTTTTAAGATACTTTCATGACAAACGAAGCGTATATCTTGAATTTTCTGGAATACTCTTTGAAGACTTTTTCATTTTGAATGACTTCTGTATAACCGATAAATCATAAGATATAGACAAACAATTTATATCATATACATCTTTTATAAGTTTAACCGTTCTGTTACTAGTTTCAGTTTTAAACTACTTAAACTTTTCACAATTGGGAAGTCAACTTTCGTTTTATCTCTTTTTTTCTTTTGTTTCATTTATATAGCCCCCTTTAACATCTAAGGTCATACCGGGGGCTTCGAATTAGAAACAACTCGTCTGTAGGTTCAAAGCATTTTAGTTCCTCAAACACGCACACATTCACTCTCACATACATACTTCCAGACTCTGTAGGGGATCGGGAATAAGAAAAATTCCCCGCCCCAGCCGGGAATCGAACCCTGGATCTCGACCACGAAGGCAGTCATTTTTTATCTCTTTTGTTTTACTCTCTGAAATGCAAAAGAGAACCGAATTTCAATTGTTTCTCATTGCGATGTTTGTAAAAGATTTGTTTTGTCTTTTTTAATTACTATTTCATATTATTCATAATAATATTTAAGAAAGAGTTACATTTATCAATAAGGTAATTGTGACTTGTTCAGAATAACTAAGGTGGATGCGCGGCCTTGTATTTTTTTATATAGCTGACTCCGTCACAGTTCGGAACCTAGAGTTTCTCTGTAAATGCCGAAGATCCAACGACAGAAGGGTCCGTTTTTCCAATTCCCAGCGTTCTTTCCGGATAAAAATCTGGAAGTCTGGTAGTTGTGCCACGTCTCCAACCAGCAGAATCCAATAGTATGTGGCAAACATGATCCAGGTTAAGGTATCTGACAGCTGCCCATTTGCCTGTTTGAATTCCAAGGTTAAATAGAGTTCACGTTTTTCTTGTGCCCCACCGCAGATGATACAGATTCTACCCAGCCCCAAATAGAGCATATGCTGGCGCAGTCCTCTAGTTTATGGTGCAGGGTCTCCACCTAATTACAGCGGGAGCAGAGATTAGAAGTTGATCTGCCATGCCACCACAATTTGTCTGCTGTTGATATAACATCATTGAGAGCAAGATATACAGTAGCATACCAGTCTGTGGGGATCTTCGGGTTCGTAAATTTCTTCCAGATGATAGTCCACGAACGCCGCGGATCGTTCCGTTGCACCCGGGGTAGAACACAAGTTGAAGCCATAAGGTGTCTATAAAAGTAAGCTGACTGTTTAAAGAGTAGCCGTTGAGGATCTGTTTGCGGTAGTGTTGCAAAAGTCTGCCACCAGCGTCGAAATGCGCTGAGGCGCTTATCTGGGTGGCGTAGATGTGCTGTCCAAACAGCTTGCTGCCTTCACCATACAAATCACGCAGTAGCGACCTCCCAAGAAGTGCCAAACATTTCACATCCACTGCTATCAAGCCACAGCCACCTTTGGTAGTGGGAAGACGCAGTTGCTCCCTTGCAATCCCGTATGCAGCCCCAGATCACAAAAAAATAGCCAATGAGACATTCAATCCTTTGGGAAAACTGCTTAGAAATGGGTAACACTTGGACAATGTACCAAATCCTACTGAGTACATAAATGTGTACATGTCAAACATGTTTGAAACAGGGTTAGTGTGCGCGTCCGCTGCTCGGCTAAGAGAACTCGCAACTTCATCAATTTTGCAGTCCAATTAAGTATCACAGTCTCATGCAAGCAGTGTGTAAACACAAAACCCAAGATCTTCGTTTGGTTGACACTACTCATACCTAAAAGTTGAAGGGGCTCTTGCCAATGACCAAATTGTAGAACTTCCGACTTGGTAAGATTCAGTCTGGCCCCAGAAACGGCGCTATATTCTCGAAGACACCGATGTAAGGTTTGCATATCAGCATTACTGGCCAGGAATACCGTCACATCATCAGCATATTCCATAAGCTTGAATTGGTGACCATAAAGTTCCAGACCGCCCAAGGATGACTGCAGTTGTCGCAGAAGAGGATGGAGGCTCAAAGCGAACAGACTCATTGACAAGGGACAACCCTGTCGGACTGACCGCCCTATGTGGAGGCTCGGAGAAAGATGGCCGTAGTAGAGTATCCTGGAAGTTGCAGCAACTTAGAGGCTTTGTAAAAAGACAACAAATCGTCCCGGAATCCCCAAATTTCGCATAATAGTCCAGAGATAACAATGACTGACATTATCAAAAGCCTTTTCAAAATCGAGATTAAACAAAGCCGCTGGAAGCTTCTCGGTTTCAGCATGAGAAATAATGTCTCTCAACAACCTAACTTTCTGTATGATGTTCCTGCCACTCGGAACGGCAGTCTGGACTTTGCAGAGGATTGCCACATAAACCAAATTGAGCCATGAAGGTAACGCTTTAGTCAACAATTTATAATCACAGTTCAGCAGGGTAATTGGCCGAAACTCGGCAACGGTTCTAGAACATCAATGCTTTGTCAGCTGAATAATTACACCTTCAACAAATTTCTCCGGAATCACCGCAGTTCAGCGCACTTCTTCAAACACCACTGTTAGTTCTGCAGCAATAACATCCCAGAATGTAGAGTAGAAAGCATAGGGAATACCGTCCGTTCTGTTTTACGCTTTTCAGACCTACAGAAAGTTCCTCGATGATAAGAGAGGATCCGAGTTGTGCAGATACCCGAAAAGGCAGTGGAGACAAGGCGGGATTTTGTCAACACGTTTGGAAAAGGAGTCCCTAAAATAATTATGAAAACAGAGGTCCCAGAAAGCACACGCCCATTGTCACAACGTTCTGGTATAAAGCGTTGATTGCATTGTTTGCGGTCGCCGGCAAGATGGAAGAGTGAGAATTTTTCTTCTGCAGCCATTTGGCGACGATGGGATACATCAAGAAGGCGAAGCATTTCCAATTGTTTGAGGGAGATTTATGCCTTGATGGCATGAAGCTAGTGAGCCACGTCGCGACCGGCCGTTTGGAGATTGGCGAGATCCTGTAAAACAGTATAATAGAAGTCGAGCAGTTCGCGGCGTTCTCTAGCCCGTTGGAAAACTATGTGTTTGAAGAAGGAAATAATTGCTGGCTTAGCCTTATAAATCCACAAAGAGAGTTTGTTGTGGGAGGCAATAAAGGAGGGTTGTAACTTCCCCCACAGTAAACCGAATTCTCGTCGACACTGCTCCTCCAAGATAAGACACAGGAATCCTCCAATAACCTCTCCCAGGAGTGGGAATATGGGCAACTTGTTTGATTGAAACTAAAACTGCATGAAGGTCACTAAAAGCAAGAGGGAGAACTCGTTCATGATGGGCAGTGGAAACTGAAACACGAGAAAAATAAAATCTGGCAATTCTAGATGCCGAGAAACCACAAAAAACGGTAAGTCTACACGAGAACCATATTTGGACTCCCAAGCATCCACAAGATCAAATTGCGTCGTAATCTGCCTGAGCATAGGACTAATATTGGGCATCCCACGTCGATCTTTGGCGCCAACAGTGCAGTTAAAATCTCCTCCGATGAGAATTTTTGAAGCCTTAGAAAGGGCCGTAAGAAGAGCTGTTTTGAAGAAAGATTCACGTTCACATCTACGTTGAGATCCAGGAGGAGCGTATAAGTTCACTAAGACTATATCGCTGTACATCGCGGAGATGAGGCATCCTGAAGGGTGGAGGTCACATTAGTTATGTGCATCCCTTTTCTGTAAATCAACGCCGTTCCGCGACCGCCTGGGCCAAGATTCACAATGTTCTCGTAATTATACAGAAAATCAAGAGTAGGCACATTAATTTCTTGCAAAAATCCCACGTCGACATCTTGGAGCTGTAGAAACTGTGCAAGTAGATTCTGAGTCACTGGATTTCGAATGCCATTAACATTAATAGTGATAACGACGTGAAGAGGTATCATTCGGAAATAACGTGAATAGGGGAGAATTCTGAAGGGAGAATGTGCAGAAGGGAGAATAAATAGAAGTAAGCAAGACGTATAGACTATATATTAGCAGACCGGAAAAAGTTTAAATGGTTCTGCCGCTGTTCTGGCTGGGAGTGTTCCGTGGAGCCGTCGGTAATTTATACGGCACTCTGTGTTGCGAAACGCTATCTGTTTGCTGATCAGTAATGTCATAGTCATCATCCGGTGTTATTGCGGTTTACAGAGACACGTCGGAAGAATCCTTACTTTGAACCCCCCACGGCAAGGAAGGGGGGGGGAGGATCTTTGTCGCCTTCGAGGTGCGAAGGTTCCACACTCCACGACTGCGGTTCTTTCTCTAGTGGCACTTTCCGATGTGCAGATCCAACCCGCGGAGACTGGAAGTTCTCCCCTTCCAACTTCTTGGAGTCTGGTTCTCCTTCCGGACGACTGCTCTGTAAGGAGTCTGAGGCAGCACCATCGGACGAGGTAGAAGGGGTCACCGCAATGTCAATATTGGCATTTTTCGAGATTGCCGATATCGGTACTGCAATATCCAAATTGGAGGATGGAACAGTAGTAAGCTCGGACACACCCTGTTGCGCGTCTTCTGCAGTAGACACTTCATCACTTGTCACACCGCCAGTGGTGGTCACTGGCTTGAACAGATCACTCAGAATCCTCCGCTGAAGTCGGGACTGAGAAGAAACAGGTGCTCGTAACCAGCGTTGAGGACAATCTGCTTTCAGATGCGTGTTATCCTTGCAAATGAAGCAAACTTGTCCCTGTCCACTGTAAGTGATGTAGGTCTCAAAACCTGCAACCTTTAATTACTGAAGGAATTGGTTTGCTGAGCTGGATGTGTAACAGGCGTATTCCAGTCTAAACTAGAAATCTATAACGACCAGACCAACCGTCAATATTGATGTTCAGAATTTTGCCATATTGTAGCTTGTATGCAACCCGGTCATTACTGATTTCCGGTGGAACATTGTAGACGCGAACCAAGGCATACTCTTTGTCTGCTGCCGTAATTTGACCATTTGTCAATTCACCAGACATTAGAGAAAGCCGAAAGACTCCCTCGTGCTTACGTAAGATATCTTCATAAACACTGCACTGGTGGAACTTTATATAAACAGTATTTTCTTTACCTACCAATTGAATTGTGTGTACCTGTTCTGGAAGGAGTTCCAATGTACTATGCATCCATTCATGTATTTCAAAAGCCGTAGGCCGTTGCACACTCTTACTAAACTGCACTTTTGTGGTATTTTTACGTACTGCTTTCTGTTGCTCCATTTCACTGCCGGCACAATGTATACAAAGAACACGAAAACCGACGGGCCACTCACACACAGAGTCTCCAGTTCACGTGACGTGTACAGGCCACGACTGGCTCGTTAGCCTATTGTATTCCCTTATTTCACTTATACTTACAGGAAGAAAGTAATAAGACAATTTCTGCTAATATCGATTAGAGTAGATAGAAGAATAACTTTTTGTAAGGAAGTTTGCTTATGGAACAGGTAGAGCAAGTCATGTGAATGGAAGATATCAGATTTTGCTATAGTTTGTCAAGATTAATTGTGTGTAAGATTTTGTGGCACGTAAGTATGTCCAATGACCTACAAACCATTCTACAGCACATTACACAAACTTACCTGAAATGCTGCCCAAATGCGTTTCATTGTGCAATCACAGTGCAGCGGATTACCTTCAAGCGAGATTTGTTTTAGTCCTCTATTTAACAACCCACTGGCATTTAGCTGACTTATATTGTTGTTGCCCAAGTATAGAGCAGTCAGACTTGTCATCATTTCCAATATTTTCACAGGAAAATCTGTTATATTATTTTCTTGGAGATATAAATAACGCATATTCTTAAGGTTCCTGTAACAAAAACGGTGTTAATTTGTGTGACAATTAAAATAGATGAATTAAATAATGATACGATAATATTTTCATATTGTGAGAAAAATCACATTTCTTCAAAAAAATGAAAATGTGATGTGTTCCATTCACATGGTTTCTCTAGTTGTTCCACAAACTTCCCTTACAAACGATTGTTCTTTCATCTACGTCATGCCAATCGAGATAAATATTGGTAGAAGTGATCTTATTACTTGCTTCCTTGAAGTAAATAAAAAAAAAAGCACACCTAAAATGTAAAATATATAATTTACATCATATACTTTTTTCTGTAGATTTAACCGTTTCGGAGATATTCTTTGTAATTGAGTTCAATTTTAAATTGCTTAAACTTTTCTCGAACGGAAGGTAATCTTTCACTTCAGCCATATTTTGTTTTATTTCTGGCCATATAACCGATTACCAGTTGTTTCACATTGCTTTTTAAAATATTTGACTATCACTTTAGCCAGTATTACCTTATTTCCCTTCTACTTACAAAGAAGCACGGAATAAGACCATTCTGCTAATGTGTTTCTCTATAACTTCGATGTAGATAAAGGAATAATATTTTGTGGCAATAGTTTGTAGAGAAAGACACGTGAATAGAACTCGTGTGATTTCCCTTTGGAACATATTGCTTATCGACAATGGTGTTAACTCGTGTACTAATATCGTTAGATCACTATTTTACTTTAATGTTTATCATTGGATCGCATTCACACTTCCAGACTCTGGAGAGGATAGGGAATAATCTGGCTAGAGGAAAATCTCTACCACAGCAGGAAATCAAACCCGGGACCCCTAGCACAGCAACTGAGCTGTGGGGCCAGCCATACGGACACTGTTGTTCGAGGGATCGACGAATCGCAATCAAAGATTTACTTGTGTATATGGATAGTTCGTGCTATTCTGAACATGAACTGTCGTCTGCAGCTGTTCGACATGTTGATGGTAAACAAACCTTCTGCACCACATTCCCTGCATTTAAAACCTTTTCTGAAACTGAGTGAACCAGAACACGAACTCACTCACAAATTTTCAGAGGTCGTTCAGGAATAGTTTCCCTGTATATTGGTATAAGAGACCCATGGTCTCCGGCGGCTTCATACCGAGTAATTGAATTTTGTTTGATTTCTTGCCCCAATTAGCTTTGTATCTGTATTGAAGCGAAAATACTGCAAAAGAGTGTAAATATCGACGGTATGCGCTGTTCGTCTTGTTTGTAAACAAATTGTTCCCATTTGCTCTCGGTATTTACTCGGGACATTTACAAATGCGCTTTGTGGTGGAGCGCTTTTATTATGTTTACTTGTACTTATGCTACGTTAAGGGAAAATAACTAAACAAATATAATATATATATATATATATATATATATATATATATATATATATATATATATATATATATATAATACTGTAAAGCCAGCAACTTTGCCGTTGGTTCCGTGTCGTAGATTTACGGCAAGTAAAAGAACCTCAAGCCTGATAGAAAGGCATCTGAGCAAAATTAAGCGGTCTTTCACGCCCAGTATAGAATGGGACGCTGAAAACCACAGCAGTTGAAGAGCGTCCATAAATAACACGCCATTTTTTTTCCAGCAACTTTGCGACTGATATCCAGCTTCCTCCTATACTGCACTATAAATTACAGCAGTGGTATATATCACTAACTAAACTACATATTAATTGCAATACATTTATTCTACTATGTAAAATGTATTCTTATATACACAAATTAATAAGGCAGATTTTATTTCACTATATTAACTTACTTTATTTGTATAAATTAATATTTAGTTTTTTATTATGTTGCAATATTTGATTATTCTTATGTTTCTTTTATTAACTATTCATATCTAAATTTTATTTACAACTAATTGTAAGTGTATCACTATTTATTGTTTCCGTTATCCATATCATACTGGATGGAAGGAAGCTTATTACATTCTTTCTAATATGTGCTTCATAGAAGTACTACAAACAAAAAGTTTAATGATATTTTTTTCTTTGATCTGCCGATTTCGAAAAAAATATACAGTTTTTTTTTATCCAAATTGGATGCGTAATTTTGCAAAAATGCACGAAGATAATACTTTGTTACTTGTGAGATGCGTAGAGTAACTCATTTCTAACATTAGTTTCGGTAATAATTATGGAACATCGCACAGGGTTTCGAAATAATTAATCACTTAAAAGAATTAAAGCAACATTCCGAGCAGCTTTTTCAGACGTGTAGTAGCTCGGCAATGTTGTGATGAGGTTGGCAAGGATCTGAACTGGCTTCTGAATGTAAACACGTCGGTCGTTTGCAAACACGACACAGGATGGTGTAATGTTTTGAAAGATAACGAGTGCAACTGGCATTCTGATTGGCCTATACTCGCTCAGTAAAAATGGAAGGAATGCCTTGAACGTCCTATTAAGCGCTTCGCGGTTGCGACTGCAAATCGCAAGTTTGATTCGTTATTAGAATAATCATCGTACTACGCAGAGAGTCCAAGATATGTGTTTGCTGATAAAAATTACACAAGATTCCAGCCCTTTCAAATCGTGAGTACCTTGATATGCTATTAATTATGGCGAAACCGCTCATAACGCTGCAGCAGCACCTAAATTATACCAGGAAAGATTCTGCCCGAAGAATTCCAAACCGAAGTACGTTTATGTTGACCGCGCAAAGGGTCCTGTACATAGGAAGCGTGAAGCCAGCACACGGGGGTCAGTCGAGAACTATTACCATCGCCACAGAGGAAGCAATTTTAAATCTTGTAGATGAACAACCCAAAGTAGTAGTCGGGGAGTAGCTCATGATCTGCGTGCCCCATTGGTCTGTTCTCGGATTATTCCCCTAGGCTGGCTTTCGCAATTGGTTCCTAGACAAGACGCAGTGTCACAGTTCATTATGACAACTGACGAAGCTACCTTTACAAAAACTGGCATTTTCAATTTTCATAATACCCATACATGGGCTGTAGAAAACCCTTACAACACCAGAGAATATCATTTTAAACAGCGATTTGCTGTGAACGTATGGGCAGGAATCGTTGTTGGTTGTCTTATAGGTCCTTACATTCTCCCCGACTGGTTGAACGGGGTTAATTATTTGACATTTCTGCAAGAGACTCTTCCAGGCTTATTTGAAAATGTCCCTATAGAAACCAAAAGAAACATGTGGTGCCTACATGATGGTACTCCACCGCATATTACTCGGGATGTTTGTGACCATCTGAATCTTAGCTTTCCTAATAGGTGGATTGGATGCTACGGGCTCATCAACTGGCCTGCAAGATTGCCAGATATGAATCCTCTGGACTTTTTCTTCTGAGGAGATATGAAAAGTATGGTCTACAAAACAGCAATTAATGACCAAGAATCTTTAAGCGAACGTATTTATCTGGCTGAGGAGGAAATTCGCAACAATGAGGATGTTTTTGTTAGAGTGCAACGTAATTAGTTAAAAAAGTGTGAAGTTTGAAAGTGAGCAAATGGTGGACATTTTGAACAATACCTGTGAAATGGGTGAACCATTAGGTTTATTGCCTATTCTTTTGCTGTCGCGTTAAAATATAAGGTGGTACTGTTTGTAAGAACCTACAGATGTACTTTTATTTGTGTTTACAAGTCAGAGAGATGGTTTGGTTCATTAAATTATAGCAGTATCAGCTACAAAACAATTTAAGTTTCATGTTAAACGAACTGATAAACAATTCCTTAGATTGTGAGTTTAAGTTAAAGTATACTTACTGGAGAATTCAGATGCACCTATTTATTTATTACAACGTAGCGGACACGGTATGGGATATATGTATATATACTATAAAACAAAAAAACAAAAAACAAAAAAAAAAAAACAAAAAAAACAAACAAATAAAAACGGCATGGTATTTGTTTACGCTCACTAGATGCGTCGCTGTAGTAGCAGCAGTGAGGCGTGTTGTTTATTTACTGACCTAGTGCAAGGGGCACCCACACAACCTGCACATTGTCAGTTTGTCTGTCTCTTATTTTCGGCAAAACTAAAATATATCCATAGGAAATGGTGAGAGCCAAAATGTGTTCCAAATACCGAGATCTATCACTGGATTAAATTAATATAATGAATTCTCTTACACCCAGGATAAACATATTTAAAAGCCATTTGATATTTAGTATTTCAATATCAAGTGCTTAATTTTACGCATTTAATAAATAATAAAATTCTTAATTTTAAACTACATTATTTCTTTTCATATTCACTAGTATATAGATTAAATTCCCATCTTAAGAAACTGAGCAGAATTTGACTTGTTTAATTCTGGGGTAGAGATTTTACATTCTTTAGCAATCTTGTTTACTTTTCTATCACTTCCTCCTACCGCTGTAGCCTTTCTTGTCTTTGCCCTTTGCAAAGAAAGAACATTTTGTTTTTCTTTCGTGCGAACTTTAAGATTTTTTGAGTGGTTAAAAGTTGTTAATTGAACGCTCACTTTGTGATACAATGCTGCACAGTGTTACGCTGCTCACACGTCAGATAACTTATTGTGCAGCCTGTAGCTGCCACCCATAACACTCGTAGTTCCTCTTGTGGCCACAGCCAAATAAACGCACAGCTATTTGTCCTAGGTGTACCTGCTTTGATAATACGAATGCCCTCTTTAATTCGTTGCCCTCAAGTTTGCATTCAGTAGTGCTCCGTTCTGCCCATGGGTTTGTTTTTCCGGCAGCGATGGTTCGTTGCTCTTAAAAGTTTGAATTTTTGGCGAAAATTCTTTTTTGGGGAGGAAGGACCTATGTTTTATTTTACTCAATTCATCTCTCACTATCCAATACAATTTATCCCTCACATACCAATCCATTAACAGTGATACCCAGCAACATGGATAGGTTTACTGATGAAGAGCTGGTCAATATACATCTCGTTTACGGGTTTACAAAACGCAATTGAAGAGTGGCAGCAGCGACATTATGCTGAACTGTTCCTGCAACGGCGGCAATCACATCACAGTAATGTTATATCTGTACCTACATAAGCGCCTTTCATATTAGAATGGAAGATACTGGCCGTGCGGGGCATGTCAAAACACCCGATCTGGAAGACAAGTGTTACACCCGATTGATGACAATGCTGCCTCATGGTTGGTGCATTGCACGAACTCTGAACACAGGCTAATCAACTGTTTTGGGAATCGCCCATGAACTACAATTACACCCGTATCATCCACAGAAGGTGAAGTCAACGCAGCCAGCGGACTTCCCATTTCGAGTGGAGTTTGCAAATGGATTCCTACAGCAACGCTTAGAAACCAAAAGTTTCCTGCTTTGCTAGATGAAAAACCACCCTGGCCTACTGATAAAAACCACGAAAAACCAAAGGACAGAGGGGGTCGACAGGAAGCGTACCAGGGATATCCTGAATGCGAGCTTACACGTTATCGCGCAGCCATCTTACGCGGTTTGCGCCGTATTGTCGCCGTTGAAGCGTCAGAAGCTTCGATGGCACTATATGACGTATTTCCAGATTTGTAATTTAGGTGTGTACATTCTTTAATTACCCATGAGTATAGCTTTCCAACTTCTTTTCATCCTCCATTCTTTTCTGTTTTTCCATAAATCTTTCTCGATTTTCTGTTCCATCATTGTTTCAGAACTTTCCTGGAATCATGTGCGAGACTTCCCATTTCGAGTGGAGTTTCTTCCTGGCGGCGTCCATTCAATTATCTCTTGCACAATATTTAATCCGCCATTCTTTAAGTAGGGCCGCATCATGTAAATTGTTTTTATTTTATAGAATCTAAAATTGAATTTAGTACACGCATGTCTTTTCATATAATTATAATTCTAAATGCGTGTCTCCTATATATCCTATAAATACAGTTTCTTTCAGTATATACACTTTTCGTTTGAAAACTTACTTCTCCCAGGACTTGACAAGCCAGTGCGTGGAGTCAGATTCCTGTTGAGGAGCAAAGGATTCTGAATCAGAGAGAGAGAGAGAGAGAGAGAGAGAGAGAGAGAGAGAGTAGCCAAGATGGCCATCAGCCGATACCTGGCATGAGAGTGTGAGAATATTATATATTATATAAATTATAAAAACTAAAGGTTAAATTCAGAAGTAAATTCAGCATTCCTCACCTGAACCAAGCAGGATTGATCACTTGGAGATTGTTGTGGGATAAGGATAGAATATTCAAGCTAGATAGGTCCCTGAAATTGTCGGCTGGAACATTTGTCAGATTGTTCTGCTCCAACCTTAGCTCGGTTAGTTCCAATAATCCATCAAAAGCTCCTTTCTCAATCTGGGTGATACTGTTTGACTGTAGGTTCAGAAGTTGCAGCCTTTCTAAATCAGAAAACATAACGTGTGGCACTCGATCCAGTCTGTTGTTGTTTAATAGTAACATCTGAAGGTTACTTAAGCCACCGAAAACCTGTTGGACACAATTGTATCATTAACATTTCCTTTGAACAACAATTTTTAAAATTATTATTTACTAATTTTGCCTTCTCTAAAACTTTATTAATGTAAGTGAAACCGTGGATTGAAAGCATGGCGTGAGCCTATGTGTCTTTGAATTTCTCTATCTATTCTGCAACAAATTATTCTTACATAACCTATTCTTCTATGTACTTTATATTAGTCGAGATAAACATTGGCAGAATTATGTTATTACACATTTCCTAGTAGGAACAAGGAGTTTATTATTTTAGTTATTATTGATCCTTCCTATCTATAAAAGAGCATTACATTTTATATAAGTAGTCAAACTTATTCAGTTTAAAACTTAAATGCTATAAATAGACAAGAAAGCCCTTTAGAGTAAAGTAGGGAATTCATGGGGCCTAGGGCCGTGCCGTGGCTGAGTGACTAGACCACTTGCCTCTCACCAAATCAGCCCGGGTTCAATCCCAGGTGACCGCATATGGGATTTGTGGTGGACAAAGTAGTGGATAAGCAGTTGATGACATAACTCTTAAAAGTAGAGTTTTATTTCGCGAAAACGTACTCGTAGTATAAAACCTCCTTTTTCACGTGTAGCATTTTAATATTTTTATACAATCCTGAAATTAGTAAAATAATAATAATAATAATAATAATAGTAATAATAATAATCCAAGCTTATATGCAACTAAGAGAAAAGGCGCCTAGAGTGAAATCAGCAGATATTTGCAATGAAAAAGTAGATGTTTTAATGTTTCGTTGAATACTATAATAATAGTAATAAACGTATAATACGTCTCGTTCGTTATGCACAAGGACTCTGAAGATATCAGAGAGTTAGCTTTTAAAGAAGCTACCCATCCGAGCTATTCTTTGTATAAGAGTATTAGGGCGGTATCTGTAACACATATTACTTTGCTAATACGCCCTATTTACGGGTGTTTCGTGAAAGATTATTCATTTAGTGTAGACGAATACGTTCTCGGAATATTCCTTTCGTATAAAAGCGCTGGTTCTCTCGTACCAGGGCGTCATTCGATAGTAAAGTAACGAAGATGTACAATAACGAGTACGTAACGATGGTACACATATTTAATAAGGTTGGAGCAAATCTTTCTGCTGCACAAGGACTGTTTCGACAGCAACGGTTTACCCACGGTTTGCTTTTACGTCAATTCTTCCGGTGCACTGTTGTCAGACTGGAACTCTATGATCAGTCTGTGCACCAAGAATCAGGCCAATTGTTGACAGGTGTCACTGACTGCAGCTGGATGGTGCACCGGCATATTATGGCTTAACGGTGCAGGCTTCTCTCCAACTTGCCTATCCATGGAGGTGGATTGGCCTGAACCCCTAAACCTCATAGCCGTAGATTTATTTTTGTGGGTACATCTGAAAGCATAGGTATATCACGACAGGCCAAGAAACAATGCGGTTCCCCGCAGACGCATAATCATTGCTCTCCGTACTGTGACACTAAAGATGCTTCAAAAGGATTCAAAGCGGTATCTTCACACTGCATTCGCATGGAGAGAATATCAACCGAAATCGAAGGCTACAGAACGACAGCATTAAGAGCTATGTGACAAATAATGATAATCTGTTATTTAATAACTTGAAATTTCAAATGCAAATAGAGTGGGATACGGAAGGTCCAACGACAAATAATAATAATAATAATAATAATAATAATAATAATAATAAATTGACTAACAATCAATTTCATCAGCCTTGTTAAGGAAATAAAATAAGAGATTATTAAAATAACCACGCTATTTCAGTTCTCAGTTCACCTTGAATTTTCATGGCGTAACAAGCATTTGCACTGTCTTTAGTTCCAATTAACTTAATTCCAATTAACTTAATTTTTATTCCTTTTTAAATTAATTATTAAAACCTATTTTGACGAACATACACCCTAACTCAGGGACACAACTCGTAACTGAGTAGAGTATACCGTATATTATATCCTATAAACCCCGGTAATATGCAACGCCGCTACCGACGCGTTATGCGCATTTACTACGTATAACTTGCAGTTGACGGCTATTTGGGAACAGTCTGTATAATTCTTATTCGTAAAAACTACTCCACTACTATCAGTTGCTTCGCGCTACTGCAATCGGAGCAGTATTCCTGGACATTAAACGCGCATTCGACCACATACGGCACCCTGGCCTCCTGCGTAAACTCTCCGAACTTAACTTCTCAGACATAATTATCAAGCTAATCTCCAACTACTTCACGAACCGCCAATTTAAATATTTCGTTAATATACTTATTCTACTCCGCGACCCATACTAGCTGGGGCCCCTCAGGGCAATTTGCTCGAGCGTATGCTATTTAACATATACATGGAAGACATACCTAGCTCTCCGCTCACTATTAAACTGCTATACACCGACGACACTACCTTCATGGCACAATCGAGGTAGCCTAAATTCCTCCGCCGGTATCTACAAAATGTGCTTGACAACCGTGCGACATGGCTCACAAACTGGCGCATAAAAGTAAACACAACCAAAACCCAGGCGATAATCTTCATGCGCCGCAATACACACTGCTTTCCTGCTCATGCTATTCGGGGAGCACATCCCACGGGGCCCGACCATCACGTACTAGGGTCTGTCATTGAACCAAGGCCTCATGTGGGCAGATAGCATTCACAACAAAGCTGCGGCTAAGCTACGCAAAGTCTACCAACTGATTAATTACATCAACGGCTTTAACTCAACACCGGTCATACACTTTACAAGACCCCATCAGACGTACACCGCCCCTTTATGAGGATACACAGCACCTTCCCACATAACAGGGTTAAACCGACTTCAAAACCGTACACTCCGCATTATCGTCCAAGTTCCCCGAACTGCTCCTGCCGACCAACTTCATCTTGAACTCAGAATCCACACCATCAAGTAATTTATCAAAACACTCACAACTGAAATGTATGCCAAACTACCGCTTGCATCCTAACTCCCTTGGTACCTATAACACCATCCGTGGCAAACACAACCGCTCCCTATCTCTGTACGAACGCACTATCGCTGCTAACACCGACACCATTTACTAGCTACTTTCAATAATATCCAAAATTCTGCTTCTTATTTCTAGGCATTCGACACACTTGCATTACGCCTCCTTTTGCAGACGACACTAGCTCTACACTCAGAACGGATATACTGTAAATACGTGTAAATGCGTTTGATGCATGTTTACTAGTAACCCTTAGTTCCCTTCGAACTGCCCACACAAATCCAACCATTAACACTGATCCTTCACGCCGCGTAGGCTCATGCACTACATGCTGCAACTTTTAACCCCAGCGATCCACGCAGGTCTTTGGTCTTGCATGGACCCCTGGTATACCCTTTGACATGCTTGCAGGTTTGCATGCCAGCAAGCTAACAACCGTCACTAACCGGGGTGCTTCTGTAGAATCCGAATAACACTTACATTAACACTAGCAAAGCTCCCTCCTTGAACCCTGCGTGTTTAGGCTACTAATAGCTTGGGCATGGTGAGACGATGCAGCCTCTGAGGATGCTCGTAAAAGTTGAGTTTAGGCATTTGGAATTCAATTTTATCCTTATTTGCCGATATGTTATCGATTGTTGGGGACATAGATAAAAGAATAACGATTCAGATCAAAGGAAGTACAAGACTCTGAACAGAAATATGGGTTTAGTGGACAACTCAATGTGATAAATTAAAGTATAACTTTGGAATTTTGAACAGAGTGTGAACGCCATGGGTTATTAATCATGCAAAAAGACATTATGAACTATAAAAGTGAATCAAACCAAGGTGATATATTAAGCATGTGCAAATTCAAAGAGTATTTTCCACTGTTGAAACCAAAATTGATAACAATGGATCGGCATTAAAGCTTCAGAGCACTCTGGGGCAATTCACAATGATTATTAAGCATTAACATAATGATGTAAAACTTAGACATAAACCTGACGCGTTATGCAAACATAAACAGCAGCCAATCGCAAGAGAATATGAAATGACAGGGCTAATTATGGCGGTCTGTAAAGCGATCACCAAGAAGAGGTTATCTACAGATATCAACATAAATGAGAGCTAGTTACCGTGTTAAAAAACCGTTAAACTCAGAAAAACCATCTACTACAGTCACAATTTGTTTTGCTGTAACTTTTGTAAATACCGTATAATTCCTTGTTTGTGATGTTAAACAGAAATACACTTTGCAAGCCAATACATGACAATGGGAAATATGTGAAATGGCAGAATGGTACGTGATGGAAATCGCTCTCTGAATAGATAGTTTGCTATCTGTGACGCAAACACAATCTTAAAAGCCTTGGACTTCGCAAGCTACTAGGTTTATTTTTAATTGAGGAGGTGATTCGTTCTGTATAGCTGCGTTACTTTACGTATCATCCAGCTTTTAAGTTTACGTTGTGTTTACGATTAATTTTCAGTAAATGGGGCCTATTGCGATTGAGTAGAGCTTTTAATTTAAGTTGTAGTTTTAGTTCTGTCTAAAACAGTATTCTTTTAGCACACGCTTTCTAAAACTGGTAGTTGTCGGACTGTTAACACGCAGAACTATAGTAGGTACTTTATCGACGTAATAAACAGAATCAAGGTGACATTTGTATAATAAACAGCTACATTCGAGGTCTGTGCAGGTCGTGTCTGGTATCTCAATGTTACGTAATAAGATGCAAAACTGCTCAGCCGAACAAAATGAAACTTAATTGGCAGTCATCTTGATCAATCAGTCGTACCAATTTTCATACTTGCCTTGCATCAGTCTTTAAATGTAATATACCTATTCCTTCTTCTACTGTTCTGAAATTTTGCTTGTAGCATTCAATGTTTCCGGCTCGGGTTGAAATATCCTCGGGATATGCATCTATATTTTCATTCATAAGCTTGGTGTTTAAAAATAAGCGCTCAGAATAATCACTGGCATTTACATCCGCATTTTGTATTATGGTCAACGCTTCCTAGAAAGTGTTAATGTAGTTCATTGCATATAGGATTTAGGCTGTTGTGAAAAAAATATATAACAAGTGATTCACTGTGCTTTTAATATTTATTCAGTATTTATAATAATTCCGCCTTGGGCTACAAACCTGCCTGAGGCCTCACGTCCACTTATGCACAGCAGAGGTGAATGATCGTCCAAAACATAGGTAGGCAGCGTGGCCAGCATCACGCATCCCCCTGCCGGAATATTCACTATTATGGCCGGAATTGCTGCCTATCACAGCACCTCACTTTCCTTACGACGCTATGCTGAGTAGGCACAGCTCGTTTACCTGAGAATTAAAATCTGCACTTTCATGGGTGGGATTCCTGGGCGCTTCCATGACTAGGAACAAGAACTTCATTCGCCCGCACGCTGACCCACGCGACTTTTATTTATCTAATATAATTTAGAGAAGGCGGCTTAAGCCCCTCGCCTCTCACCAATGTGGCCCAAGTTGGGATTTGAGGTGAGCAAAGCGGCATCTGGAAGAATTTTCCCATTTCAACACTATTCATTCCAAAAACTTCTACTTAATCATCTTTCCTTTCATCCATTTCGCAGTCATTTAATTTTATCTTCTTCCTCACTGTCATACCAGGAAAGGGCTTGTCACCTTACCAGGCTACTCTCTCTCATCCAGAGCTCGTTTGCCCAACAGACATCTCAACCCAGGCTCTGGCTTATAAGTACTGGGAGAGGGGATGTAAGTCCTCCATACGAGGAAGGAAAGCGGCGACAGAAGAAGATAATTTAGAGAACAATGTATGCACCATGTACGCAAAAGCTTTAAGGCACTAGATACATTTGTAATTATCAATAAATAGTGCACCATAAGCGCAGAGAAAGCTTATTACTTTCTCTATACGCACTATGTACATAGTGTATAGAGAAAGTATTGCACTCCACCCAAAAATTCGATACCGAGATTTCACCGGAAATATATGTTTTAGGGTCCCCAATATCCAAAAAAAGCATTTTCACAAAAAGATCCGTGTGTGTGTGTGTGTGTGTGTGTGTGTGTGTGTGTCCGTGTGTCTGTGAACACGATAACTCAAAAACGAAAAGAAGCTAAAACACCAAACTTGGTATTTAAGTTTAGTATCTTCCAGGGATGCGACACGAAGGTTTTGAAAAAAATCCCCCCACACCAAACTACCCTTTACATGGAACTTTTTTCGAAAATTTCGATTTTCTCAAAAATGGCTGTAACGATTTTGATTAAAATATCATATATTAAAGAAATTTTCCTGACACATAAAATGATCTTGAATTTTCTGGGAATAGCTTCTAAAGACCTGTTTATTCTGGATGAATTTTACGAAATTTTGAATAACTGCTAAACCATAAGAGATGGACAAAAACTTACTACACAAAAAAATGTAGGCCTTGTTAAAATACACAATTTACGTCATATACTTTTTTTTCGTGGAGCTTACTGTTTTCGAGGTATTCATTGTTATTAGTTTCAGTTGTGAAGTACTTATACTTTTCTCAGACGGGAGTGTCCGTTTTTCTTTTGTTCTACTCTTGGCCAAGAAAAGAAGCGATTTGTAATGACAATCTCTTAACGACAGCATTTAAAACATTTGACTATCGATTTAGCCTAGTGTATTCCCTTATTTTCTTCCTACTTATAAGGAACTAAGTAATAAGAACTTTGTGCTGAATACCTCGATTAACAAGGTGCAGACAGAAGAATAATCTTAGGTAAGAAGTTTGTAGAACGGCTAAAGAAAGTCATGTGAGTGTAACACATCAGCCTTTTTTTTTAGCGTTTTGATTTAAACCTCGTCTTAACATAAATGTGCTTACTCTGATGCAAGCATGTCCAAATTGAAGAAGCACAGGGGAAGCCCAGTAACTCATTCCATTCCGTATTAACTATTGACGCATGGCGCAATGCGGCTTAAGGGCATGTTTGCATCTCATCTGCATCTAGAGTTGTCTTTGCTGTGACTGTAGTGATATGTTTTACTTTGGACCAATGCTAAATCTGCTGCTATACAGAGCCTTAGTATATGAACCAAATGATTGTCGCGTAGTCTATTGCCCTTTTTGGTTTTTAATATAATTCACTTCAGAGAAGCTTTGCTCGCAAATGTATGTGGAGCAAACATTATCAATTTGGAAAGTGAATCCATTGATAATGATTTAAATAACTCACAACCTCTTTCTAGAGTAATTAATTCCATTTCTTAGCTTGTGTGGAGCTAAAATCGCTACCGATCACTGTGTGTGTGACCTAACGGCATTTCTCATTCTTGACTGGAATCGGGGGAAACGACGTTCTGACGACAGTACATCGCAAGAGCTACCTTTGGACATACCTGTTCTAATGTAAGCGTTTTGACACGAACACTTAGGTTGAACTAGTTTTCAAATACTTACATTACCATCCATGCGTTTTATCCTGTTCTTGGCGAGGCTGAGCATAGTGAGAGACCACAAGCCCCAAAAAGCATCTTTGTGAATAATGGAAATACGGTTGTTATCCAGTAGCAACGTCGTCAGGAGCACCAGTCCTTTAAATGCACCATTTTCCAAAATGTGTATGCGATTCTCACTCAGTACCAATGATCGTAAAATGTTGAGCTCCCGGAAGACCCCAGGCTTTAGATAAGTTATCATATTCTTCGCCAAATCCAACTCCTTCACAGTTTCGAATCCCAGAAGCATTCCCTCTTTCAAAGACACTATATTGTTATTTTGCATCTTCACCTAAAAGTACAACAACGCATATTAAATAGAGTAAATTACTTACTAAATAAAAAAAATGGCGTGTTATTTATGGATGCTCTTTAACTGCTGTGGTTCTCAGCGTCCCATTCTAAATTGGGCGTGAAAGACCGCTTAATTTTGCTCAGAGACCTCTCTATCAAGCTTGAGGTTTTTTTACGTGCCGTAAATCTACGACACGGGACCAACGGCTTTATTCCCTTCCGAAGGAAGCCATGCTAAGGATTTTTACGCCCGAAAAAATACATCGGCCTCCGCCGGGTTTGAACCCGCGACCTTGAAGTCAGCACGGAGGGCGACTAAATTTCTTACCCTTTATATCCCCAAAACACCACCAAACTACAGTCCTTATACCAGATGGTCCAACTGTCCCGTACTTGACGTGTACACATGTCTCTTCGTGCGTTGAAAGAGTTTCAGAACTCAACGGAGTTATTATAAGTTAAAATCGAAAGCGGGCAACTGGTTAAGCGATCTTCGTTTACTTCCTCTTGCGTATGACGGTGAGGGGTCGCGCTCATTGAGAGGAGTAAAACAAAGGTGGCGCTCGCCACCTCTCCGATGGCCGGCTTTAGCTTGAAATAGCTCCATTGAGTTCTGCAATTCTTATAAAACTCAAAAGGGATATCTGCAAACATCACCTGGTATAGTAGATCATATAAGTAAAGAGTGGTGAATTCCTTGACGTAATAGACTTGCTGGTTTATCTGGCTCATACTTATATTAGGAAAGGAAAATATAGTATTGCAACCAATAGATTTTAGATCGGAAATATTTATTTTGAGGTCCCCTAAGTGTAGCACTTTTATAAAAATCTTACATATGTGTTTGTGTGTAAATAGCACATCTCAGAAACAAAAAGTGGTTTAAACGAAACTTTTACAAGAATGTGACAGGAAGATTTGTCGAGAAAGTCCTACCAACACAAACTATTCTTTACTTATGTTACATATCAATATTTCTACTTGTTTACTACGTATGCTAAATAGGGAGGTATAGTATTCCACCCAAATATTCGATGTCGAGGTTTAATCAGAAATATGTCTTCAGGACCCCTGAAACCAAAAACAGGAGGGAAAGAAAAAAGATTTTGGAACAAGGTCCGTTTGTGTGTGTGAGAGTGAGAGAGGGAGAAAGTGTATCTGTGTGTATACATACATATGTGTATACGTATGTGTGAACAAAAAAAAACGAACGTTCGGTTAAATACCAAACTTGATATTTAAGATCTACATCTTCCAAGTATGCGACATGAAGATTTTCAAGAAAATCTCCCACCTCAAAGTAACCCTTACAAACACAATGTTTTGAAAATGTTGATAATCTCAAAAATGGCTCTAACGATTTCGATTAAAATACTACATATTAAGATATTTTCATGAAATATATATCTTAAATTTTCTGAGAGTAACCTCTGAAGTTCTCTTCATTCGGGATGACTTTTGCATAGCTGATAAACCGTAAGATATAAACAAAATCTTACTGCACAAAAAATGTAGATCTCGTTAAAGCAAATGATTTATGTTAAGTCAATTTGTTGTGGATTTGAACTTCTCCGATATTCCTTTTAATTTATTTAAACTTTCCAATACTTTCTCAAAGGTGGTTATTCATCTTTTTAAATCCTGGACAATGCAAGGAGGAGGAATTTTCACGTCGTTACACACAGAGTCGGTCTTACATGATATGATTATCGTTTTAGTCTAGTGCATTCCCTTGTTAGCCGTGTGATAGAAGAAAAATGTAACAAAATCGTTTCTGCTAATACTTTCTCGATTAGCATGTATAATAGAAGAATAAGCTTTTGTAAGAACATTTGTTACAAAATAGATAGAGAAACTCGTGTGAATGTAACAATCTGATACTTGTTATATTTTTGTATTTCCTCAAAAATGTCTAGTGAAGATGATTAAACTACCACATGTTTAAGAAATCTACAAGACAAATAAAATGAATGCCTTCGAAGTGTGTTAAATTTGCCAGGTGATGCAGCTGTGAAATTTGGAAAATACATATTATGTAAGATATGTTATTATATACGATAATATTAATATTTTTGCCATGTATGAAATTCTAGCTTACTTGATTTTTAACAACTTTTTCATTGTTCCAACAAAAAGGTGTCACGTAAAGCCTTTATAAAGTATTTACATAATAATATAGTTTTACGGCAACTACGTTTACGAATAGATCTGTCATATTATATTTTATATTAGCCCTAATTAGTTATAAGAATTATTAGTTTTCATACTCTCCAAAATTACAAATAATACAGCATTATTTTGAAAAAAAGTGATATGACCATTATATTAAACGTGCTTCAGAGAATCAATATAACATTTTCAAACAAATCAGTGAAAAATTGCATCACGAAAAAAATAATAAAATGGCGTTTTATTTATGGACGCTCTTTAACTGCTGTGGTTCTCAGCGTCCCATTCTATACTGGGCGGGAAAGACCGCTTAATTTTGCTCAGAGGCCTCTCTATCAAGCTTCAGGTTATTTCACGCGCCGTAAATCCACGGCTTTACTTCCCTTCCGAAGGAAGTCACGCTAAGGATTTTTACACCCAAAAAAAAAATCCATCGTCCTCCGCCGGGTTTGTACCCGCGACCTTGCGCATATGAAGTCAGTATAGTAACCATTACAAACGGGAACATTTTCAGTGTAGAAAAATGTTGGAAAAAAGTTTGCGAGAAAATAAGCTTTAAATTTAGGAGTGCCTATTAATAAGCATGCGCCTATCTATCTATATCTTTAGTTAAGTGGTAGTTCGCCAAATGGAACAAATGATATATCTTCTGAAAGTTTAGAATTAATGAAATTTTATTATGAAACAAAATACTTTTTTAATATTACAGAATTGTTGAGCAAATTTTACAGATGCATCATCTTAAGATGAACAATATAAACGGATACCATTAAAATGTGTGGATTTTTGTGGCCATAATATTTTTTATATGTTTGCCGTTATTGATCTGAGTTTACCATTACTTTTCAAACAAGATTTGAAATTCCAAGTTACCATTTATTTGTTTTTCGAGATATTATGCGAATAGCATGGAATTTCGAAAGCCAGTGTATATCGAGTCATTTTTTATTTTCTCTAGCACACAAAACGAAAACACCAAAAAATTAGATACCGAAATTTCAATAAAGATACATGTTTTGAGGACCCCAAGTATTTTAGGAAAAGGTCTGTGTATGTGTGAATAAGGACTTCCCGTTTGAGAAAAGTTTAAGTATTTTAAAATTGAAACGAATAAAAGGGAATATCTCGTAAATGGTTAGCCTAAAAAAACCGTGTATAACATAAATGTTGTGCGTTATATCTTAATGAGATCTACAGTTTTTTTTTTTTTTTTTTTTTTTTTTTTTTTTTTTTTTTTTTTTTTTTTTTTTGTGTAGTAAGTTTTCGTCTATCTCTTACGGTTTATCAATTAAGCAAAAGTCATTCAGAATAAAGAGGATTTCAGAGGTATTCCTTAGGTATTCAGAATACGTATATCTTTAATATGCAGCATTATAATGGAAATCGTTAATCACTTTTAAGAAATCGAAAATTTCGAAAAGTGTCCCATATAAAGGATAGTTTGGGGTGAGGTAATTTTCCTGAACATCTTTGTGTGGTATTTTTGGAAGGTACTGAACTTAAATACCAAATTCGGTATTTAACTGGCTTTTGGTTTGTGAGTTATGCTGTATACGCACTACACACACAGCATAAAATGTTTTTATTAGAGGGTCGTCAAAACAAGCATTTGCGTTAAAATCTCGATATCGAATTTGCTTTACTATTGCAGTAATGGAGTCGGGTTGTACGTGTCCTCAGCACTGAAATCCTAAGGTTTGCTGTATTAATAGCAGTTAAATAATTTTTTTTAACTAAAAAGTGCTGATTCAGGGTTAGAAGTTTGTTAACCAAAGTTTCTTTAGGAAGATCATCATTTGGATATATCAAACCTTTTCCATGGGTCAATATTACCTATTTTAGATTCATTGTTGGTAAATTAATAACCTATTATAATGTCCCTTACATTAGCAGTTATAGTTTTTGAAAATATATTTTCAAAGGATTGGTCATAATAGGCAGTCTTAACATGAATAATTTTAAAATAATGATGATTGTTATATTATTAACATAGTAAAGCAATAAACTCCTTAACTAGATCAGTATCTTTGCAATCCCATTCTATTGTTAACAGTATGAGAATTCGTTTCTAACGAACAACTTTCACATTTAGAGCAGTGTGTATTGTGACGATTAAATTTCGGAATTTATATTTTACTCTTAATGCTTCCGTGTTTTAGATTTGCATGATTTCGTTACCAGCTATACGCTAAATCAGTTTTTACTTTCTCTACACGTACTGTGCACATAGCGTATAGAGAAGGTACTGTATTACACCCAAAAATTAGATATCGAGATTTCACATGTTTTGGGCCCCTCTGTATTAAAAAAAAACACTTTTAGAAAAAAGGTGTGCGTGTGTATATGTGTGTGTTTGTGTTTGTGGACAGCATAGCTCAAATACGAAAAGACCGTTAAATACCAAACTTCCAAGGATACGACACGAAGATTTTAAAAAAAAAAATCCCCCACCCCCAACTACTCTTTACATGGAAAAAATATTCCAACATTTTGATTTTCTTAAAGGCTTTAACGATTTTGATTAAAATATCGTATAGTATTTACTTGACAAACAAAATGTGTATCTTGAGTTTTCTGGGAATAGCTTCTGAACACATCTTTATTCTTTATGAATTTTCAGAAATTTTGCATAACTGCTAAACCATAAGAGATAGAAAAAAGGTACTAGATAAAACTTGTAGGGCTCCTTAAAACACACAATTTATGTTATAAACATTTTTTTCGTGGAGGTGACCGTTTTTGGGATATTCCTTGTTAATGGTTCAGCTTTAAAATACTTACATTTTTCTCATATGGGACTTTGTCAACTCCTGGCCATACAAACAAGGCACTTCGGTACGTGGCAACCAGCTTTTAAAAGATCTTAGTGTATTCCTTCATTTCCCTTCTAATTACAAGGAAGCAAGTAAAAAGACCATTTCTGCGAATTTTTTCTCGATTTGCATGAAAGAAATGGAAGAATACGCTTTTTAACAACAATTTGTTGCAGAGGTATAGAGAAAGTCATGTGAATGTACCACAATATTTTGCCATTGGCTTGGTAGGGATCAAGTATAGGATATCATAGCTGTTTTGTGTGAATCTGTTTGCCAACGACAGCTATGTGTTATCAGGAAAATAGAAACCTATTGATTAGGTCAGTTCTAAATAAACCATATTTAAACTCTGGATTTTAGTGCCTCAGAGGCTACTCCTATCAATTCACGACACTCAGATCTTCGAAGGGAATATAGTTTAATGTCATAATAAAATACTTCAAGATCTCCCGCGTCGCCTCGGAACCAACGTCACACTCAACGGGTCAAAAAGTAAGGTGACCATCATCTATATTATCAAGTGTAAAAACCTCATAATCATCATCTCTCTGTAACATAATGTAAATATAATTACCATCTAGAGTTTCCTCTCTCGCAGCATCTGATTTCAAGTAGGGTATTACCTCTCGTTGAAATATCATCTCTCTATAACATAATACAAATATAATTATCATCTAGAGTTACCTCTCTCGCAGCATCTGATTTCAAGTAGGGTATTACCTCTCACCGATGTATTTGGTGTGAGGCGCTATCAGGCGTCATGTGACGATGCAGGTGCGAGTGCGAGTCGCCAATTTTAGGTTGCACCCCTGATGTAACAATTTAAACGTGAGTTGATTGGTGTGTCACAATTCGAAAGATACGCTCTTATTCTTAGTAACGTTTACACTTATTTGCATGGGTTACGTAATAACCTATAAATTGTATTTTCTGAGTGCAGAACTTTGTCATGAACACTTTCTATAAATAAGAAAGATTACGCTCAGGCAGGCATAAACTTAGGAATCAATGACTTGCGTTTTGGATTGTACTCTGTTCCTACAATATAAACTGACACACGACATCATGCAAGGAACAAGAGGCATCATATGTTTACCTAATTTGCACGGAGCAAGCCTGCTTATTCTAGCACAAAATTAAGCGAGTTTGTGACGCCTGCTACAGGCCATAATGACGCGCGGAAGTCCCTGATATTTCTGGCTCGAAAACTCGTTCCATTATTGGAGCTGGCCAGAGAGGACGATGAACAATCCTCAATCATGTAGCTCTCTAATGCAACGGGGAGTGGTATTTACGTTCAGCAACTCTCTGCGTCATTTTCCGGCACCGCCATGCCCTGCAAAACGTAGAACACCTAAAGATTAAAAGGACACGGAATGAAAGAGAAATAATGAAAAGAGAACAAAGTAGCCAAGGAAGCAATCAGCATTCTCCTACCGACCAGGGTAAACCACAAAACACCCAAGCCCAGAATGGGTGGCGACGAAAATCAAATGCAAGACCTCTTGAATGTGAGCCATTTACGTTACCACGGAACTATGTCGTTTGGTATCACCTTCATTCCCTATGCTATCCATATGGGATTCTTACTACTCAAGAGTATAGTTTATATTTAACCCATTTTAGGATTTGATGATTGAGCTGTGTCTTAAATACTAAGTTTGGTACTTAAATGACTTTTCGTTTATGGGTTATGCTTTTCACTGACACACATACACACACGGATAGTTTTCTAAAATGCTTTTTTACATCCGGGGGTCCTCAAAACCTTCATTTCCAGTGAAATCTCGATATCAAATTTTGGGTGGAATACAAAACCTTCTGTATCTGCTATGTACACTGCACATAAGTGATAGAAAAAGCAAAAAGTGTTGCTGATGAAATTACTTGCTCTCACTGTCCCTACATCTACAACAATGAAGTTAATACATTGTTGGGTATATGGCAGAAATATCGTACCTTACCAATGTGTTTGGAGATGTTTGCAAAGGCTCCATATTCAATATCCTGAACGTCCGAATCGAGTATGGCCAGCACCTTGACGTTTCTGCCACGTATGTGTCCCATTTCACGATGAGTTAACACAGCTGGGAGCGCAGCTTCTGACATATAGATGTAACTAACATTTCCAGTGAGCGACTCACCTATCTCGCTCAGCGAGAGGTTGGTACATCGGATTCCATCCATGTCGCAGTAACACTCGAAGGGACAGTAATAGGCTATTCGAGTCTCTACCAAGCTTCCTTCAGCCATTCCCAACAAGATCAACAACCAACCTGTGACATTACAGAAGAGTATATTGACAGCTTTTAAAACTAGCTATTTGTGTCCAAATGTGTCCCTGAAATGGCGTGTTATTTATGGACGCTCATTAACTACTGAGGTTCTCAGCGTCCCATTCTATACTGGGCGTGAAAGACCGCTTAATTTTGTTCAGAGATCTCTCGATCAGGCTTGAGGTTCTTTTACGTGCCGTAAATCTACGACACGGGACCAACGGCTTTACTTCCCTTCCGAAGGAAGCCATGCTAAGGATTTTTACACCCGGAAAAATCCATCGTCCTCCGCCGGGTTTGAACCCGCGACCTTGGGTATATGAAGTTAGCATGGTAACCATTACACCACGGAGGGTGACTAATGTGTCCCTGAATAAGTCTTTCAAAATGAACGCTTCACTGCTGTGATCTGAGAACTAGCCATTCTATCCACTGAACTAGTAGTTAAAACACTCCATTCCTTTTATTTAGCCATATGATCCCATTTAGGGTTTACCAAAAGTCGCAGAATACTTTAAAACATGAATTAATCGCATATAAATAATGTGTTGAAAAGCAAACTTGACAAAACAACAGTAATACCAAAATAATAATACAAATTCCAATAACATTAATAATATACAAGGATATAAACTCAATCTTATTGTGCTATACACGGCGAATCACCTTAAACTTGCATCGCAAATATTTCTGAAATGGAAAGCGTTATTTATGTTCGGTTTTCATAGCATTGATTGGTAGTCAGGAGCTCGTACTTTGACCTATAAACAGCTTTTAATAATACTGAGAATGTATATTTTAGTAAACATACAATTTTAAATTGAACAACCTATTTACATTAACAAAATAAACTTAGAGTAAACAAGGTGTTTGTCGCGGAATTCTGATGCAAGCTGTTTTCGAGAAATCTTGTTCTGAAACTTTTACACTCCGACACTTGTACAACCTGTGATAGCACAAACTAAAGCAAAACAAAAGGGTATACACTACTTCTGTGAATTCTGACAAGCAAAGAGAAAATTTTCTTTCAAATGTTGTATTCAAAGTGACTACCTGCAACTTCAATACACGCTTCCAGTCTACTGTGGAAAGACTACTGACACGTTATAGCATTTTGCGGAAACTTCAGAGCAGGCAACAGTTATACGTCATTTCATATCATATGGTGTAGTTGATATGTCCTTGTAGACAGCGTCTTTTAGCTTTCCCCACAGAAAAAGTCTAAAAGAATCAAATCCGGTCAACGGGCTGCCAAGGCACAGATTCTTTCCGTCCAATCCAACGATTTGGAAACAATCCGTGCAGCAATTGGGGTAATTCGTGCACTATTGGGCAATCATGCTGGTACCACAGGTTCTTCCGAGTCTGCAGAGGTAAGTCTTCTAGCATCTAAGAAAGGTGGCATTTTAGGAGGCTGCGTAACTTATGCGAGTTCAGTGTTCCTTCTATGAAAAAAGGGCCTATGAGCTGAAGGTTCACTACCCCATAACATACGTTTAAACACCATGGACGCTGACGTTCCACTAAAGAAGCCAACGGTTTTGTCAATAGACCAACAGTGTTTGTTTCTGCCGTTTACCTGGTCATTGTTAGTAAATGTTGCTTCATCACTAAGCAAGATACATGATGAATCTGAAATAATGTCTTATTGCCCATCAACAAATTAACTTGATTCTCAAAATCGTTTCCATGCAGCAATTGATGGAGAGAAATGTGACAGGAATGGATCCTATGCCGACGGAGAATGCGAAGTACACTTGGCTGATTCATGCAATCTCCACGTGCGATTGTGCGAGAACTAATTTGCGGATCTACTGCTAGAGCAGCCAAAACATTGATTTCTCCATCTTCTTCAGTCACTTTTTTTTCTGTTACGTTTTCTATGTGTTGCACTGCCACTTTTACATAACTGGTAGAAGAGGTTGATAAATAATTACCGAAATTGTTGACGTCTATTGGCATATGTTTCCGCATACATTGTACAAGAACGAACTGCATTTTTCCTATGTTCTCCATAAACCATAAGAATTGGCTTTTTCTGCATTGCTAAATCCCATCTTCAATTCAAGACCTGCTGCTTGAACTATCACACACTAACTGACATCTTGAATTTCTTGAGAATAGCCCCTGTAATCCTCTTCATTCTGGATGACTTTTACATAACTGGAACACCGTAAGAGATAAACAAAAGCTTGGTAGAGTCAAACTGAAAAATTCAACGCCATAGCCGGGCTTTGAACCACGGATCTCCCGGTCTCTAGCCGGTTGCTGAAACCCTGAGCTACCATGCTAACATGCCGGAACGACATTAAATTTCTCAACTGACTCACATGTTTCCCGGTAAGCCACAAAGTGATCTCAAAATATTTGGCGACTAACAATATCGTCAGTATTTTAAGCCCCAGGATTTATAGTATAGCTGACTATTATGGTCAATTAATATTGATTTAATTGTTTTTTTCAAACAAACGAGTGTAGGACAGGAGTTGGATAGGTAGAGTCAGACTGAAAAATTCAATGCCTAGCCGGGATTTGAATCACGAATCTCCCGGTCTCTAACCAGTTGCTCTACCACTAAGCTAACATGGCAACATGCCGGCACATGCTTATTATATAAAAAATCTTATGTGTTCCACTCACATGAATTTCTCATCATTGCAACAAATTATTGTTAAAAAGCTTATGCTTCTATTTACTTCATGCTAATCGAGAAAAAATAACAGAAATACTCTTATTACTTGCTTCCTTGTAAGCAAAAGCGAAATAAGGGAGTACCATAGGTTAAAGTAGTCAAAAGCTGATTGTTATGTAACTGAAGTTCCTTTGTTTGTATGGACAGAAGTTGACAAATACATGTATGAGAAAGGTATAAGTTTTTCAAAGCTGAAACCAAAAACAAGGAATATCTCAAAAAAACGATCAACTGCACGAATATATATACGGACCTTTTTCCAAAAATGCTTTTTTATTTTCTCTATACGTACTAAGTACGTAGGTATTGTGTAGCACCCAAAAATTCGATACCGAGATTTCACCGGAAATGCATGTTTTGGGTCCCCTGAATCCAAAAAAAGCATTTCTGGAAAAAGCATAGCTCAAAAACGAAAATACCATTAAATACCAAACTTGGTATTTAAGTTTGCTATCTTGCAAGGATACGACACGAAGATGCCCCATCCCCAACTACGCTTTACATGGAATCTTTTTCGAAAGTTTTGATTTTCTCAAAAATGTCTCTTAACGATTTTTATTACAATATCGTATATTAAATATATTTACCTGACAAACAAAATGTATATCTTGGATTTTTTGGGAATAGCCTCTGAAGACTAGTTTATTATGGATGAATTTTACGGAATATTGCACAACTGCTAAGCCTAAGAAAACATGCAGAGCACATTAAAACACACAATTTATATTATGTTCATTTTTTTCGTGGATTTGATCGTTTTTGAGATATTCCTTGTTTTTGGTTTTAGCTTGAAAAACTTATACTTTTCTCATACAGGAATTTGTCAACTCCTGTCCATACAAACAAAGGAACTTCGGTCACATAGCAACCAGCTTTAGACTATCACTTTGATCTATTATTTCGCTTCTACTTACCAGGAAACAAGTAATATGACTATTTATACTAATTTTTTCTCGGTTGACATGAAGTAAATAGAAGCATTAGCTTTTTAACAATCATTTGTTGCAGAGGTGTAGAAAAAGTCATGTGAATGGAACACATCAGATATTTTTTATTCAGGTGGACCCAAAACATGTATTTCCGGTGAAATCTCGGTATCGATTTTTTTGGATGGATACGATACCTTCTCTATACACTATGTACATAGTACGTGTAGAGAAAGTAACAATTTTGATCTCGTTAAAACACACAAATTATGCCATATCATATATTTTGTTTTTATAGAACGAACCATTTCCGAGATACTCCCTATTATTTGTTTCAATTTTAAAATATTTAATCTTTTCTCAAACGGGAAGTTCTCATCTGACCAATATTTGTTTGTTTTACTCCTGGCCATGAAAAGAGAGGCGAAATATCAATGATAATCGCGTATCAGAAGCTAATCATTATCATGAAAATATTTGCCTACTGATTTTTACTTTTGCTTTGTACATAGGGATAGAGAAGTATTGTCTTCCACCCAAAAATTCGATACCAAGATTTCACCGGAAATACATGTTTTAGGACCCCCTGTATCCAAAAAAAGCATTTTGAGCAAAAGGTCCGTGTGTGTGTCCGTGTGTCTGTGAACACGATAACTCAAAAACGAAAAGTAGCTAAAATAGCAAACTTGATATTTAAGTTTAGTATCTTTCAGGGATGCGACACGAAGATTTTGAGACAAGCCTCCCACCCCAACTACCCTTTACATGGAACTTTTTTCGAACATTTTGATTTTCTTAAAAATGGCTCCAACAATTTTTATTAACATATCGTATATTAATGATATCTACCTGACAAATAAAATGTATATCTTGAATTTTCTGGGAATAGCTTCTGAAGACCTGTTTATTCTGGATGAATTTTGCTTAATTTGGCCTAACCAGTAAACCGTAAGAGATAGACAAAAACTTACCCTACAAAAAATTTAGGTCTTGTTAAAACACACAAGTTATGTCATATACGTTTTTCTCGTTGAGCTTACCGTTTTCGAGGTATTCATTGTTATTAGTTTCAGTTGTCAAGATTTTATACTTTTCTCAGACGGGAGTGTCCGTTTTTCTTTTGTTCTACTCCTGGCCAAGAAAAGAAACGATTTGTAATGACAATCACATAATGACAGCTTTTAAAACATTTGACTTTTGGTTTAGCCTAGTGTAATCCCTTATTTTCTTCCTACTTATACGGAACTAAATAATAAGAACATTATGCTGATGAGTACCATGATTAGCAAGGTGAAGAAAGAAGAATTGTCTTATGTATGAAGTTTGTAGAACAGCTAGAGAAAGTCATGTGAGTGTAACACATGAGATTTTTTTTTATTGTATTTCCGTTATTTCCGTATATTTTTGCAGGAAATATACAGCAGGATTTATGAATGGAACACATCAGATTTTTTTTATGTGATTCATTTTAATTGAGATGAACCTTTGTAGGAATAGTTACACTGTACATTTCGTTACAGGTACAAAGAGAATAGTGATAGTGAAATGCCAAAAAGTGGATATATCTGCTAGTCTTAAAATGCCATACTCGCCAGGGACTACTAAAAATTCAGAGAAACTTGAAAAGAATGCCAACTCTTGGAGCAATTAATAACGGATATCTCGGAAATTAGTATTTTCCCATGTAAAGAGTAGTTAGGGCTAGGGGAATTCCTTGAAAACCTTCGTGCCGCATCCTTCATTCTGAACCTAAATACCAAGTTTGGTATTTCACGAACTTTTCGTTTTTGAGCTGTGTTGCCCCCCCCCCCCCTCACACACACACACACACACACACTCACACATACACATTTTTCTTTTTTTGGATTCAAGGGGTCTCAAAACACATATTTCCAGTGAAACTTCGGTTTCGAATTTTTGGGTAAACTACAATAACTTCTCTACACACTATGCACATAGCACGTGTAGAGAAAGTAAAAAGGATACGAAATAGCGCAGGATACGAATAGCGCAGCACTGATTCTCAATGAAATAACATCCTCAAGATAATTAAAAGGCAATCAAGTTGCAAACTTCATAATAAATAAACAAGTAAATTAATTAAATAATAAATAAAGAAATACAGAAAGAAAGATCCTTCTATCTACAAAGGTTTGCTCCATAAAAGTCAATGTTTTCTCAATTTTTTTTCTTACTACTTCCATCCAATAGATAGCCACCACGAGCCACCGGTTCGGAGGAAGTCAGAACGTGTGATCAGATTGCAAAATTGCTGGGATTGTTTTGCATTACTAATCAATTATCAAATCCTCTAATTAAGATAGAAGAAAGCGTGAGTGGTTACAATAACCTTATAAATTTGATCATCTTTTATTTTCCAATTTACTATCAGATTGCACTCTAGCAGCCATTTCATGTCACGGTCGTTTTGAGTAGTTTTTCGATGAAGATGCATAATATAAATCCGATAAGCAGTGCCGATAACAAGAAAGTTAAACCTTGATAAAGTCACAAGCTGAAGCGCTGTGTCCAGCCACCATCTTGTGGTAGTACACGCTACCATACGCAACATCTGCCAAATTAATTGGTTTTGTGAGATTATGAAGTAAAATCAAAAGACAGTGTAAGGGGGGCGATCTCTAATTGAAGAAATATTTAATACCATCACATTTTTTGGCCTGTCAGAATTTATTATTAATAAATTGGTATTATTACAGTAAACATCGCGGCAAGGTCATAACTTAATTTTGTTCTCATTTCTTGGTCTGAAACTGAAGATGGGCAAAATATCAGATTTTGAAGAAAGCTTATTTTGTCTCTCATGTCGATATCCATTAATTTCACCATATCAACTTGAGTGCACTAAATAAACGATCCTGAAAATATATATAGGATGCATGCAGGTAAAAACACACACACCCACACACACACACGCACGCACGCACACACGCACGCAAGCACGCCCGCCCGCCCGCACGCACACAATGTTTAGGAAAGGCTTATAATCGTTTTAATTACATACTAAAAAATCTGATGTGTTACACTCACATGACTTTTTCTAGCTGTTCTACAAGCTTCTTACATAAGACAATCTTTCTTTCTGCAACTTGCTAATCGAGGTACTCATTAGCATAATGTTCTTATTATTTAGTTCCGTATAAGTAGGAAGAAAATAAGGGAATACACTAGGCTAAACCAATAGGCAAATGTTTTAAAAGCTGTCATTATGCGATTGTCATTAAAAATCGTTTCTTTTCTTGGCCAGGAGTAGAACAAAAGAAAAACGGACACTCCCGTCTGAGAAAAGTATAAGTACTTCACAACTGAAACTAATAACAATGAATACCTCGAAAACAGTAAGCTGCACGAAAAAAAAATATATGACGTAAATTGTGTATTTTAACAAGGCCTACATTTTTTTGTGTAGTAAGTTTTTGTCCATCTCTTATGGTTTAGCAGTTATTCAAAATTTCGTAAAATTCATCCAGAATAAACAGGTCTTTAGAAGCTATTCCCAGAAAATTCAAGATATACATTTTATTTGTCAGGTAAATGTCTTTAATATATGATATTTTAATAAAAATCGTTACAGCCATTTTTAAGAAAATCACAATTTTAGAAAAAAGGTTCATGTAAAGGGTAGTTTGGGGTGGGGGATTTTTCTCAAAATCTACGTGTCGCAACCCTGGAAGATACTAAACTTGAATACCAAGTTTGGTATTTTAGCTACTTTTCATTTATGAGTTATCGTGTTCACAGACACACGGACACATGGACACACGAAGACACACACGGACCTTTTTCTGAAAATGATTTTTTTGGATACAGGGGGTCCTAAAACATGTATTTCCGGTGAAATCTCGGTATCGAATTTTTGGGTGGAATATAATACTTCTCTATCCCTATGTACATTGTACATATGGGGCTAGAGAAAGTAAAAAGGGTGACAAGTATCAGAGAATACTCTAAAGTTTATAATTGATTTTCACTGTAGTCTGTATGTATTGCATTCCGAGTCCAGGAACACGCCCTCTGATCTCATGGTTCTGGTATCATAAGCACATAATTTAACAGTAATTATTAACGCGATAGCTGTTAAATGGGCGAACTAGCAAGAGATTTCTTATAAACCAGAGTAGTTGTCAATTTCGTCTGCTTCTCATTTTTCTTTCCGAGTTGGAAATCTAAAATCTAACAAACAATACGGAATCGTTCTATTAATAATGTATAACATATTTCACTAAACATACCACGAAAAATCACTTAAATAAGTACACTAATCTATGTATTGAAACACGTTTACCTTTCCTTGTTTATACTTCAGCTATTCGAGAAACTACAACCAAACACCACACACGTATTGACCATTACAGTGGTTTAAAATTGACAGTCTAAATTTACTGCCTAATTGAACACTTAACACCACAAAATCTTATTTTGGAAGGCACATTTAACCCATACAAGGTGTATTCATCTCAAAAGTGTAATATCTAAATATGGTGACTTGGCAAAAACGTGCTTCACCAACCACAATGCATAAGGATAGGGCATTCCCTATCTATTCTCTGTATATATCTGGGAACAAACTCTTTATTGTCCATTCCAAGGAGCAGGAAATATTCCAATCAGTGAATTCTCGTTGTTTTTTTTTTTTTTTTTTTTTTTTTTTTTTTTTTTTTTTTTTGAACTAACATGTGTTGTTTTTGTTCCAAAGTATTGACTTTGAGAAAACTTATACGTTAACAGATTTATATCCTATAAGCCAATTTATTTTCATTTTGCTAAACAGTTTAAGAGAATAATTTAGTATTACATCACCTGTGATCCACAACAACGTCTGCATTGTTTGCCCCTTCTTGTAAATGAAGAACTCCTACAAATGTTACGTACTGACAGAATTGAGAAGCACTTCTCTTAGTTTCCAAGTAATGCGGAATACAGTCATAAAATGACAATCTATTTCCCAAAGATTAACGATCCTAGTTTATGAGATAGGAGAGCTTTTTTATTCGTTTGCGAAGATTATATTTTATACTCAGTTTAGAGCAGGGGCGGATTCGCCGTTAGAAGGAATTCATACTCATATGATTGTACATGTTTGTGTGTGCACGTATGAGTGAAGAGAGAGAGAGAGAGAGAGAGAGAGAGAGAGAGAGAGAGAGAGAGAGAGAGAGAGAGACAATATAGAAAACGAGCTTATGCTTGCCAAAGCCTTGTATGGTATGATTGTAGCATGTCTGCTTTACATGCTACAAAATGTGCGAATGCGAATCTGGGTGAGTTATCCGGACCTGAGAAAACAAATGTCGAGGTAACTTAAAAGTTTGAATTATTTCCTCCATTAAATTTGATGTGTTCCATTCACATGGTTAAGTACCTATTCTAAATCAAAAAAAAAAAAAAAAAAAAATCTTACAATAGATTTTATTCTATCTGCTTCAAAGAAATCTAATGTGTTCCATTCACATGACTTTCTCTGTTACACAAATAACTTTCCGTACAAAGGAGTATTCTTTTATCTACGACATGCTAATTAAGGTAAACATTAGCAGAGATTGCCTTATTAGTATGCGTCGGTCACGTGTGGGCCACATTGTGACGTTCCTACTGTGTGTAACGAATGTGTGTGTGTGTGTGTGTGTGTGTGTGTGTGTGTGTGTGTGTGTCTGTGTCTGTCTGTCTTTTCTGTATATACCTAATTACTTCTGGCATGTCACTCCCCACGTATCTGTTTGTAGCGACGAATGCTATAGTGGCCTCAGCTCCTCTCAAATCTCCGATGACGTCGGCCTGTGAACATGAAATTGACTCATCCAGGTTGGAGTAACAATGGGGGTAGTTAGGAGTTATACTTATGAATGTCACAACACACTTTTAACGTATATATCCAAATTTTATTGTGACTAGAACTTTTAAATATCACGACAAACACTTTTTCCTCACATACCTACTAAGGTTACTTTGTTTCGTAGCACTTCCTGCAACTTTATATCTCCGACAATTGAATTTTACATTGTATATCTATCAGCTGAACATCACGTTGTGCGCCTAGAAACTGATTATTACGTTCTGCCCAAACTGTCTTCAAGCTGACACTTGTATAGAACAATATGGTGTCATAGCTGCTTTATTTCTATTGGTTGAAAAGACCGCGAACTTGACGTTTGTGCGTCCCATAATGCAGTTATTATTACCCATAATGTACTATAAATACCTTGTGACTACATTTATACAATGGAGAAAAACTCATTTCTTTTACATTAGAGACTTCCCCCAGTTCGCTTGTTACTCTATTGCACGCACAAGCATAAAGGAGTACGTGACTTTTACCAAATTTCTACCTTAACAAAGAATCTTTCCCTTATGCAGCGACCCAGTTTCGTAAACAACCTAATCTGCGCTTGTTTTTACACATATTGAGAAATATTTTAGTTCTGCATTAAATAATAACCAATAATTAATAATAATGATAGTAATAATAATGACGAGGTCAACTAACGGTCTCACCTTGCTTCAAGGGAATACATTCAGCTAAATCGAGTCAAATGTTTAAAAACTGGTCCTATGTGAAACAACTGAAGTTGGGATCGCTTTGCAGTAAAACAAGAAAGATTAACGAAATGTGATTTCCGGTTTGAGAAAAGTTAAAGTAGTTTAAAACGGAAACCAATAACAAGGAATCTCTCAGAAACGCGTATGATATAAATTATGTGTTTTAACGAGATCTACAATTTTTGTGCAGTAATTTTTTGTCTATCTTGTGCGGTTTAACCGTTATGCAAAATTCTGAAGAAAAAAAAAACTCATCCACAATAAAGAGGTCTTCAGAGACTATTCATGGAAAATCAAAAATATACAGTTTATTTGTTATGTAAATATCTTTATGCGGCATTTTAATCAAAGACGTTAGAGCCATTTTTGAGAAAAATAACATTTACAATTTTTTTTTCATGTAAAGGGTAGTTTGGGGTGGGAGATTCTATTAAAAGTCTTGTGTCGCATCATTGGAAAATACTAAAATTAATACCAAGTTTGGTTTTTAACGGTCTCTTCACTTTTGAGTTATGCTGTCCACAGGCACACACACCGGACTTTTTATAAAATGCTTCTTTCGAATTCAGGGGCCCTCAAAACACATGTTTTCGGTGAAACCTCGACGTTAAACTTTTCTGTGAAATGCAATACCTGCTCTATCTATTATGTACAGTGTACATACGGGCTAGAGAAAGTAAAAATAGAAAATTGGTCGTATAACTTACATCCTTATAAGGCTAAAAGATTAAATGCTTTAAAAACTGAAACTATGTGATTATGATTAAAATTTGATTCTGTTTGCTAATCAGGAGTATAAGTATTTTAAAATCGAAACCAATAGCTAGGAATATCTCAGAAACGGTTAATATCACAACAAAAATATATAGGACACATGTTGTATGTTTCGAAGAGATCTCATTTTCTGTACTGTAAGTTTTTATCTATCATTAACGGTTTACAGTTACAAAATTCATCCAGAATACATAGAATTGGATATTCCCAACAAATTGAAGATATACCTTTTATTTTCCATGTAAATGTCTTTAATATACGGTATTTGTTACCAAAATTGTTAATCGGTTTTTGGCAAAATCGAAAATTTCAAAAAAAATGTTCCATGTACTGAGTAGTTGAAATAAAAAGAGTTGGGGAGCTCTTTCTAAAAACTCTACGTGTGGTATCATTGGAAGAGGATATTGGTATTTAATCTACTTTTCGTTTCTGAGTTATACCGTTCATAGACTCACTCATTCTCTCTCTCTCTCTCTCTCTCTCTCTCTCTCTCTCTCTCTCACACACACACACACACACACACACACACACAAATCTTTTTATAAAAATATACATAGTGAAATAAACAAATATTTTCGATGAAATCTCGATATAGAATTTTTGGATGAAATACAAGTCGTACAGTATTTACATAGTCGTGTAGAAAAATAAAAAATCCCTAAGCTGATACATTCTGAAATTTGAAAATCCGAGGTATGTAGTATTTCTTGTTGAAACTTATTCCAGTTATTTATAAACGATAAATGATTGTTACCATGTTAAAATTGTTAATTTGTATTGATATTTAAATACTATTCTTTATTGCTTAAATGCATTGTTTTAATAAAAATGTTCCACACCATGCAGTTTTAAAACCATTGGATAAAAGTTCATATTTACAGTAAATTAGTTTTTAATAGATTTCATTTATATTATTTTTCGTGTTGTATTCCACCCAAAAATTCGATACCGAGTTTTCACGGAAATACACGTTTTTAGAGCTCCTGAATACGCAAAATAAAAAAGGTCCAGTGAAATTGTGTACACACAGTTCGAAAACTAAAATACCATTAAATATCAAACTGGGCATTTAAGTTTGGAATCTTCCAAGGATGCGACACGAAGGTTTTCAAGAAAATTCTCCCACCTCAGACTCCCCTTTACATGGAAAAGTTTTAAAAAATGTTGTTAAGTTTTTTTTTAATAATTTAAACGGATAAAAATCATTAAATAGGATATATATTCTTAAATATTTTTCTTGTAATGGCCGTTACAAACTTTGTTAACAATGTTATGAAAATATTAACAATGGTAATATTGTATCAAGCAGGCTTTTTGATCTCTCCAGAGCCTTTGACACTGTCTCAAATAATATTCTCTTAGAGAAACTTAAAATTTTATGGTTTTCAGAATAATAGCATTCAATTTTAAGGTCTTATTTTTAGCAATAGGAACCAGGCAAGTTATTTTAGTGGATGTTTATCTAAGTTTAAATGTGCAAATTATGGTGTTCCTCAAGGGTCAGTTTTGGGACCTGTATTTTTTTTAATTTACATTAACGATCTTCCTGCCTCAATCTGTGATGATAATTTTACCACCTATCTTTATGCAGATGACTTAGCAATTACTTTCTCTGACAAAGATGAACATATATTAAGACCTAAAGTACACACGGTAACATCAGTTGTTAACAATTGGCGTAATGCCCATAATTTGAGCATCAGCACTGAAAAAATGAATGATATGCAATAAAAATTTAACATTGGTTGTTTTGGAAGCTCATTAAAATGTTTAGGTATTCATATTGATTCTGACTTGGGATGGTCAACGCACATTCATAGTATTTTTAAAAATATTACAACAGGGATTCTTATGTTGGGAATCTTGACCTATAGTGTCACTAAGGATGTGCTGATGAAGGTGTATTATGCTCATATTTATTCGCATGCTAATTATGGTTTGCTTTTTTGGGGGAACCACTCCTTGGCAACGAAAATTTTTCATTACAAAAAAGGGCTATTAGATTAATTTGTGTAGTTCATCCAAAAGAACATTGTAAACCACTTTTTATTGATTTAAATATCTTAACTTTGCCATCAGTGTATGTGAAGGACTGTCTGTTATGTGTTAAAGAAAATTTTAGCAGTTTTACAGTTTGCTCGAACATTCATAACTATACAACACGAAATTGTCAGAACTTATTTATAAACACATTTACACGTACGAAAATTCAAAACAGATTTACAGTTGTTTATATTAAACGTTTTAATATTTTACCCCAAAGATTAAGAGAGCTACCTATTTCAGTTTTTAAAAAGGCCATACATTGGTGACTAATCCATTGTATCCTGTGAATGATTTTTGTAATTTAGCTTGTTAACTTTTAATTTATGACGTTGCTACACTGTAATAGTTGTTGGAATAAACACTAATCCATCCATCCATCCATCCATCCATCCATCCATCCATCCATCCATCCATCCATCCATCCATCCATCCATCCATCCATCCATCCATCAGAATTTGTTAAAAGGTTCATTGCTGGTATTATTATTATTATTATTATTATTATTGGTGGCGGCAACGATGGTGGTAAAAAACTGTAAATGGCGTGTTATTTATGGACGCTTTTTAACTACTGTGGTTCTCAGCGTTCCATTCTAAATTAGGCGTGAAAGACCGTTTAATTTTGCTCAGAGACCTCTCTATCAAAATTGAGGTTCTTTTACCTGCCGTAAATCAACGACACGGGACCAACGGTTTCACTTCCCTTCCGAAGGAAGCCATTCTAAGGATTTTTACACCCGAAAAAAAAAAAACCATCGTCCTCCGCCAGGTTTGAACCCGCGACCTTGGGCGTATGAAGTTAGCATGGTAACTATTACACCACGGAGGGCGACGTAGTAGTGGTGGTAGTGGAGGGGTAGGGTTAATAGGAATAGGAGGAGGAGGAGGAGGAGGAGGGGTGGTGGTGGTGGCTGCGGCGGTATATGCTCGACCAGGAGAAAGAACAACATCAAATGACTTCCCATTTTAAATAGTATTGGAAAATGTAAACAAGTAAAGAATATCTCAAAAATGGTTAACTTCATTAAAATTTTATAATAATAATTTACATAAATCGTATGTTCTTAATGAGATCTACATGTATATGTAGTAATCTTTTGTCAATTTATGTATTACGATTCCCAACCCCGAAAAGTCATCTAAAATGAAGGGGATTTCAGATATTTCCAGAAAAGTGAAGATATATATTTCATTTATCATAAAAATAGCTTAAATAGTGAATTTTCCTCACAGTCGGTAGTGCAATTTTTGATAAAATCCACAATTTCAAAAATTGTTCCAAGTAAGGCAAATTTGGGGATGGTAGGATTTGCTTGAAGTGTTTAACGGATTTTCTTTTTTTATCTATGCTATTCACAGACACACAGATACATGGACACACAGATGCCAAACCTTTATCTAAAACTGTTTTTCTGGAACAGGGCACCTCAAAACGTATACCTATTTTCGATGAAAATATCGGATAGTTTTAGAAGAGCGTAACTCCGCCTCTGACTAAGCGAGCATTGCTGTTCGTTTTTTTATGTTTTATGTGCAATGGAAAGGTTTTATCGTCTATGTCGTATCTCACATTTGCCATTTTTGAGGCTATACGCTTAGCGTGTAAAATCATTATCATATCTTTTTAGAGGCCAGGTCACTTAATAATATGTATAACCACAGGGATATGTACTGCCACAACGTGTGCGGAAAACGGAAAATTTCAATATGTCTATGTACCTTGAGATACAAATTTTGTTTCTAAGTACAAACTAGTGAAAAAAAAAATTGCTGTATTACACTCACATGATTTTCCCTAATTTCTATCGCTTATTAGTAGGTATACAAACTATTCTTGCGAAAATTTTGTATTTCTGTCTACTTCACTTTAATCGAGTAGAACCTTTGCAGAAATAGCTACAGTACACATTCCTTATTGGATGCAAAGCTTATAACGATAATCCAGTTGTCATCAACTGGTCCCTATCTTTACTTTCTCTACACAGTAGGTAGAGAAGGAATTGCGTTCCCCCCAAAAATTCAATACCGAAATTTCATCGAAAATACATGACCGCTTAATGAAAAAAAAAAGTTTTACCTTCTCTAGCACGTGTATAATACAAATAGTAGATTGCGAAAGTATTGCCTTCCACCAAAAAATTGGATAGATACTAAGATATCACCGGAAATACATATTTTTAGACCCTTAAATATACAAAACGCATTTATAGAAACATGTTTGTGTGTGTGTCGTATGATCAATGACCTTGAACATGAGTTTCACGGCAAGAGAAATCCTCACCGACAATCTCAAAACTGCCCGATCCAGTAGCTTTAACTCACTAGCGACATAAAACCCTGGACTTAGAATTTTCGGATAGCTCTCATTGCGGCTACTGGCGGTGTGATTAAGTGATGCGTCTTTCCTGCCAATCGGAGTACAGTTCCTGAATGTTCTTAAATGTCTCAAGGGATATTTTAAAAGGGGAGAATATAAAAGTGTTGGCTTACTTCACCATGATAGGAGTTGGCTTATGTAGCCGATGATTGGCAAATATAGAGATAAATAATGCAAGAAAGGGAATCAGGTGTGTAGTTAATGCTGTCCTGCATACTATCAGTAGTAGGACGAAAGATAAAGTGCTACCAACTATTGCTGCCCTGACTACAGCCTAGAGTGAAGAAGTCTTAATCCTGAGCTCTGTGTTGTCTTCGTCGCTGTGCCTCCAGATTAATTATTCATATATCTCAATAAGACATTAATGACTGTGGTGGTTGAATTTTACGAGCTGACAGACAGGTGTAAAGAAGTTCCTGCTGCGCATCTGGAATGTTACCGAAGTCATCCTCCTGGGCCTGTAGACTAGTGGGGGGGAGTGACATTTAACCTTGCTGAAAATTCGGTGGCGATGATGATGATCTGGTATCGAAGGTTGGCAGCGACGATGGTTCTGGCGCTTTTGGTGATGATGGAGGCTCATCGTCACCCCGATTGAGGCTGCCGGAGTTGAGGTAATGTTTGGCTGCTTGCCATTCGGTTAGACGGGGGGGGGGGAGCCTAGGTCTGGTCGGTGAAGTTTGAATCGGCACAGCAGATGGCACAATAATTGCAGCGTGGGCAACTATAGATTCTACCATGTAGACGTTGAAAGTACAACAGGTGGCGAGGGACATAGCGATATCAGGGAGCTGGCCATTCCTGTTGGTAGTCTTGACCCGAAGACACTGTTCTTACAAGGCCCGGTTGAAGTTAAGGTGCTGTGGCCGCCTTCACCTGACTAAAGGGTGGGTCCACAAGGTGGTTTGGTTTTAGTTGATTGGTGTTTAAGGGCGCTCAACTGCATGATTATTAGCGCCGCCAAGGTGAAGTGATTCGGATGGATTTCATTGCTGAGGGCCGATATTCTTGCAACTGTGAGTACAAAGGATGCTGACAGGTCACCGGAAACACTGCAGATGGCAGTCTGAGCTAGCCTGCATCCAAGAGGAAGGCGGAGCCGGTTTCAGGCTACATTTTGACCTCCTTTGCTTCCTGGCCAGGAGATGTTGCTGTGGTGGCAGAAAGCTGCGATCTTGCTGGGCTTCTTTTCCATAGTGATATGGTGTCGTACGTCTCGATGTACAACCTATCCCGAAAGCTATGTTTATAAAAGGTGTAGGGTTGGAAACGTTAAAATAGATAGCGGGAACCTGCGGAAGTACCCCCGTTATTCTCGGCAGTAAGGTGTTTCTGCAGAAGATAAGAACAGCTAAAAGGAAGAATGGTTCCGGCGCCGCGCCTATGAGATCATAGCATCAACTATGAAGACTCGTACGCCACTTGCTCTCTGGAGAGCTAGGACAGCTAGTTCGCACAGGTGCGGCGCATCAACAGCTACGTTGGCGCAAGTGTCGGGTTGAGGTGAGGTGAATCCAAGTCTCAACTGCGCGAAGATACCTGGGAAGTATTGGTGTGAGTGGAGGCGAGTGGATAAGTGGGGCTCTATGGTGTGTCTGTTTGCATTATTTGGTTTGCCTTTTAGGCTAGTAAGCAGCATGACTGTTCTCTTGTTCTGTGAAGTTTGCATCTGTGACGTCCTAGATTCTAAGATGAATGACAGCTGCTTGGAGGCTCCTGAGGTACCATTAGACGGTCTTGATGGCGCAGATGGTGCAATGGAGCTTCAGTTCCTGGGCTCGTAGTGGTGTAAAGGTGGAAGACAGAAGACTGTTGAGGTAATTATGGCATTTTTGAAATCTTGCAGAAGTGTGCTGGTGAGGGTACTTTTATAAGCGGATCTTGGATTACATTTTGCGATTTTGTACAGAGTGCCAGATGTACCACACTAGTGTAGAGTAGATTATTTTTGTCACCTATTTGTGAGCTGGCGGCGGCGTAGAGGTAATCGCGGGTCCCTTTACGCCATGCACAGGTATACTGCTAGACTGTGAAGTGATCGCCGCTACATTTGGCATAGTAGTGTTAACGATGTGTCGAGTCATGTTCGGTACAATAAACAAGGGGTGGTAGAGGCCAATAGTGGCAATGGTGGCCGAGGTTGCAGGTGACGGCCATGCTCCAATGAAGCAACCTAGATAGAACCTTCTGTTGCAACTTATAGTTCACGCTTTTCGCTTTATGTCTAAGGTCAAAAGAGCTTAAGTTTGTCTCTTGCATTCTCCATATAATACGAAACTGACAGCATTATAGTTTTGGGTTGGTTACAGAAACTAGTGAATTCTTTCAAAACCTTTGTAGCCAATTGAATAGCTGAAATAACCGAGATCGTTTTTTTCTGTGTCAGTTTGGAGACATGTGCATACTTACCCATTCCAGTTTTACCGTTGCAAACAATTTTTGTTGATGTATCATGATATGAACTCACTCGTTTTTGAGAATTGCCTCCAACATATATAGATGTTGTGTCTGGCAGCACACCATCTGCAATGAGTGCAAAAACTTGTTATTTTTTACAGTTCTACTGGTTTAAAAGCGTTCAACTGGTTTAAAAGCGTTCAACTAGCTTGTCATCCTTCTGCAAACTAGAGCGAGTTTAATACTATGTTCTGAGATTTATTGCTACTGTGTATTCTGCCAAGGAAACGTAACTCATTAGCTCACTTATGCCTGAGGAACTGAAAGATGGTGAAATAAAGATAATCCTTCATATAAGCTGGAATGCACAAGCGAAGTTATAACACACCACATTCTGGGTTTCAAGCAATGAATTCTCCTTGCAAGGTTTATTTTGGGTTTCATGTAGGAAAACAGTCCTTCATGGTGCTAACCATTCATGCTGTAAATGCGCTACTTTATTTCACTGCAAAGGGAATATATCTTGAATTTGGAAAGAATCTGATAACTCGTAATTTTCTTTCCACCTTTAGAACATCCACAGCACTAGATGATTCCCAAACTTAGTGTTGAGTGACAATGACATGCTGTTTTGGCAAAGCCAACATTAAGTGGCTAAGACCTATAAAAGGAAATATCAATTCCGAAATATGAACATACAAGAACATTCAGCTAATTTAATTTTGAATTGGAAATGTTCATTCCACCTTTCTTTCCTCATTTTGCTGGGCTTTCGTCAATTAAAATAAAAGCAGTGAATCTATCGACGTGGACATTCCATTCTAAGGTAATGTATCTGTGAAATGTGATAAACTTTTTGAAATTTTCCACATTCAAAGACACAATGCAATGATTTACTAATTTATTTCAGTATGTATGTACTGCCTCTCAAATGCATATTAAAGAAACTGGTAATATTATTTTCGAAATAATGCGCCAATTTTGATAAATAAATTATTACGTTTTAAAAAATCAAGAGTTTTGGAGGTACAAAAACTATATACGTTTTCACAATAGTTAGGGATAAAATAAAAGATTATGATATGACAGATTTATTTTTGAACTTATTTACTTTAGAGCCGGCATGTATTATGTGAATACTTTTTAATGAATTAGACAATACATAGTTGTGTAAATTCGCAGGTTTCTACGGCCGTTGTTTAATATACCGGTGGCTTCTTCCAGTATTGGCCGTGTTGTAGCTCGTGTTTTTTCGACTTTTCGCGCAACTTGTGTGCGCAGTGCCCAGAGAAGAAGCTCAACATAAGTTGCACGAAATGTCGGCAAAAGCATGAGCTACAAGGCAACACGGCCAATACCGGAAGCAGCCACCAGTATACAATATAATATATTGTGATTTAAATAAATATGCTAACCAGAATTTTGAACTTCACAAAAGAATTCGCTATTTTTATATATAAGAGCTGGTTTAAATTTAAATAGGATATCTTGCATTGTGTGTCTACATCCAATGGCTCAGAAGCATCACTTTGATTTTGAGAAGTCGTATACTCTTTTGTATCAAGTTGAATCTGTGTCTAATTCAAGACCTCTCTGTTCAATGACTGATAACCCATAGACAATGTTATTTAACATCTGGATACTTTCTGATAAGGATACAATTGACTGGTTTCTTCTCCCGACATTTTTAACGGTTCCTCATTCTGTTTAAAAGAAACAAAACAAAACAAAAAAAAACCAAGAGTTTAGTGCTGCGGCTATATCAACTTTGTTGGTGGTCAACAGAGTACATCCAAATATTATACAGTATATGTATTTGCTCCAGCAGCGCCACAAGTGTTAATCTGCAAGGAGTTAAAATCCAGCTACAAAGGATCCTATAGTGGTCCTCCCAAGAACACAGAGCCTTCCTCCACTGATCTGGAAGCTTTAAAGTATTAAGAAGCTCCAAACTGGAGTTAACTCAAGTGGTACCAGTGAAAACATAATTGATTCATTTCCCCATGCTATATCAAACAGTATTAATTACTCAACTTGTATTCAATATGAAACTTTAAATTCAATTTTGTTAACTCAACCTTAAAGGAACTACTGATTCAGACGTATTTATATGTTAAATAAACTTCATCTAAGATAAAGAAACGTTGTCAACAATTCAATTCTATGTTGATTTTCAGCAGGTTCTAATTTGCTCGATTCTGGTGTATTCCATTATCTTCTACCATAAAAGTGTGCTACAAATTTAACAATCAATGGCACCTCAGGTGGCTTGGGCTCCCCCCCCCCCCAGGGACCTACTACGGTAGATATGGGTTTGGCTGATCCGGGGTCCCGAGCCAACCCTGACTCCCTTGATTTAGATTCCTTTGAGTGGTGAGAGAGTCAGCAGAAATGTCCACCACGTGTAGGCCGTGCGGAGATCCTTGTCGGTGGAAAGGGATATCATGGTTGGTTGAGGGTTGCGTATGTGCCTGAGCCTTCCGTCTTTTCATAGACTACGGAGGATGCGCAATTTGGTTTCTGCTTCACCTAAACGGGAGGCTATGGACTAACACATTCCTAGTCAATCGGCCAGGGCTAGGTGCTATACCGAACTCCAGGATGAATGGGACGGCGAACCCGCTATTTCCCCTGTGTAACTCATCACAGTGGAGTGACCCCTCGGACTCCGTGTCGGGTGGGGAGCACTGGGGGATAAAAAAATCTATTAAATATGGTGTTGGGTTAGGAAAAGAAGTAGTCGAGTGTTGCGGTCCTCACTACTTGATTGTTAATAGAATATGGGAAGGAAGAGAGTTCTAAAACATGAGGCCTTTTGTGATTCAAAGGGTCATCAAATCACTGGTGCAGTAAAATTTTGCATTAGAGTTCTTAACGGCACGCTCCTGATAGAAGCACCATCATCATCCCAGACTGTGAAAATACTTAAGACCAAAATGTTAGCTAGTTATCCAGTGAAGGTCGACGTGCACAATACCTAGAACTGCTCACACGGTGTGATAAACACCCGCGCATTGGATGGTTTAACGAGTGAGGAAATTCAAGAAAATTTTGTTCATCAAGGCATCACATCTGTCATCGTGCTCAAAGAAAAGTAAATGGACAATTCGTACCAACCTTTTCTAACCTTTGGTCGGGTAGATCTCCCTCAAAGGATTATGGCAGGGTATGCATTCATTGAGGTTACACCGTATATATCGAACCTACTCAGATGTTATAAATGTCAACGCTTTGACCACACCAGTGAATTCTGCTGCGTCAGCTGTGGTAATATCTCTCATGCCGGAGAATGTATGTCAGCTCCAATGTACGTTAACTGCAACGGTGAATATCCGTTAAGTACTGTTAACTGTTCCTGTTTTGCAGAAGAAAAGCTGATACAGGAGATTCGGTTTAAAGAGAAGGTTTCATTCTTGGAAGCCCGGAAACTCTTGCGAATCCACCAACGCTCTGTTCCGAAGTAATGCACATACATCACAGTTGTAGATAAATCGTTACCAAGTCGGGAAACCGCAAACTCAGACCGCAGATATAAATGTGGTCACTATTGCAGGAAAGATTCTCTCAGTTAGATTGCGTCCTAGGCCTTCGTCTTCGACATCTAAGTTAGTATTAATATCTGCTATATCTAGAACTCTAAAAGCGCTACATTGCCACCAAAGTAATCGACGCCAACCAACAAGACTGCAAGATTATAATATATAAAGATCCTGAAAAGAAGTTCAAGACCAGCTATGAGAGAACCAACTCCCTCAAAGGAAACATAAATTCTGCTCCCAGAACGAAGAAAAACAAAAGTCGAAATATTTTGAAGCAGATCCTCTTCTGAGAGTTCTTATGGGAGGGAGTCATTTTATGTATATAAAACGTATTTATCTGGTAAAAGAGATCAATCTCCTTAATAGAATAGATGTTCATCTTCGCCGACCTCTTTTACTAATCGTTTCGAGCTACTCAATTGGAAAAAGATCCTCCCCAGTGGAGGAGATGGAGCAGGAGGCTACTGCCCTCACTGCCAGAAGGATAGTGAGAAAAAGGCAGGACCGTCCTCCTGAGAAAGTGTTAGCCCTACATCAAAATAATGAACTGAACCGACCACCGCATCATTCAAAATAGTAATAACCACAATGTAGAATTTATCCCATAATAAAAACATGACTATCCTACAATGGATTAGCACATCGCCCTCCGTGGTGAAATGGTTACCATACTAGTTTCATATACCCAAAGTCCTGGGTCCAAACCCGGCGAGGTATAAAAATCCTTAGCATGGTTTCCTTCGGAAGGGAAGTAAAGCTTTGGCCCTGTGTCGTAGATTTACGCACGTAAAAGAATCTCAAGCCTGACAGAGAGGCCTCTGAGCAAAATTAAGCGGTCTTTCACGCCCAATTTAGAATGGAATGCTGAGAACCACATCAGTTAAAGAGCGTCCATAAAGAAAATGCCATTTACATTTACAATGGAACATATGTGGAATAGGAATGCATCGACCACAACTTGCACTGATGCTTAACCAGAATGATCCTTTGGTCGTATATTTGCAAGAGGCTAAGCTCTGTCCTCAAGAGAGCATTAAAACCCCGGCACACCCCTGCAAGATGTGATCTAGCACCTGCAGGGGCTCTATTATGCATATCAAAGATATATTCGCAGAATCAGTATCTCTACAGTTTGACATTCAGTCAGGCACCATTTATAGTATATTTACACACACGCACACACACGCATATCTGACGACCTCTCGCTTGCTAATTTAGAAGATCTAGTTTCCCAGCTATCAACACTTTTCATTTAGTAGGCGGTGTGAATGCCCACCATTTCCTTTAGGGCTCAAGTGGCCCTTTTGCAAGAGGTAAGTTAATTGCTGCTGTCTTGAACAATTATAAACTAGCTCTCCTGGAACACCGGAGATCCTACATTTTTTTCTGACGCTTTCAGCAGTTTTTCACACCTGGATTAAGCAATTTGTTCACCCCAGTTAGAACTTTCCTTACAATGTAATACATTTCCGATTTACATTCTAGTGACCATTTCCATGTCTTATTAGTCTCTTAACACAAAAGACACATGTTCCACAGTTTACCTAGATGGCGCTTAGGTCAAGCCAGCTGGAACCTTTACTCCCAGTTGGCTGTTTTTTATTACAACGAGCACGACTTTGTGAAGGTTTTAGTGGAACGTCTTACGAAAAATATTATTGATGCTGCTGAGCAGTCTATTCCCCGGTCCAACCCTGTCGTCCATTTCCGGTACCTAGGTGGACGGGTGAATGCCGGAATGCCATTCGTGCTCGCAAGTGTGCTCTCAGGGTTTTTTAACGTCACCCAACTCTGGATAACTTGATACAGTATAAAAAGAAGCGTGCCAAATCTACACAAGTTATTAAGAATAGCATAAAGACATCATGGAGCAAGTTTGTACTTCATTAAATCGACACACACCTTCCTCTGTCGTGTGGGATAAGTTAAGGCGCGTGGCCGAAGAATCAACTTATATGCCAATTGCTGGTGTTAAAACAGTTGAGGTTGATACGTTTGACGTGGCTAACACTTTTGGCAGGGTTTTCGCTCAAGAGTCTATATCAGATAATTATTCACCTCGCGTTTTTCCTGTTAAGGCTCAGGTGGAATATCAAAGTTTCTCCTTTCATTCTGGAAACCTAGAAGATTACAATCACCTCTCCACTATGGTGGAGCTTGACCATGCAATTTCACCTTCGTGAAGCTCTGCACCAGATCCTGACGCAATAAACGTCCAAATGTTGCAACATCTCTCTGGCTCTATTTCTCTCTATCTCTCTCTCTCTCTCTCTCTCTCTCTCTCTCTCTCTCTCTCTCTCTCTCTCTCTCTTCTGAAGGTAAGGCTTTACTACCCGAAGTCTATAATTGTATTTGGGTTGACGCCACTTTTCCAGAAAATTGGTCAGAGGCCACCATCATACCTATTTTGAAAGGACTGTCTTCTTCCATCCAGCTACCATCCTATTCCTCACCAATTGTGTTTGCAAGGTGATGGAACCTATGATCAATGGACGGTTGGTATGGTGGCTGGAAACTCCGATCTTACTGACCAACACCCAGTGCATTTTCGACAATATCGTTCAGCAGCTGATCACTTTGTCTCGATTTTGACTCAGATCTGAACAGATTCATGAGGAAATATCAAACCGCTGAGATATTTTTCTACCTCGAAATGATACATGTTGTCGAGCTGGAATATTATGTTTCATATACAACTGGAACATAGGTGCCTACCTTATTCATTCTGGAGTTTATGAGGGACCGCACTTTCTGAGTAAAGGTCGGCAAGGGTTTTTCAAACATTTTTGTCCAAGGGAACGGAGAGCCACAGGGATCGGTACTAAGCGTCATGCTGTTTGCTATAGCAATTAATTCTATTTTAAAATGTATTCCCTCAGGAGCATTGTCTTGTTTATTCGTAGACGACTTTACATATACAGTGTACAATGTTTATAATTTCCTGCCATACAGTTTGCATTGATTGAAAACTCTGTATGTGTTCCTCAATGCTGAAAACATGTTATTGAAATGTATTTGTAAAACAAAAGAATTATGTGTTAATAAAATGGGTAATGCATATTTTCTGTGTTTTTCAGCTTTGGCGTCAAATAGAGGATAGATGAGATTATAAAATTATGTCAGGAATGTGAATCCAGATGGCTTCAAACCGTGCTACTGTCCGACTATCATTATTTTTATTTCAGTGGCAATAGGACATAAAATTATTTTTTATGTAATTTATGCATGAAAAAAAGTATTTGTAATGTTGTTTTATATTACTAACCATTGGATATTATGTTTGATAAATGTACAGTGTCACAGTACTGGTATGTTACCCTCTTGGATGTGCAACTTTCTTGTCATTTTAAATTAAAATATAATACAGGTTCATAATGATGTTCATGTTTTTCAATTGAGAGAAAAGTTTTCCCTACAATGAGTAGATTCTGCGACACTATCAATTATGCTCCGAAATCCAGGGTCAGCATTTTCAACATTTATGAACTCGTTCAATTCTTGTTTTGTTCTTCTTTTAACTTTGCTTGAAGTCTTTTTAAAGCATATGTGTATTTGCATCATTCTGACAAATCTTATCAAGGTTTCTCGAAGTTTTAATGTGCTAATATTCAACAGTGTACACTAATTGATTTGCCAAGGTGATCACTATGAATACTTGGTGTTCATTGTTAGCAAATAATTACCAGAGTGAACAAGGATCCTGTTTTCCTTTATTTCTTACTTATCTAGTAGTACTGCCTGTGTAATTTTCCTTTCACCAACCCTAGAAGTGCTCTACCAAAACCGCTACAGCAAAGCTGAGGTACAGAAACATCATCTACAACCAGGTAAGTGCCTACTTAAAACAGATCCTACATCAAGTATGGTGGACTCACCTAATCATCTATATACTGTCTATTGTCACTCTGCAGATGCAACCAATGCAACAAAAAACTTAGCGAAGCCAACGGTGGCCGAACTAAGGAACAATAGACAAAAGTTGCACCTGTTACGAGTATGTATTTAGAGAGCAAAGAAAACAGCCATTTTGTCATCTTTTTGGACTAGATTCACCAAAGTAACCCATTGTTTTGATTATTACTTGGTTTCTAGAATATAGCAATGAAACCAGGGCTCATCAACATTGACAACACAATCCTTCAGATTTTGCTTAAATAGCTCCAAACATGCTTCAAAATTGAATGCATCCATTTGTTGTTCACTGTAAGGACTTGTGACATCTATTTTCCAATAACTATTTCATTTCCAACTTATCATGCAAAATATGAATTGCAATTCCTGTTGATACACCTATGGTCCCTGCCACTTTGCAGAAATAAAGTTTTCCATATGTATTTTATTTTTTTTTGTCTGACAAGTTCACCCATTTTATCCTACATTAATTGCTAAAAACTGTTATAAGGATGTTCCCCATGGGTATCCTTTTATATGATTAATTTAGAAATAAAATGAAGTTTCATTAATTGTCTACAAAAAGTTGAGAAAATTCTACTTTATGCTCTTGGTTCTATTAGGGAAATCATATGAGTTCAACTTAGGGTACTTCCAGTACATGCTAGACATTTAAATTATTGGCTAAGTTATGAAAATTAAATATTTTGCTTATAAAAACAAGACTATGTGAACATGGCTAAAAAACTTTTATTTCACATAAATTAATACAAAATCTTAAATACAATAAGCAATAACTTATAATGAACTGTTGTTATTACTATGCACTTATGCTTGAGTAGCTTGTCTTACAATACAAGCACAATGTTATGTGCATTATTGAGGTTATGGTTTCCAGTGTAAGTCGCATTATTTCTTATACTGCTCTCTGCCGACATTTTGCTGCAACTTATGTTGAGCTTCTTCAATGGACTATGGCCATGGAAGCCTGCAGATATATGTGTATTATGTTAACCATACAGCGCATTCTGCTTTGAATGTAAATGAACAGAACACCCGTTCATTTATGTAGAGAGACTGAAGCTTAAAAAATGCGCATTAGACTGCGATTGCCTCAACAAGCTTGCTAAACCTTGCACCTGACATTTTATAAAATATATTTACTTTCACTCTTTATGTAATAAGACACAAAAATTATAATATTTCTGGTGAATAAAGTAATAGTTTCTAAAACCTTTAACTTAGCGCTTATTTATAAGCAGTGAAAGCAAATATATATTTCTCTCTCTTCTAAAAGTTATTAAAACATTAGAGAGGTAATTATGTGACTTTGCAAACTTGCTGATGATTGCATTAGCACAGCAACATATGTAGTTCAGCTATTCAGAACAACCTTCAACAGATTCTGTAGAGATGTAATGACACTTAGATACTAGCTGCATACTGCAGGTTGTATTGCTGACTGACGCAGATGTCGGCAGACAACACCAGCAAAATTATATTGAGATTCTTGCTGATCCTGCTGCGAAAATACCTGTAACAGAGATACAAAAATAATTTGTAGAGTTCCTGTTAGAGTATAATAAAGATAGGTTAATGTTCAAAATCAAAAGTGATGATGTTTAAATGTTAAAAAACAAACATGCTGAAAATAGAAACAATAGGAACTAGTTAAGAATTAGGCTAAACATACTTGGAGCAGAAAGGAAAGGAATGAAGAATTAGCAAGGACTAATAAATAATTAAATAGCAACATTAAAATGAGAAGATTTAGATAGATTAAGTAAATGAAGATAAAATAAAAGATTGATGAATTTACAAAATATACACTTAGGATAAGCACAATATGCTTACAGGTTACAAGTAAACAGGAGTAGCTCCAATTCATGGAACTTGTAAAATAAAATACTTGAATAGATACCAACTGACAATATTGGAAGAGCTGCCAGCTTTTGCTAGATTTGGATTATTAGATTTCATTATCTTAATTCACATATGTGTGCATAATTAAGCAGGTTAAGAATGTATATGTAAAATAAAGGTAAACAAAGTATTGTAGTAAGCTTTAATTGATAAGTAATAAGTTTTGGATATAAATCCTGATTTAGGCAGCTAGACACCAGGAAAATATGTTATAGGCTTATTTTATTTTGCTCATAGTGCCTGTAGAAAGAATTTTGTTATAGGAAACGTTGGCTATGTTTAGAGGGCAAACCTAATGAAATTATTATCATTTTATGATACCAAAATTATTCTGGAATGAATTATTGGCATTTACGTATCTTAAAATTAACTTCTGTTTTATTTAAACAAAATAATCTATAGGCCTTTAGTTTCTCAGAGGGACTTTACACTGTGAATGAGAGCCTATTAATTATTAAAATTTGGTAACATTATTTAATAATTCTAATACTTTTAAGAGTCACAAGCATCACAATTGTTCTGAGTTTTTGTCTCACAGGAACTCCATAGTAAATTATTGATTATGGGGTTGTTGCATTTAAATTCTGTCATCCTGTGATAGGGTCAACTTTCTGATTCTTTGCATAGAAATTCAGGCTCAGCCAAATATATAATTTAGGCATGTTCAATGGTCAAACAGTGGTACATTTGAAATGCAACTTTGAAGTTACGAAGTACCTAACAGCTCATAAACAAGCTCTAGAACACCCAAATAGATGCTGAAATTGTCCATTGAGTGCCTTTCAGCTGAGCTTAGGGAAGGAAATATATTACTTTACTAATGTGCAAGATTACAGAATGATCTTTCATGCATCCCCAGAGATTATTTGCATTGTAAGCTCAGACAAAACCTTAGCATATATTGCCTGAATAATGATTTAGTATTCTTGTCTAACATTATTTTTCTTTCTAATACTTCATACAGCAGCGCAGGCATTGACAGTGGTGATATATGAAATGAAATTATAGTTGAGAAAAGAAATTTGGGCAGGAAACATTCTAGGCCTAAGTAAAAGATACTTCCATAGCATTGCCAGTTATGAGAACTGAGGAAAACCTAGAAAAAAGCTGCCCGAGAGGACGGTTCTGGGAGGATGTCAGCCACAGATCTTTCATTCTCAACCGCATGCCTTAAGTATGACAGCCATGTATGACAGTTTTAATTTCATTGACCTTATTCTCTGTGCAATATACAGTTGTGGTAGAATGATCTGTTGATCTCTTTATTCGGATGTACTTTCTTTTTTTTCTCGTTTCACTATGTTCTGAGATTGGATCAGTAAGGGAGGGATGGTTTAATAACATTAAATACTTGAGGGTTTTATATAACTTTTGTTTTAATAATTGCTCATGGTTTATGCTCTTAACATAAGCAATAAATATTCACGACAATAACCTCTTACTCTTCTAACTCTTTTTTTCTTTTTTTAATATGTATAAGAATTTTATTTTTTAGAAGAATGTCTTAACAATCATACCTTCCAAGAGGTGCTTTGGAAATTTTTACAATACATTTAAATACTATGTATTTAAAGACTTTTAAAACAATCTTAGAAACATCAATGGTGAATTTCTAATTTCTTTGGATATGTTTACAACTGGCACATTTGAATTGCAGTAAAAGTTTTACTTTCACTTTCAGTAAAAGACACTGAATTGTGCAAAGTATCCAGGATTCCTGAATGTTTACATGCTTCTAGCAGTAGTATGGGATGTGCTTGGATTTCTGGCTACTTTGGTTTGTTGGAAAATGAACTGCCAGATTTGACAGAAAAGATAGCTACCAAAGATTCCAGTGTTGTACTACACATGTAATATTGGAGAATATTTTGTAGAGAGGGTGCTATCATGGTAGCATGAAGAGTGGTCAGCTCTTCAGAAAAACAACCTTAGAATAAAGAAGGATATTTTGATAAATGGGTAACTTCCCCTCCTGCAAAAAAAAATAAAACAACAAAATCATGAATTACAATTTTAAGCATTATAGCATTTCAAACAACTCATTTGAGCCATGTGACAGGTATACTCGTGTAAGTTGGTAATGACAATTTAACTCACATGATGAGTACAGCTTGCAAGGGTAAGCGACCAATAAAACTAAATATATTTTCATTTTTAACCAAGTGGTGCAATAAAAAAGTCTCCATTTATCTTTAGAAGACTATGAACAGAAAAACTGAGAGTGAATAAGAGGATATGTCACCTCATATATCTTATAATAAAGTGAAATGTTGCAAGCATGTATGTTGGTCTGCAATAAAAGAATATCAAAATGTTCATTTCCCAGCAATAAAGCTTGTAGCAGGTGGCATTAAAGAAAGGACCGCTGAGAAGGAAGCTGTGTCAGATAGAGATAGAGAATGATAAGAAATCAAATATGCCCTTAAATACTGAAAGCGATTAGAATATGTAATTTGTAACCTACAATGCAACACACAGCTAAAGGTTACAGGAAAATCTTTTTCTTTCACTTGACATGTGCATGTTAAATTGTTTCATTTTGTTTCACCAGATGACTGCTAAGAAAACAACCAACTACACAGACTTTTGAACCAATGTCTCTCATCTGCTGCTTCAATGTGTAACATAACCAAGAGTTCAGTGTTACAAGCAGTATCATTGAGACTGCAAATTAATGCCTTCACATCCCACCCATAGCCAAGAAAACAAAAAAGAAGCTATCCTGTTACATTCACATGACTTTCTCTTCTGATACTTTAAAAAACTATTCTCAAAATAGCTTAATCTCCCATCTTCTGTGGTTCTGTTGGGATGTAGCAGAGAGTTTAATTTCAAGTGCATTTGCATCACATTTATGAAATGCCCATAAAATAACTCAGCTCAAAATTGTTCCTATTTAAGCTATTTAACATTTTCAGACTTGAATTTCTGAACAACAGAACATTACTTTCTCTAGCATTTATGTATAATGTACATAGTGGATAGAGAAGATATTGTATTCCACCCAAAAATTTGATACTGAGAATTTACATGGAAATGCATGTTTTAGGGTCCCCTGAGTCCAAAAAAAATTTATAAAAAGATCTGTGTGTGTGTGTGGGGGGGGGGCATAACTAAAAAAATGAAATATCAGTTAAGTATCAAACTTGGTATCTAAGTTTAGTATTTTCCAAGGTTGCGACACAAAGATTTTTGAGAAAATCTCCCACCTCCAACTACCCTTTAATGGAACATTTTTTTGAAAATTTTGATTATCAAATAAAAATGGTTCTAATGATTTTGTCAAAATACCATATGCTTAATATGTTTTTATTACAAACGAAATTTATATCTTGAATTTTCTGGGAATAGCCTCTGAAAACCTCTTTATTCTGAATGATAAGCCAAAAGAGATAGACAAACACTCACTACACAATAAATATAGAGCTCATTAATCCACACCATTTACAGCATACTTTTTTTTCTTTGTGTAGAGTTAACTATTTCTGAGATATTCCATGTCATTGGTTTCAGTTTTAAGCTACCTACTTAAACTTTTCTCAAATAGGAAGGCATCTTTCTTTCACTTCTCTCTTGTTTACTCCTCACAAATTTCAATTGTTTCATATATTAACCAACTTTTAAAGATTTTATTAACACTTTAGCTAGTGCATTCCTTTATTTCCCTGCTATTTACAAAGAAGCAAGTAATAAGAGCAATTGCTAATATTTATCTTGATTAGATGATGTAGAAAAATGGCGTGTTATTTATGGACGCTCTTTAACTGCTGTGGTTCTCAGCATCCCATTCTAAATTGGGCGTGGAAGACCGCTTAATTTTGCTCAGAGGCCTCTCTATCAGGCTTGAGGTTCTTTTACATGCCGTAAATCTATGACACGGTACCCACGGCTTTACTTCCCTTACGAAGGAAGCCATACTAAGGATTTTTGTGCCCGAAAAATCCATCGTCCTCCGCCGGGTTTGAACCCACGACCTTGGGTATATGAAGTTAGCATGGTAGCCATTACACCACGGAGGGCGACGTATGATGTAGATGAATAATCTTTTGTAAGAAACGTTTGTTTGTGGAACTGATAGAGAAAGTCATGTAAATGAAACAGATCAGGTTTATTTGTATGTATTAAGAATTTGTATGATCCTATATTATGGTATAGCAATTCAAATTGGATTTTTGCATTTGGTAAAGAAGTCATCTGGAGAAACTTCTGAATTTTTTTTTAAGTTGATCAAATTTGCAAAATAATTTCTAAGATTATCAATATAAGTGCTTAAATATTATCAGCAAGACTATAGAGGTTTGAGCATTTATAGTTATGTTTTAATATAATTTAGTGATTTATACTGCAGCAGAAATTTGGCAACTCCTGCTAAATGCTCCCAGAATGAAAAGACATCTTACTAATGTAGACATATTTTCCATGAAATATTCTTGTTAAACATCAGAATGGTAGCACCTTTATAACATACTCAGAGTTTCCTGTTTTATTAAACAATGAGGTTTACAATGATCATTCTGTCTGAGGAACAGAAGGAAATATATACTTCTCTGTCTATGCTTCTGAAACAAATTTTCTGAATATTAAGTTTTTTTCTACTTATAAAGAGGCATTATTGTTTAAAACCTATCTTCTAGTTTAATCTTTGATTTCAAATAGTTCCTACCTGCAGAACAATTAAACTTGAACAATTGACTTTCTATTTGCACTTCAAAGAAACATTACTTACACCATCATATGTCACAGTTGGGACAAATGTAGGACGGACAGCTTTTGTTTCAGCCTCTGCAATGAGCTGAAGCCTTTCACCATCTCCAGAATGTATGCAGTTTTCTACTGCTGGCCAGCTGATTCCGGACTTTGCAGCACACTGTAAATCATTGCATTTTTTTTTAGAAAAGTTAGCTACAACATTCGTAAATTAAATATTCAAAAAAATGTTAGGTTTTCTTCTTAAAAGTTTATGAAATTGAATAGAATGAGTAAAAAATATACATCTTTAAATTAATACCTTTTAAATTAACAAATGAGTCAAACTTAACATTCTAAGCTTTGTTATTTTAGATATTTATCTAGAATATATATCTAGAAAGTTTCTCGCACCTTCAGTCAACTCTAACTGAAGATGCAGGAAACATCCTGTGAAATATGTTCTAAGCATAAAGCTAACATAACAATGCTTAAGGGTGTTTTTTATTTTTTTATTTTTAAAAACAGTAACGGAGTCTGATCAGGACTCCGGCACTGTATCCCTATTTGCATTTCCCCCCGTAGGTTTTACTGATTACTGGTTTTACTGTTTCTTTACAAACATATACACATCGCACAAACATATAACACCCATGCCCAAGGCAGGTCTCGAACCCACGATCCCCTGCCCACAAAGCACCAAAGCGAGACGCTTTAGCGAGCGTGGCCATGGGGACCGACAAGGGTGTTAAGCTCAACTCATTTTTACTTCCTCCAATGCATATACACACCATACAGAGTAGATAAAGTTTAATACTGAGATTTCACCGGAAATATATGTTTTGTGACCTTCTGAAGACAAAGAAAGCATTTTTAAAAAAAAGCTCTGTGCGTGTGCACGCGGGTGTGGGCGTGTGCGTGGGCGTGTGCATTTTTTTTTTAAATAATATAACTAAAGAAAATCTGATGTGTTGCACTCAAATGACTTTCTCTACCTGTTCTAAAAACTTTTTACTTAAGATTATTCTTCCTTCTACACCATGCTAATCGAGCTAATCATTAGCAGAATGTTCTTAATACTGAATTTTTTATAAGTAGTAGGAAACTAAGGAAATACATTAGACTAAACCACTAAAGTGTTTTAAAGGCTGTTGTAATGCAATTATTATTGAAAATCACTTCTTTTCTTGGGCAGGAGTTGAATAAAAGAAAAACAGACACCTCCTGTCTGAGAAAAGTATAAGTACTTTACAATTGAAACCAATAACAAGGAATATCTTAGATATGGTTATCTTCACAACAAAATTTTAAAGACCATAAATTGTGTGTTTTGATGAGCTACATTTTTTTTATCTCTTATGGTTTAACAATTAAGCAAAATTTGGCAAAACTAATTCAGAATAAAGCAGTCTGCAGAAGCTAATTCCAGAAAATTCAAGATATACATTATATTTGGGATATAGATATCTTTAATAAGCAGTATTTTAATCAAAATTGTTAATGCCATTTTTGGAGAAAATAAAAAAAATTGAAAATTTCTCTATGTGGTGGGAGGATTTTCTTGAAAATCTTTGTGTCTTGTGTCACATCCTTGGAAGATGCTAAAACTAAATACCAGTTTGGTAGTTATCATTCCTTTCATTTTTGAGCTATGCTGTCCACAGACACACACGTAGGCATGCACGCACACACACGCATGTATGCACACACATGGACCTTTTTCTAAAAATGCTTTTATCAGACTCAGGGGACTTCAAAATGTATTTCTGGTGAAATCTGGACACCAAATTTTTGGGTGGAATACAATACTTTCTCTATCCACTAAAGTCCATTAAACACCAAACTTGGTATTTAAGTTTAGTATCTCCCAAGGATGCAACATAAAGATTTTCAAGGAGATTTCCCACCCCAAACTACCCTTTACATGGAACAATTTTAAATTGTGTGTGTGTGTGTGTGTGTGTGTGTGTGTGTGTGTGTGTGTGTGTGCATGTATGTGTGTTTGTGAACAATAACTTAGAAACGATAAGCTGGTAAAATACAGAACATAGTATTTATGAAAGCTAAGTATCTTCCAAGAATGCAACACGAAACTTTTAGAAAAGTCCCACCTAACTCAAACTACACTTCACATGGAAAATATTTTGAAAATTTTGATTTACTCAAAAAATGTTCTAACAATTTTGATTAAAATACCATATATTAAAGATGTTTATATAGCAAATAAAATGTGTATCTTAAATTTTATGGAATAGCCTCTGAAGACCTCTTCATTCTGAATGACTTTTGAATAATTTTGTATTACTGATAAAACTGGTAAGAGATAGACAAGAGCTTACTGCACAAAAAACTTAATCCCTTTAAAATACACTATTTATGTCATATACATTTTTTTGTTATTGTTGTGTTAATCATTTTTGAGCAATTCCAAGTTATTGGTTTCCATTTTAAGCTACATAACTTTTATCAATTGGAGTTACCTTTTTATTCATCTTTCTTTTGTTTACTGCTGGCCTTGCAAAGCAAAGCAAACTTTGATTGTTCACATAGGGACCAGCTTTTAAAATATTTGACCATAAATTTAGACTAGTGTATTCATATTTTTCCCCTATGCTTACAAGGAATCAAGAAGCAAGACAATTTACACTAATACTTATCTTAATCAACATGATGTAGATAAAACCATACCCTTTGTAAGATTAGTTTTTGCAGAATGAGTAGAGAAAGTCATGTGAATGGAATGCATAAGATTTTTAGTTCTTTGCTTCTCTTCATTTCCTGCATTTTCATTCTCTTTCTGATACCGCTTTTGTGCTCACAACACTTATTATTATTTTCTTTTCCTTGCTGTAATTCTTTAGCAAATTTTCTATTTTTTCCTTGGCACAGTTCTTTATCTCAAACCTTCAAATTAGCAGATTCATTTTCATTCATTTATTATTATTACATAATATTGCTTTAAAATAAAGACCCAAAGAAGTGATATCTGAAATTATTTGGTAGCAACACATGGATTTCTAGTGCCATAGAATGCAGTCAAAGCTTAATTATACAGTGTTGCATAAGCAACTCTTTGCTTATGTAAAACAGCACATTTAGTTCCATTTATCTCTGTGAACTAAGAGCTTTTTGAAGCAAATGAGTTTCAAAGGCATTTTGCTATAGGAAGTAGATCTATTTGAAGCAAATGAATTGTACAAATTGATTTGTGCTATCAAAATAGGGAGAATCCACATAAAAAACAGTTCATCTACAAGTGGACATAAATGCATTTTTTTTCTGATGCTCTTCAGATATAGTAATATGGACAAAATGCCCCATGTTTATTTACACTAACATTTGTCTTCAATAACGACACATAAGACATATGATGAAATGAAGATGCCAGTAACCTTTATTCCATATTCAAATAAGTTTATATTTGTTAATTGATAACTTGATAATATACAACTAAAAAAGCAAAACAAAACATTATGCAGAATGACATTAGTGGCATATATTTGGTGAAAGATACCCTTTTAATATCTGATCATAAATGCAAAATCTGAATCCAAGGGCACAAGAAAAATACAAATACATCAAGACTCAATTTCAATGTAATATATGTATGAATTTTTCTACTTTTTATTTTTTAAATTTTTACTATAGTTTTTGTTTGAATTTGTTCTACCACAGCCAAAGTAGAGCACTCCAAAAGGTTACAGAGTTTTCACGTAGTTATTTTACATGCAGTACACTGTATCCACTCACATTCTTCTTTAGTCACATAATAGCTCTCCTTGCAGAGTCATCCTTTTGAAATAATTTTCGACATCAATGTCTGAGCTCTCCGAATCACTGAAAATTATAATTTATTTTATCTCTTACAAAGCTTGTGCGCATAGGCAATCCTTTAGCAATTCTCAGAATCTGTCCATGGACATTGCTTTTTACTTTTGATTATTTATTTATCATATTTTCTAATTTGCTTTCTGTAATGATTATTCAATTTTTATTTAGAGCAATACGTGACTGATATTTATATTCAATTTTGTTTGTATTAGTACTGTTTTAAGTATGATCCATTATACTAACAAAACTGTGGCAACCCCAGAGGATCGCTTGCATTGCCATACATAGTAAAAGCAGACATTAAACATTATCCACAAAAAAACCCAGAGGGTGTAGCTGGCAGTGGCGGCCGGCCTTTAGGGGCACAGTACCCTCCCTACAACAATTTCAGATAGTAATTTCTCCATTATGTTATTAGCTAATATGCTATAATCTATAACGCATTTTGTATAAATTTAAACCTACTATGCACACTGGACGGTTATAGTGAAGATGGCTGTCGGAAATAGTAACCGGCCGCATTTTTTTTTTTTTAATAAAAACAGTAACGGAGTCTGATCAGGACTCCGCCACTGTATCCCTATTTACATTTCCCCCCGTAGGTTTTACTGATTACTGGTTTTACTGTTTCTTTACAAACATATACACATTGCACAAACATATAACACCCATGCCCAAGGCGGGACTCGAACCCACGATACCCTGCCCACGAAGCACCAAAGCGAGACGCTTTAGCGAGCGTGGCCATGGGGACCGGCATTTTTCGGACACAAGCAATTTTGTGGTCATCCTATGCGCACGCGCAGAAGAATTCAATGCTTTTAGATGCAGTTAATTTGTGAGTTCAAGGGACTGAGAGGGAAAGGTTCTCTTAGGACACGAAAGCCGCTGTGGTAATTTGTTGCGTATGCGCAAAGAGAAAATAAGAACCGACAATAAGCAAAAATTAAAGTTTGAGTCCAATCCCTGACAAAAATATTTAGCCAAAGATTGCTTCACGTGCAAGAGTAAATAATAAGAAGCATTTTTTTAAGTTTGAATGTCTTCTTATTTGAAAACAAAGTTGATCTATAAACCTCCCGAACGAAATATACAAAAAGAAGCTTAAGTGGTGAAAATGTACATTGTTGGTACTTGGTATTCTGTCATCCCTGCCAAGCAGACGACAAGGTACACTCGCGCGCCAAAGCTCAAGGCGTACAAGCAGAGTGTTGTGTAATTACCCTAAGTTTACTAGGAAATAGATTAGCGATACATTTGAAACTTCACTTGAAAACAGGGAAAGGCCAGATAACCAATAGTTATTGAAATTATGGACGTGAACAAACAGTAAAATGGACCTTACTTGCGAGAGGTGGTTAGTGGCTAGTATTTTGAGAATGAGTGCTGAGTTACAATATACACCTTAAGAATAAACTGATAAGTGTGAAACATTGCCTTGAATGTATTTCACGTGTTAATGAAGCATAATCCGAATACGCTGGAAAATAATTTGGTGAAATTAACTGCAGAATAATATGCCGATTTATCAGTTGCTACTTGTTAGCGTTCAAAGAAACGGCAGTGTTAAAACTCGCTTTATGAGGGAAAATCCTAAACACTTACGAAAGAAAGGCGGTGGTTTGTGAGGTGTACAATTGCTTATAAAGAAAATGCTTAAGACATTAATATTACGATCGCGATCTACTTTAATTTAAGAGTAGTTTCTATAATTTTCTGAGAGAAAAGCGAGCTTCGTTGTGAAAAGAAACATCGTGAACATTGTAATTGAACATACATAAGCTATTAAAGTTGTGTAAGGTAGTATTGAAGACTGGAATCTTAAACTCAAGTGCATCAGCTGTTAAGACGAGCTGTGAATCAATTTGCAGCAGGATCAGCTCTCTGGTAATGTTGTTGACATACGGTAAACAGTGAAAGTGACGGTTCGTGTTCAAATTTATTGGAATATGTCGCGTTCAGTTTCTCGCTTAAATCAAAGGGTTATGAAAGTATTTTTCAAGCAAAGGATCGATCGAAGGATGGACTTCATCTACAAACAGAAAGGTTAGCATTTTATTTCTACTGATAGCGTTTAGTATCCACTAATTTTAGTCTGTCGTCATCCGTGATCAATGGGTAACATGCTAGCCTCTGGTTCTCAAGGTCGCGGGCTCAATCGGCTGATTTTTTTTCAGGCGTAAAAATCCCTTCCTTCATAAGGAAAATCGTTGATACCGTGTAGATTTACGTCACGTAAAAAAACCCTCAAGCCTGATAAAGAGGCCTCTGAGCAATATTAACGGGTCTTTCGTGCTCAAAATAGAATGGGACGCTTAGAAACGTAACAGTTAAAGAGCATCCATAAATAACATTGACTTTAGTTTTAATTTTAGTCAACCTTAAAATTGTGCCCCACCAGATAATTTGGCTACGAGCCGCCACGATATAAAGTGATTTTGAACATTTTTAAGCCTTGTTGTGACAAATTGTCAGAGTTTCAAGTATTGGTTCTTGGTTTTGGTAAACTCTTTTCAGATTTTGCAGCAACTTATTCCCCTGCAAGTCCAAATTTTTAAAAAGTGCAACAGTTTCTCTGACTGTGTGTTGCTTCATTTCCAGTTTTATCTGTGCTATAATGTTATTTTGGTCTTTAATAGGTTTCTATTAATATCTGGTGGTTCTGGTGAAATTTTTAATTTAAAAATGTATGCTATATATTCAAGTTTTATTATTGTTCAGAGTGTACAAGTGTACAGTATTATTGTACAGAGTGGTGCGTGAAAAACTGACCCCGAGTACAGACTGCTCACATGCCAATTACGCACGAATTGTTGCCCATCATGGGCGGATACAACAACAAATAGACATACATTTAATAATTAGATATTAAAGAAATAAAAACTATTAGATAGTTACAATAGCTTTGCAACAATAGATGATAACTGGTGGACAATAGTGAGCAGTCTACTACTTGAGGCCGGTTTTTTATTTACCTCCCTATATTTTTATATTTGAAAATTATTAATGAGCCATATTATTTAAAAGTACATTTTTTTAATATTTCAGACGTGTAATTGAATTAAATTCAAGCCAAAAGTCTCTGAGGCTTCTTTGCTCTTCAGTGATGGGAGTCGCCCTCCATGGTGTAATGGTTACCACACTAACCTCATATACCCAACATCATGGGTTCAAACGATGGATTTTTTCGGGCACAAAAATCCTGAGCATGGCTTCCTTTGGAAGAAAAGTAAAGATGTTGATCCCATGTTGTAGATTTACAGCACGTAAAAGAATCTCAAGCCTCATAAAGAGGCCTCTGAGCAAAATTAGGCGGTCTTTCATGCTCAGTGTAGAATGGGATGCTGAGAACCACAGCAGTTAAAGAGCATCCATAAATAAAACACCATTTCATTTCAGTGATGGGATCTCTTCCCTGATCATGGTGCAAAGATGACCCAAGTGGTCATGATTTGTGCATGTATGATTGAGATTTTAATAGAAAGAAATTATGTACAAAAGAGTACACCAGTTAGTAATCACATCTATTATTAATTTGCAATCAGTTTATAGGAAAAAACCACTTCTGCAAAACTTTGGGGATCTAAAAGTTCATGCTTATCCCACAAACAGACCCGCAAATATGAACAACCTGATCAGTACATTCAAGCAAAGTGCTGCGCTTTCATTGAAATAGTATGTTGGTGCTGCCATCCTGAGTAAAAATTGGAAACAGAATTGAGGCATCTATTGTGTAGGTCATCTTTGCCCACTTTTCCCTAGGTTGCAGTAACTGAGGTTACTTTTAACAAAATTAATTTAAAAAAATTCTTCTTCTCTCAAATTTGATACAAGTGAAAGCATATATTACATACCATTTGTCCTACTTTGTCTGGATATCTGCTAGACATGATGCAGTGGACAAAATTTACTTGCTTAGTGCCAGGTGGCAGCAAGCTCAGGGCACAGGATTGCATCATATTTCCAGCACACTCTCTTGGTCCATGTTGACAGCTGAATCCTCCAAATACACCACTCTGGAAAATGCATACATAATGCCTGAAGAGCATATCACAAAATAAAACAAAGTTTTCATCTATATCTTTTTCTTAGCTATAAGTACTATACCAAAAATAATTTCATTTAGAAGTAGCTAGTTTTCACTAGCTGGATTTGCAAAATAAATTTTCAAAATCTCAAATAATTTAGTAAACAATTCCAGGCCAACCATGATAGCAGATATTTGTATTTATGCTTAAGAGAAGAGCTGGAATACATATTCTTGTTAGAATAATGTGAGGAATTTGCTAAAATATGACAAAACAGACTGTTTAGCTAATAAAAATAATGCCTTCACCTTAAACAAGTGGCATAGCCAACTCTTCAAAATTGGACCCATTTTTTTCTGGGGGAGTAAGTCGCCCTAAACTATCCTATACATGGAAAATTCTTAGATCATTTTTACTTTCTCAAATATGGCTTTAAGGGGACCCTCAAGTTAAAGTTCTAAATACCATATTTATAAAGATAGAGCTTTCAAACTTTGTATTGTTATTTTTTAATTTAGTAGTCTCTCTAATTTAGTAGTCTCTAAAATTTAGCCAGCTACTGTGCAAACCCTTTTCTTGGATGCTTGGCTCCCTAGTCTTCATTTGGGAAGTTTTGCAAGTTTTGGAAGCAGAGCAACAACATTAAGACATAAAGTACTCTATACACCCAGGTATCTAGTGGCTTCAATGCTAAGGATTCATTCTGTCTATGGATCCTAGAGTTCATACACATACATGCATATGTGTTTCATTTAATAATTTGGCTAGTTTGTAGTAAATTAGATAACCTATTCATAGAGCTGGAGATTTTTCGCAAATGCGATATAGTGCAAAATGCTCATATAGTCTTGTACTCTTGTATTTTCATTTTTCACGACCTCTAAATCACATTTTAATGTGTTTTGAAGATGTGAGAAAATGTACATTTGACTCAAAATGCAAAACTTATACAAAAAGGTGATATAAATGCGAAATCAGCGATTTTTTAAAATTTACTTTCTTTCTTTCTTTCTTTCTTTATTCATTTTATTCCAGAAATTGCATCTGATGAGTTTGTGCACCCTTGGAATGTTTATGATTCTGACACACTTGTGGACCATACTGATCTGGTATGCAGAACTAATTCCCTCATCCCTCATCTGTTTGTAAAATGCTTATTATAAATCTGAGCTTTGTATAGAAATAAATGAATTTCATAGTTATCAACTTTAAATAATATTTTCTTGTTAATAAATATTAAAGAAAGGGACTTTACTTTATTTACAAGAATTTGTGCATAAATTTGTATACAAAAGATGAGAATAAAAAACCATGTCCTGAAATGAGGACACTGGCTTTATATATACATGATTTTTATTTCACAGGCTTACTGATTACATCAACAATATTTTATTATTTTGTCATTGTGGTGAACATCAGATCATTGTAATTATTTAGAGTTCAATTCCCATTTACTAATGTTGCGTTATTAATGTCATATTAAAGCTTTTACATGAAACAATATCTGTTTATCAGAATCAATTCAAGATGTATGGTTTTCTTCAAAATGCTATAAAATGCTAAATTGAAAATGTATTAATGCTAAAAATGCTAAATGCTACATTTTGAAACTTTCTTTGGTTGACACTTCAGAAAGAGGCAGGCAAGTGAGTTCTTCTTCCCCCCAGCCCTCGCTTCCCTGTAAAATTAGAACCCAAGAAAGCATGCATGCATAGCATTCTAATTAGTTTTCACATCATTAATTTATTAACTAAGAATTTAATTGTTAGATATAAAATTCTCCTTGCAGAACAATTTTCATGTTTGATGTATAATGTTTGTTTAATGTTGCTAATACCTATACAAAGTTTGCTCTGTATTTTGCAGTTTAATGAAGGAAAAGACATTTTTTATAATTTCATTTTTAATGCCCTATCCTAAGGCGCCAAAACTGAAACTAATAAATCAGATGAGTTTGAGACTTACAGTATATACAAAATCAAGAGTGGGTTGGCAACATAAGCTACAGATGTACCATTGGAATGATGGTGAATATGTTTATAAACTTATAGTTATATATTTTTAATATACTTTCTACAAATGTGGTAGTACCACATAAATGCTCAAATAACTCTCATTAAAACATGGACTAGTTGTAAAACAAACATCTAGAGAGCTTATACTCTAAATGTCATACTATAATGGTCAAAATACTCCAAATGGGAACTTTTACATAAAGAAAAACTTAAGTGTTGAGAAACACAGAAAATAATGAAGCACTCATAGTAGAAATGCTGTTAAATCTCATGCTCAAATAGCCATTCAGGCATTTAAAAATGGTGCGGTAAAACAGAAACTATTTTTAATAGCGAAAGAAACAAAGATTTGTTTAGTAATAAAATCAAGAAATCACAGATTTGGTCCAAAACCTTGGATTTTCAGTTGATTGTCCCCCTTAACAACTCTGATTAAATAGCTCCTGAAGTCATCTTCATGAGGATGCCTTTTTGCATTATTGTTAAACCATAATAGACAGACAAAACCTTACCGCACAAAAAATTTAGATCTTATTAAAGCACACAACTTTTGTAAACTGCATTCTTTTTTTTAATGGGAGGCAGTTGAATATTTCCAAGATATTCTGAGATATTCCTTTTTATGGTTTGAATTTTCCAACTAAAACTTTCCTTAAATTTTTTTCTCCTGGCAATAAACAACATGACAATTCAAAACCATCATATAGCGACCAGCTCTTAAAAGAATTGGGTATCAGTTTTGCCTATTGTACAACCTTATTCCCCTTGTACCTACAAGGAAATAGTAATAAAACCATTTCTGTTAATGTTTATTTCAATTAACATGAAGTATATAGAAGAATAGGGTTTTGTAAGAATAGTTTGTAATAGAATTGGTAGAGAAAATCATGGGAATGTGGAATATTTAAATTTTACTACAGACATTGCAGACCCTCAGCTTTTAATGCCCTTTTCTAAGATGATATAAATGAAACTGATAAATCAGATAATTTGAGACTTAAAGTATTTAAATCAAGAGTATTTTGACAATATAAGCAATAGCTGCACCATTGGAATGAAAGAAGATATATTTATAAACACTCCCAAGAGTAACTCTCCTCTCCCCTTCAATCACCCCAAATCATGAGCTGGTAAACAGAAGGTAAAATGGTTCTGCTTTGTGAGGATAAAAGTATGGGGCCTGGAGAAGGTGGTATCATGAAAGAGTGACTATGAAAGAAGAATGAGTGCGTGCGTGCATGTGTGTGGTATTTATGCTTAGTAGCTTCTGAGGATACCACATTAAGATTTTAATAAAATCCCCCCACCACAAACTACCATTTATATGGAATAAGTTTTTTAAAGTTGTTTTTCTCAAAAATGGCCATAACGATTTGATTAAAAACCTGTATATTAAAGATATTTACATTACAAATATTTGAATTTTCTGGGAATAACCTCTAAAGACCTCTTTATTCTGGATGAGTTTTGCAGGTTTTACATAACAGTTAAACAGTTAAGAGATAGACAAAAACTGAATAAACAAAAAATTGTGTATCTTGTTAAAATGCAAAATTTTTGCCATATACATATTTTCTTATGGAGTTGACCACTTTTGAGATATTCCTTATTTCAGTTTTAAACTGCCTAACTTTTCTCAAATGGGACTACGGAAAGCAAACCAAACCTTAATTGTTACAAATAGCGACCAGCTTTTAAAATATTTGACTATCACTTTATCCTAATGTATGCCCTTATTTTCCTTCTGCTTACAAGGATGCAAATAATAAGATCAACTCTGCTAATGTTTATCTGGATTAGCATGATGTAGATAAAAGAATAATCTCTTGTAAGAATAGTTTGTACTTGGGACAGCTAGAAAAAGTTATGCGAATAGACCACATCAAATTTTTATTCATTTATTATTATTATGATAGCAGTGTTTGAGCAGCAACAATCTAATATGAAACTTAGTATTACTTATAGTAAACAAATTATAGCATCATGCTGATTGCTTTGTGCTAATTTATTTCAATACAGCATGAGGAAAACTTGTATTTCATTAATATGGACTTAGCTATGACTTTAGCTTTAACTTCTTTGAAGCATTTCAAAATCATAGACACATTTGAATGTATCCATATTACAGGGTTTAAATGCAATAAAAATTAATACAGTTTAGTATATCAACTAAGTGGCTTAAAGCAAACAGACTAAAAAAAATCTGATGTGTTCCATTCACATGACTTTCTCTACATCTCTGCAACAAATTATTGTTAGAAAGCTTATGCTTCAATTGACTTCATGCTAATCGAGAAGAAATTAGCAGAAACAGTCTTATTACTTTCTTCCTTGTATGTAGAAGCGAAATAAGGCAGTACCATAGGTTAAGGTGAGTCAAAAGCAGGTTGCTATGTGACTGAAGTTTGTTTGTTTGTGTGGACAGGAGTTGATAAATTCCTGTATGAGAAAAGTATACATTTTTAAAGCTGAAACCAATAACAAAGAACATCTAAAATGATCAACTCCATGAAAAAATGTATATAACATAAAGTGTATGTTTTAACATGCTCTACATTTTTTGTGTGGCAAGTTTTTGCCCACCTCTTATGGTTTAGCAGTTATGCAAAATTCTGTAAAATTCATCCAGAGGCTATTCTTCAAAGGCTATTCAAAGAAAATTCAAGATATTCATTTTATTTGTCAGGTAAATATCTTTAAGATATGATATTTTAATCAAAATCGTTATAGCCATTTTTTAGAAAATCAAAATTTTTGAAAAAAGTTCCATGAAAAGAGTAGTTGGGGGAAAATCTTGAAAATCTTTGTGTCACATCCTTGGAAGATACGAAACTTAAATACCAAGTTTGATATTCAACAGCCTTTTTGTTTTTGAGCTATGCTGTCCACAGTCACTCACACACACACACACACACACACACACACACACACACACATACACATACACACACATGGACCTTTTTCTAAAAATGCTCTTTTAGGATTCAGGGGGACCCAAAATATGTATACGACTCAAAAATACTTAGCAAGCTTTGTTTTCATCATTTTATGCTATCAAGAGTAATGAATAAAAAAGCACTTTTATCTCCGTACTATAGATGATTACACTATATCATATTGTATGGTATAATACATAGGAAAACCATGAAAATGCCAATATAATATTTACCTGTAGAGCTACCGAACAATATTAAAGGTCAACAAAACATCTATTTCCAAAACATACATTGTCTCTACCTTGCTTGTATATTCAGGAATCAGTTATTTTTGTTAATTCAAATATTCATTTTTACTCAAAAAACACAAAAGTACATACTCATAATACTAGAAGAAAGGAGCAATTAAGTATAATCCCCCACAGTATGTGTTTATTTGGTATAAGTTTCTTATTTACAGGCCTTTACCTTTAGAATGGCTTACTGGAACACCTAAAAACCACATCTGCACCACATAAATTTAAATTTGCAGTCAAAAAGTTTCTGTTTGAAAGAGCTAAATATAAATTAATTAACCTGTAAAATCAAATGCATTCCTAACAACTTTGTATGTATAATTTTGTAACACTTCTGAAATAGTTTGTATATCATTTTCTTACTTCTAAATCTTGTTTCATATATACAGGGTGTACATAAATGAATATCGGGCTTTTAACTCTTTATAATATTTATTACATTCAACTTACAGTTATAAATGATATGTCAAATGAAAAAGCAACTCAAACAGTTTTGTTTGTTGGCACAAGTGCGAATGTGCGTGCAATGTTTCTGCCGCAATCCGCTAGACAGCGGTAGTAGCAGATATGACTAGTAAACAGAAAGCGTTTTGTGTTTTGCAGTTTGCAAAGACCGAATCTGTAGTTTACTGTGCAACGTGCGTTCCGTAGTAAGTTCGGTTGTGATTCTCCTAGTGATAAAAACATTCGTAGATGGTATAATCAGTTTGAAGATACCGGCTGCCTTTGTAAAGAGAAGAGACTGTTGAGCGAGTGAGAGAGTCGTTCACACGTAGCCCAAAGAAATCAGTCCGGAAGGCTAGTCGTGAATTACAAGTTCCTGTGTCGACTGTTTGGAAAGTTGTAAGAAAACGCTTACAGCTACGTCCTTACCGTTTACAGTTATTACAGGCTCTAAAGCCGACAGACCACAGATTACGTGCCAAATTCGCAAACGACATGTTTCATGACGATTTTGTGGATCGTGTTGTCTTCAGTGATGAATCGACCTTTCACCTTAGTGGACATGTTAACACTCATAATGAGCGCATCTGGGACTCAGAAAATCCTCACGAGATTCCCCTAAAGTGAATGTTTTTTTGTGCCGTATCCCGGCGAAAAGTTAATGGGCCTTTCGTTTTGGTGAACCTACTGTAACTGGCACTTCTTACCTTGATACACTAGAGCAATGGCTCTTCCCTCAGTTGGAAGAAAATGAGCCAGAGAACTTCATTTTCCAGCAGGATGGTGCGCCACCTCACTGGCTTAACGAAGTACGCGATTGGTTGAACGTCACCGTACCCAAGCGAATGGATAGGCCGCAAGGGTCCCAATGACAGGGCTTGCTATGCATGGCCTCCACGTTCTCCTGACCTAAGGCCATGCGATTTTTACCTTTGGGGCTTCATCAAGGATCGTGTTACGTGCCTCCGTTAACAGCTTACCTCTGTGAATTAAGAAACCGGATTGAAGCAGCTGTTGCTACAATTACTGAATACACACGTATCAACGTTTGGGAAGAACTCGGCTACAGACTTGATGTGTGCCGTGTGACAAAGGATAGTCACATTGAACATTTATAAATTTCTTGGTAAAACTGTTTGAGTTGCTTTTTCATTTGACATATCATTCATAGCTGTAAGTTGAATGTAATAAATATTATAAAGAGTTAAAACCCCGATATTCATTTATATACACCCTGTATATACACAGGGTGTTAATGAACTATACCGAAATATTTTCACAGAATATGTGGATTACTTAAATAAATAATTTGAAATAACAGACTTATGTCCCATTTATTGATATGTCAATGTAATGGCTATACATTTCTGAAGTGCCAGTACGCCACTGGCTAATTTATCAACCATTTAAGAACATAACACGAAAAACGAAGGGGCATATTACAGCGTACCTCTCTAGCGTAGTTGTTATGGTACTGGTTTTCAAGTGAAAGATAGTTTTCGAGTTCGGGTCTCGTTCACGTATCGCGGCACTTCGTCTGGATTGAAAAAAATAATAATAAAAATTATTCTATGACAGGAATCGAACTCAAGACCTTTGGGATAGCAGCTTCCCGCGTTACGCATTAAGCCACCAGAGTAATTGAAGAAATGCCTCCAGTGTAGACTACTTCAAGAATGTATGTTCAGTGTCGCCCTGTCAAGTGATTAGTTCGAGATTTTACAGATTTTTGCGACATTAAATCTTGAGAACGCTAGTAACGAGCTGCTAAAAATTAATATTTCTATACTCGGGCAGCAGTTTTAAAGACATTCTAAGCCATTTTTTTCAATCTGCTTTGCTTTAACACCGACTTATTATTACCTGATACCCACACGTTTAACGCTATGTAGTTGCGTTATGTTTATCCGGGGACCATGCATTGCCGATCTCAAATTACTTATATCAGTCACGTGCACAATCTCCCAAATTATTACGGTGTAGTTCATTAACATCCTGTATATAATATATCCATTAATGTGAATCCTATTTGTAAGTATATGATATGTCCAACATTATCTACTGTGGTCAAAAGGATGAATAAAATTCAATTCTATAATTTTCTATGCTACAACTTGTGAGATTTGCATTTGTGTGGTCCCGAATACGTTCGCTAAACACTCGTCACTCTGATCTTCGATTTTTCATTGTTTTCCCTGGTTGGTTGGCATGGATTCTCATCTACCAGATTTCCTTTCCCTCATTTCTGTTTCATTCCATTTCCTTCTTAAGCTTCAGGTTTCGTGGCTTGAGGTGGTATCGCACAGCTTGCTCCAAAGAATGGTATTCCTCATGGACACTAGAGGTCTGCCCAGTTGTAAGTATTCTCATCGCCCTCTCTGGCCAGGCCCAGCAGAGAACGAACGGGTCTTAGGCTCATGTTAGGACACGCATGCGGCGTTTAGCTTCCTATGCTCTTTCACTTCATCTCTTCCTCCCGCTATAGATCTCAGTGGGCCGCAGTTCACAAGGCGTTGCCTAAATTGGTTACGACTAGCAAAATTAATCATTATTAAAAGGGTTTAATTTTAGTAAAATTTTACAACGAAAGGGCATGGGATCACTCAGAAATATACTTACATTTTACTTCTACACTTACTTAGTAGGCACTATTCACCAATGGAAAGAAGGAAACGAATGCGTTTTTTTTCCCCCTCTGTTTTAAAACAGTGCGACAAGGGCAGAAAATGTGTATGACAGAGAATACCTGACACAGTTCAGCTTAGCATATCAGCAATATCCCCTCTGCTCCTCTTTCCTCGACAACTTTCTTTGCTGTGGGAAATGAATGTTTTGAAACCCCCTGTATCAAAAAAAAAAATAATATGTTAATAAAAGGTCAGTGTGTGTATATGTATGTGTGTGTGTGCGTGCGTGCGTGGATAGCATAGCGCAAAAACGAAAGGTATTTAAGTTTAGCATCTTTCAAGGATGTGACATGAAGAGTTCCAGAAATACTCCACCACCCTAAACTATGCTTTGCATGGAAACATTTTTCTAAAATGTTCTTTTTCTCAAAAATAGCTCTAGGTTTTGATTAAATTATGTATAGGCATTAAAAATAGTTACATGAAAAATAAAACGTACATCTTGAATTTTCTGGAAAGAGCCTCTGAAGACTTCTTCATTCTGGACGACGTACAACTGATAAACATCAAGAGAGAAACGAAAACTTACTAAACAAAAAATGAAGATATCTGTAAAGCACATCATATGTAATATAACTATATTTGGGGGTTTAGAACTTCCGAGATATTTTTTGTTATTTATTTCAGTTTTAAACGACTTAAATTTTCTCAAACGGGAAGTCATTTTTCGTTTCATCTATCTTTTATTTTACTCCTGACTTTTGAAAAGAAAACCGAATTTCAATTTTTCACATAGCTTTTAAAGGTTATCTATGTGTATTCTCTTATTCCCTTTACTTATAAGGAACTAATTAATAAGCCAATGTCTGCTAATATTTATAATGATTAGCATGAAGTAGATAGAAGATCAATCTTTTGTTATAAAATAAATAAATTCGTGTGAAATAACACATCAGTGTGTGTGTGTGTGTGTGTGTGTTTTTTTTAATGTTACTAATTTATAGCAGAGTCCAGGTTATAGCCCTCTTGGCAGAGACCACGGAGTCCATGTGAGTCTGGTTCCTTGCACAATGAATGGCATCGTGTGAACTTAATACCACGTATAATGTACTGCTGGAGTCTTATGTTTGCCACGCTTCGGTAATCATTGACATAGCGTTTCATTGACTTTCTCTTCAATTACAAGCACAAGCAAACTAAACAAGATATAGAAAGTAAAGTTTATTGTTCTTTGGATGTTAAACTCCTACTAAATAGCTATCAGTTATATCATAAAGCAATAAGCGTCCATACAGGCAATATTTACAGCGAAAGTAGCCATCATTCAGGGTGTTCAGATTCTAGTTGGTTGTATTCAAGTATATGCAAGTAAATTTCCACCGTTAAAAAGAAAGAAAAAGGGGAGAAAGAGAAACAATTTCACGCATTGTGCATGTTCATTATACTTTTACAAACTGTACTTTCTCTCTCACGTTTCCTACTTCCGTTTCTAGCACAGTTGCTAGCCGGGACATTGGTAGTAGAGCTCGCTTTTGGGTTGTGAAGCATGTCCTCTAAAGACTTACCAGAGAAGAACTTAGGTGTTGAAAGTTCCGAATATTACTTTTAAATGTTTTCAATGTACCTATATACCCTTACAATCAACAGTACATTATGATTCTTGTGATCACTACTGCCGCTTGCAATGACCTCTTTCCCGTCTTCTCTGGCAAAAACCTCGTGATGCGCATGCGTGTCTTATGTCATATACTGGAAAAGGGAGAATGATGTAATCGGCAATAGTTGCGCTCACAACGCTCTGCGCAGTTTTTTTACTACCCTGACAGGGTACAGTAGAATGTACGTCCTGCTGCACTAGGTAATTTCGAAGGCGCAATTAATATTATGCATGAAAGATTATGCGTTAACATTATGCGATAGGCACGTAAAAGAAACTCTGGCCTGATAAAGATGCCTTTGGGAAAATTAAGCGATCTTTCACGACCAATATAGTATGGGACGCTGAGAGGTGCGGCATTAAAGAACATCCATAAATAAAAAATCTTATGTGTAGCATTCACATAGCTTTCATTCTTAAAGAAGTTTATTCTTTTGTGTGCATCACGCTAATCGAGATAAATATTAGTAGAATTTTATTTGTCTTATTACCTGCTTCCTTGTAAGCAGAAAGGAAATGGGAATACGATTGTAAAATCCTTTAAAAACTGGGCGCTAATTGAAACAATTGAAACTCGATTCGCTTTGCATGGCCTGCAAATAAGTAAAATGAAACGAAAGAAGACTCCGTTTGAGAAATGTGTAGTCTAAAATTGAAATCAATAACAAAGAATATCTCAGAAATGGTTACTCCATATACAAACGTACCTATATGACTTAAATTATGTGTTTTAACGAGATCTACATTATTGTGCGGTAAGCTTTTGTCTATCTGTTACGGTTTACCAATCATGCAAAATTCATCCGGAATAAAGAAGTCTTCAGAGACTGGCACACTGTGTGTTACCGTGTCACAACCGCAGAACGTATTGAGTTATATGCACTTCACGTCAGAAAGACGCTCACTCATAATGCTTCTAGTGTTTACGCTGGGAGATGAGCGCCATTACCTCTATCTCTCCAACCGGTCAGTCTGTCGTGCTTTCTACGCGAAAAATACCGAGATTTCACCGGAAATATATGTTTTAGGATTCCCTCTATTCAAAATAAGCATTTTCAGAAAAAGGTCCATGTGTGTGTGTGTGTGTCCGTAATTCCGTGTGTCTGTGAACACGATAACTCAAAAATGAAAAGTCGGTAAAATGCCAAACTTGGTATTTAAGTTTAGTATCTTCCAGGGATGCGACACGAAGATTTTGATAAGAATTCCCCCACCCCAAGCTACCTTTTACATGGAGCTTTTTTGATTTTCTCAAAAAGACTCTAATGATTTTGATAAAAATATCATATATTAAAGATATAAGACAAATAAAATGAATATCTTGAGTTTTTTGGGGGAATAGCCCCCGAAGACTACTTTATTCTGGATGAATTTTACGGAATTTTGCATAACTGCTAAACCGTAAGAGATGGATAAAAACGTTACACACAAAAAATGTAGAGCACGTTGAAACACACAATTTATGTTATATATTTTTTCGTGGAGTCAATCGTTTTTTTACATATTCCTTGTTTTTGGTTTCAGCTTTTATAACTTATAATTTTCTCATACAGGAGTTTGCTAGCTCCTGTCCATACAAACAAAGGAACTTCAGTCACATAGCAACCAGCTTTTGACTATCACTTTAACCTATGGTACTTCCTTATTTCGCTTTTACTTACAAGGAAGCAAGTAATAAGACTATTTCTGCTAATTTTTTCTCGATTAGCATGAAGTAGGGTCGGCTGATAAGTTCCGGGCCTCACACACATATGGCGCCACTAGGCCAGTTAGACGGTAGCATCGTATAATTTAATTCTAGACTAGCTTGTATCCATAGTTACAGATCAATAGCTTGTTTAGTTTTCGAATGACAGCATTTTAAATAAGATAACTTTAGAGTTTTCACGAAAATGAGGATTTGGGAAAACGAGCAGTGATTAAATACTTCCATTTGAAAGACTTAACACCTAAAGAAATCAAGGAGGAAATGAACAGTACACCTTCATATTCAATGATTAAAAGGTGGGTTACAGAGTTTAAAATGGGACGTACGAGCACTAGTGATGAGCGTCGCTATGGACGCCCTGTAGAAGTGAAAGCTCCAGAGATCATTGAACAAATTCATCGTTTAGTACTGGATGACCGCAGATTAAAGTTCGTATTTGAGATAGCAGAGGCTCTAAATATATGGAAAGAACGTGCAGGTAATGTTTTAAGTGATGTTTTGGGCTTTCACAAGGTGTGTGCAAGATGGGTGCCGCGTTTGTTGACACCTGATCAAAAGCTGCAAAGAAAAACTGTTTCAGTTAAGAATGTGGAGCTTTAGCGTAAAAATCCCAGTGAAATTTTTAGAGGACTTATTACCATTGATGAAACTTGGATACATTACTACACTGCAGAAAGTAAATCACAGTCAAAACAGTGGATTGCGCCAGGTGAACCAACTCCAAAATAGGCAAAGTCAATCAGCTAACAGGGTTATGGCGAATATTTTTGGGTTGCACAGGGAATTATTTTATTGATTACTGGTGACTAATACGCAAACTTACTGCAACGTTTGAGAGTGATGAGGTGAAAAGAAAAAGACCTCATTTGGCAAAAAAAAAAAAAAAAAAAAATTCATCAGTCATTACAATGGGAAAGATGTAAAGTTGGAATTGCTTTGCTTCAAGATCCACCCTGTTTAACAGATCTAGCACCCAGTGACTACCACTTGGTCTCAAACCTCAAAAAAAAATTCTTGGAGGACGAAGATTTCACAACAACGAGGAGTTATTGATGCGGTAAACAGCTATTTTGAGTGCCCATAATAAATCGCACTACAAAATGGATTCATTAAGTTAGAACACCGATATGGCAATGTATTATCCTTTCTGGAGATTATGTTGAGAAATAAAGCAAAAAAAAAAAAAAAATGTTTAAATGCTATTTTCATTGAGAGGCTCGCGACTTATCAGCCGACCCTCGTAGAAGCATAAGCTTTTTAACAATAATTTGTTGCATAGATGTAGAGAAAATCATGTGAGTGGAACACATCAGATTTTTGTATTAAGCAACAAATGCACTTGATATAACAGTTTGTTATTTTGTTTCATCAATTCATGTAAAGAGCATGCAATATGAAGGCCAGATATTAATCGACTTGCGTTTTAACGGTAAACTGTGACCTCGCTTTTGACGTGCGCTTTGTTTCTCCCATTTGTGTTGCCTTTATCATCAAGGTCATATCGGCGGGTTTGCTTTGGAACAATTATTGCTCATGGAAATGGTGTACATTCGTTTAGTGCGGTGTTTATCTTTGGATTGTCTTTTTAAATCCACAACACTTCACATTCTCTTCCACATTTCCAGACTCTTGGAAGTTTCGAAATAATCCTGGCCAAAGAAAAATTCAACCCTCCTGCCGGGAATAATACTAGACCTCTATATTAGGAAGCTAACATGCTAACCATCAGTTCACACAGGCAGCATGTAACACATTGAAACCATTTCTTGCGAATAGTTATCATTAATAAGAAGTGCATAGAATAGCATGTTATATATATATATATATATATATATATATATATATATATATATATATATATATATATAATGAACTTTGTATACCACACACATTTCAATACTTCCTTTATAGAAAGCAAAACTTGTATTAACTAATAAACGGAACATCTTTGAAAATTAACAATTTGTAGGAAAAGTCTCGCGATTACTGCACTCCAGTATTTTGTTGTTGTTGTTGTTGGTTTTTTTTTATCACGAAACTTCATGGTGATTAATAAATAGAACTTCCGCAAACAATAATAACAAAGAAAGGCAACATAATGTTATACATGGGTTGGAACCAATAGTGGTTGTTGTGTAAAAACACAAGAGAGCGTGATCTCAGGCTGATAATAAATCTATCTATAACACCCTATTATTGTTGGATATTTTGCCTTTGAATGACATTAAACGTAATATATATGCGGAAATGTAAAAACAATACGGTGCTGCACTATTCCTCTATCCTCGATTAAAAAGGGCATAAATGTCGGCAGCTTTTGCACAAGCGCGATTGGAATAACGTAATTACCTTATGGGCCAAATACATATCCGTGCACTTTTTAAAGCGTGCTCGATAGCCGAAGCCTCTTTTCTTGCACTCTATCAGTATTGTTTGGCATTAATGACTATATCTCGGTCCGGGGTCACGAAATTGCGGATGAGATTCGGTGCACACAGAGTATAACTTGATGGAGTAAACCTGTTCTGTACAGCCCGTTTCGAAACGTGTTGCACTATCTAGTATGGGTCACTGCCTGGCCTCGTTCAATTCCTACTAGTTGATAAACCAGTGAACACATTGAAAAATGTTGAAAATACCAAAAGGTAAGGTTTCGACACTGAACAAATTTATGGATGATTCAAATATATGTTGGGTGACAGGAGCAGGGCCTTTTCTTTCGATACAGTAAATACGTATCTTGTAATTCACTGCAATGAATTCTCAGTTGGTTTTATGTTCATTGTCTTTTCAAAACTCTACACATTATTGTCGTGAATTTTTTGTATCAAGCTTCATCTTTTATTTGCAAAAGTACAACGCCAGTCATATTATGAAATAAGTGTTTTATTGTGCTACTTTATGAATTAGAATGATGCATATAACGTCAATATATGTAATGAACTACTTTTGGAACAGATTGTACCTCAACGTGTGCATGTTTACACTACAAACTCCTCCCCACTACCCTCTTTATACCGCTGACTACTTTGTGTGTTCCTAAAATGTACGCTTGGAACCCAAAACCAAGCTCTATTAAGTATACCAGATGATAGCTCACTAGTAAAAATTAAGGTCTAGAAGGAGGCAATGTTAATGCTTCTTAGTACTGAAAGTTTTAATACAGTGGCTGTAACATTGCGTTAACCTGCCACCTTGCGACTTTAACAGAAGTAAGTAAGGTACATGCGCACGGAACCGCATATTTCAGACTATCCATATTCTGAACTGAAATTTAATGCATACATTAATCCGTTTTTGCCTTAGAACGATGCGCAACAAGCATCCGCAAAACTTCTTTTCTTCCGTAAGATAACTTATCTATCGGTATAATCATCACATCGTCGTTTTTTGTTCCTAGTCATTACTAACATGGAGCATATGCTATTCACATTTCCAGGACTATCCGACTCTCACATTCTTGTGAACACTCTGGCAAGTCTATTCGTAACAAGCTGTTAATCAAATATGGCGTTTTTAAAGGATATCTTGATATCTTCATATAATGAAAATCTGTGGAAGTTCTTTCCACAAAACTTCAATTTACACATTAACCGCCATTAATATAGTGTTTTAGAGTGGAAAGAGAAGACAGTTCCACAAGTTCATTGCCGAGCGTATTGACACAGGTTTATGCGTTAAAATTTGATGAAATTGGTAGAAACGAAAAATCAGATTTCTTGTTTCCAAACCCCTAGCATGAATGAATGATTAAAAATACAAGATAAATCGTATAAAAACCGAATATGTGGGGTAGCATATAATTAAACTTAAAGTGTATTTCCAAAAATAAAACATTATGAATTATTTATCCATTATTTACTTTTTTAAAATAGTTAACTAAGCTACAAATTAAAACAAATAAGTAAAGATTTAGAATATAGAGTAAACAAGAGTTAAGGTGTAAGTGAAATAAAGTAAACAAACTATTCTAAATAAAAATATTACTGGAAAGCCAACAACTTTGCTGTTATCCGGCTGCTTTCTATACTACACTATAAACTATATCACTGATACACAACAATAACTAAACGAGATATTAATACCTAACTATAGGTTTATTCTACTATATAAAATTTCTAAAACGCACATATTAATAATACTGTTTATTTATATTTAACTATGTTGCTTTGCACGTTGTCTTATATTAATCAATATTTACTTTTATTATTATATTACATTAACAATTTAATTTTCTTTAGTTATGTTTATACTTCTTTAATAGCTCCTCATACTTAAGTATTTATTTAGAGCTAAGTGAAATATTATTTACTATTCCTTTGATCCATATGATTTAAATATGTCTTAACATCCTTATATTAAATATTTCAGTATAAGGGGAAAATACAGGAGAGAAAAACTTTATGACATGTTCATATTACCAGATATTTCCATAGGATTCTCAACTCCTCAAGGTTTCTCGAGTATTGGAGCGCAAAAGTTAACCATGTACTTAACGAATAAGAATCACAAATGTGTTGTTCAAAAATCCTCATCTGTGTCTTGAAATTATAGCTCATAGCTGTACAAGACTTGCCGGTAATGTTGGAGGGGTGTCAGACTTAGCCTGATGTACTCCCTTATTGCCTCTTGTCCCGTAGTGACTGAGACTGCCTCTTTTCTTCACAGGGATGCATGTATCAGATGAGACAGATTTAAATTAATGTATCAGTTAAACTGGAAAATCCAAGTATCTATACAAGACGGGAGACAAATAAGTGCAAATATTTGTTTCGGCGTTTAAGGAAGATGTGATGAGCCAGTATTTGCAGTTTCTTCGCTATTTTCTAAAGTTATGTTCATGAGAAAAATTTAACGATTTTTTTATGTTGGCTATTATTCCATGTCTTAGACTTTTGGTGATTGTTTACGTAATAGGTCACACGGTTGACCCTGCCCTTTGCCCTGCCTGTCTATAGGTGGTGTGATATGAAGGAAGATTATCGATCGCACTGAATCTTCAACCTACGTAACCATATGCTTTTGTTTTCGAGCAACATTATTTGATTAGAATTCACAATGTGTTCAGAGTTCAACTAAAAAAATCTGAAGTGTTCCATTCACATGATTTTCTCTACATCTCTGTAACAAATTATTGTTAAAAGGCTTATTCTTCTATCTGCTTCAAGATAATCGAGATAAACATTAGCAGAAATTGTCTTTATTACTTGGTTCCTTGTAAGCAGAAGGGAAAAAATCTAATGTGTTCCATTCACATAATGTCCTCTAGTTGTTCGCTAAACAAGTCTTTTATTCAAAACATTAATCTGTTATCTGCATCATGCTAATCAAGATAAACATAAATAGAATTAGTCTTACAACTAGCTTCCTTGTAAATAGAAGGAAAATAAGGAAATGCACAGGCTAAAGCAATAGTTTCGTACTTTAAAAGCCGATCGCTATGTGAAACAATTGACATTTCAGTCTCTTTGCTCGTCAGGAGTAAACAAACGAGAAACGAGAAGAAAGATATCTTCCCATTTGAGAAAAGTTTTAAGTGGCTTAAAATTGAAACCAATAATCCGGAATACCTCGAAAACGGTTAACTCTACAAAAAATGTATATAACATAAATAGTGTGTTTTAATGAGCACTACATTTTTGTGTGGTAAGTTTTTGTAAATCTCTTACGGTTTGCCAGTTATGTAAAAGTCATCCAGAATGAAGAGGTCTTCAGAGGCTATTTCCAGAAAATCTTAATTGCATCATACGCATAATGACTGTACAGCAAGAAGCGTAGGAGTTGTGTATGAACTTATTAGATAAGGGCGATGTAGAAACTATATTAACGAAACAGAAAAATAAATAAATTGTGTCGCAACCTTAGAAGATACTAAACATAAATACCAAGTATGGTATTTAACGGTCTTTTCGTTTTTGAGCTATGCTATCCACAGACACACGGACCTTTTTCTAAAAATGCTTCTTTTTGGACTCAGGGGATCTCAAAATATATTTCCAGTGAAATATATCGACATTGAATTTTTGGCTGGAATACAATACCTTCTCTAGCTACTATGTATATTGCAAGTACATACGTGCTGGAGAAAGTAAAAATACACAGAAATTATATTCCTGAAATCTATAGTTGGATATACAAAACTAGACTGCAAGACCAATATATACATAGGAACTAAAAGTACAAACATTAAATAACATAATAACCCATATAAAGAAAGCTGTAAGCCCCACTTGGATAGAATATTAAACAGGATACCAAGACAGTTTTAAATTATAACTCGCATGGAAACGGAGACCATACAGATCTTCAGTAATTTGTGGACGAAACGCCTTAAGCACAAACCGAAGAAGTGATATAGAAACTAAATTCCAAGCATGATATCTCCTCCTTAATGTTGAGATTTAGAACGCCGTTCAAGATATAAGAAAGTTAGACATATGTAGGGCTGGCATAATTATTTGTCATAAAAGACAAGTAGAAGGTTAAATATCAATGATTTGTGTCATGATAATGATGGTACAATGTTAATATAATATGCGTCAGTGTTTTAAGGAACTACTTGAAAAATTGAAACATTGATGTACAATTCACATTTTTTGGAATGTTTGCATGTCTTGATTTTCGACACTTTCTTAAGAATTTCAGGTATTTTAACTTTCTGGGCATTCAATTTTCTCATACCAAACATATGTACTTATCAGATAATAGTATTGGTAGTGTGACTGTCTGCGAACGTAATCCCCAAACATGTGTGAATGGCTTGCTTCGCAAAACGTAGCTGATTGTAGGCATCCATCGTTACACCTGCCATAGTAGATAGGTATGTCGGCGTCAAGTTATTTTGACATCGCAGCTACGTACGATTGTTACACCCAGCGGCGGCTGCTGTGTAGGAGCACAAGAGCACGTGAACCTCCAAAATTTCTTAGTGGATCTTCTTTTTCTCTTTCAGGAAACATTTAATAAAATGCGCTATCCGGTGCCACTTGTTTAAATATACCACGCTCTGCTCTTCAGATTGAACACAGCCGAGAACCTGAGCATGTGACAACACCGCTTGTAGCACAGGCCTCGTGTGCTAGCGTATTACTAACGTTTAGCAGCTCTGCGCTTGCGCGGCCAACAAAGCAGCTTGGAATTTTACAGCCAGAAATGAGCACAGTGCGACCGTGCACATTAACACCTCCAGGGTTCTGTTTATCAGCGGGAGGTACTGCTATCTTTGGGGTTTAGTTGACACTATCCGGAATTGCAACAGCAGTCTTTGTGAGAGGCGTTATTTTTCTTAGTAATTTGCATTTTATGCGAGAGTTAAGCTTAAGAGAGAGTTAAGCAGTTCAAAACAGAAAACAACCTCAACGAAGGAACTTTTCCGCAACTAACCGAGCTACTGTAGATTGTTCTCATTACGACCATGACTACATCAGAACCAGAAATATGCTTTTCCACAATAAAAAGAATTAAAACCTTTACTAGGAGTACGATGGGTGAAGACCGACTTTCAGCACTGGCAATGCTTGCTATTGAGAGGAAACTGGTCAACAGCATAAAATGCTTTAATCACCGAGTGATAGAAAAGTTTGCACATTTGAAAAACCGGCGCGTGGAATTTCTGTACAAATAAATTTGGTGTTAATTGTGTAATTTAAACAATTACACAATTAACGTAAATATTATTCACTGTAAATACCATTCTTCACATGAACTGCATCAAAGGAGTTCACCCCTTCATCACCTCATATTGCTGTTAACTCTCGGAGACTAAGAAATTTAACATCGTTACAATACTGGGTGGGTGACGATTTGTGTAGCAAATTTATAATTCTTGTTATTAGGCACTATCATTGTTTCTAATATTACTAGATTTGATGTTGCGGTGACGGCGGTAGCAATAGCGGCAGCGGCTGCGGCGGTAGTAAATTGCTGGACTTTGTGAACACCTAAATTTTTAATCCACGAGCCGCCACTGGTTACACCGTACGAGTTTGTGAAACTTGCGGTGGTTTTGCACGTGCGACTGTTTCTGGAAGTTTCTTGTCGTGTGATCCATAGGTATAAAAAGGGGAACAAAGCCCATACGAACCAAGCAACCACGCAAGATCATTCCACCGATCCACAGGACATAAAGGACGCATTTCACCATATCACCAATCGACTAGAAACACTTGAAACAGCCATCTTGTAAGCCATCAACAGCATCATCGGGCTAGCCAGCACCCTCGATCTTTTGCTTGAACTCGTCGCCATAGGAATACAAGGTGCACACTACCACACTGCCGAAAAACTACAAAAACTTGACGATTACGCCACAGTCTTCGAAGTTTGAAGGGACATGGAGCTGCTTCTCCGCGACCAAACAGATATGCTGCTCATCCGGCTGAGAATGTTAAAAGATCAGCCATCAAAGACGAAGCCACTAAGGATGACACTGAGACGTTTAGTCAGCCCCTACATATCACCACCAGCATCATCTGCCTCCAAGGGAGGTAGATATTTCTCTGCATGTAATCTACGCAAGTGAACATTGTTAACAGACACATACAACCCCAGCATCATGACGACTCAGTAATCTAATATAAACACTGTTAACACAAGAGCCCCAAGGCGCCAGACTGCAATCACCGCGGCCTTTATGGTTTCACAACAGTCACCCACAAACTCCTAGATGCGAAAGGCGGTACCGGACACCAGTTTTTCTCCTCCATATAAATGAGTCACTTCAGAACAAGATCCTTTTTCACCATCATCCTTCACTCCATCACTCACTTCTTTTACCCTCACTCTCATCCCTGTCTTTAAAAGAAACAAAAATGTGTCCAGATTTCAATTTCAACTGAGAAAGTTTAGCGTGCAGTTGAGTGCGTTTCGACGAGAAATTTGTAGCGAGCAGTCGTAATCATCGTCGCCTCGAACGACGAAAGGAAACTATACGGCAGAATTGTTGCAGAAGGATCAAATAAAGACAGTTATTTGTAGCAGATTCCGATTGTAATCGGTTTGTAGAAGCAATAAAGAGTTGTTTATTCGACAGTTTTTATTACAGTGTATTTACTCCCTTCCTCAGTTTTCAGAACCAACCAGCACCTGGTCAACAAATGTCAATTACCAACTAACAGTGCGCAAGCAATTCATTCGATAGCTTGTTAACACTAATCGATAAAAACAACTGTAATTAATTTTCCCTTCAAGTGCTTTTCATAATGGACATCTAGGAAATTACATAATATTCTAAATGTTTACATTCCGTAAATCTGGGAGTTTTACCAATCCGGCCGGGAAACTTTTTTACAACCCTTGAAACGGGACAATTCCGGTTTTCCGTGACGTATGCCGACGTATACCGACATGTCAAAATAAATCTAGCTTCATATCAGTTCTAAACAATGACATATTCCATCTCGTAATTTTATTTAAAGGGAGAAAATATAGCAACAAACCAATAAGTTCGCTTATTTTAATCTTTTCGTGAGCAACTTCAAATGTTTGTCAAAACATCTCTCTTAAGCATTTTCCCGATCTGTAACCCCTTACAACATTCATATTTTAGATACTTCCGCTATAACCTAAGATATGAAGAGATGGCAATTCGATTAATATCGATTACAGATGGCATTACCCGTTGTCTAGGAGAAGCACGTTTAGGGATACTTCTAATTCCCGAGGTTGCGAGTTAAAACTCGGCGGAGGATGATGACATTTTTGGGCATAAAAACCTTAGTGTGGCTTCTTTCGAAAAAGAAGTAAAGCCGGTGATCCCTTGTCGTATATTTCTAACAGCTAAAATGACCTGATATCGGTCAGAGACTTCTAAGCAAAAGTTCCTGTCTTTCTCACGCAATATACCAGGTGACTTAACTGCGCCGCATTTAACTTGTGCAGATATCCTTTCGTGCGTTAAAGGATTGCGGAACTCAGCGGTGCTATTTCATGTTAAACCCGCCAATGAAGAACCGGCCGAGCTACCGCCATTTTACCCTCTTGCTTATTAATGGAGACGTGAGTGGGTTACGCTCATAGAGAGTGGCAAAACGAAGGTCGCTCAGTTCAGTTGACGGGTTTTAACATTTTATAATCCCGTTTAGTTCCGCAACTCTTTTAATGCACGAAGAAATATTTGGACGTCAAATACGGGGCAGTTTGGCCACCTGGTGAAAGAGTTATTAAGAACTATAGTGGTTAAAGAGCGTTTATAAAAAAAATCTGATGTGTTCCATTCACATGGCTTTCTCTACATTTCTGCAACAAATTATTGTTAAAAAGCTTATGCGTCTTTTTACTCATGCTAATCGAGAAAAAATTAGCAGAAATGGTCTTATTGCTTGCTTTCATGCTTGTGGAAGGGAAATAAGGGATTAGCAATAGGTTAAAGTATTAGTTAAAAGTTGGTTGCTATTTGACTGAAGCTCCTTTGTTTCTATGGACAGGATTTGACAAATTCCCATATGCGAAAAGTATAAGTTTTTCCACTCCACGAAAAAAATGTATATAACATAAATTGTGTGCTTTAACGAGCTCTACATTTCCTGTTAAGCAAGTTTTTGTCTATCTCTTGCGGTTTGCCAGTTATACACAATTCCGTAAAATTCATTCAGAGGCTATTCCCAGAAAATTCAAGATATTCAAGATACACATTTTAGAGCCATTTTTGAGAAAATCACAATTTTTGAAAATATTTCCATGTAAAGGGTAGTTGGGGGGATTTTTTTTTTTTTTTTTAAATCTTTGTGTCGCGTCCTTGGAAGATACCTAACTCAAATACAAAGTTTGGTATGTAACGGACTTTTCGTTTTTGAGCTATGCTGTCCACACACACACACACACACACACACACACACAAATGGTCCTTTTTCAAAAATGCTTTTTTTGGATTCAGGGGGACTCAAAACACATATTTCCGGTGAAATCTCGGTATGGAATTTTTGGGTGCATTACAATTCCATCTCTATACAGTATGTACACAGTACGTGTAGAGAAAGTAAAAATCTTAATTTTATTTCCATTACGGATGTATTAACTGGTATGTATAATTTCATTGGCTTTTAACTGACATGTTATAAACGTCTCCAAAATAAAATTGGATGCATCGCATTTTTAAGTTTGTCCAGCTCTATGCAGGCTGAAAGAGTAATCACGACTCAACACATCATTCAGCGCAGCAGCCAATATTGAACAGATTAGGCATTATCCACAAGGATAGCCAAGGCATTACAGAAGTCTGCCAGTTTTTAGATGGTCAATAAAATATTCCGTAGGTACCAACTTACCATCGTTAGAGGGACCATAGTTAACATGAAACCAAAAGTCAGACCTAGAACTGCACGTACGCTCTCTTATTACAAGAGAGGCGACCCAATCCAAGAAATGAGCGTGATATTTGCTTTATACGGGTTAATTCAATGAGTATCCACACACATTTGAGTGATTTGTAATAACAGAAAACCTTTAATTACATCATTTTTCTACTTAGCTATGTTCTTAATTCCAGCTTGTACAAGTTTCTTTGTGTTCAAGGAAAAGCCCTTTCATTGAGTGTGTGAGACTTATATTTTGTCAGTAGATCTATTGGCCAATAAGACAGTTTTAATGGCTCATAAATTAGTGTTACGAGGGAGCAACATCGGAACTGCATTCAGAATGGTCTAACTTCCCACAACACGGTTTCACAAGAGTATGAATACTGCGTGCAGAAGCAAGTGTTGTAAAAGAATATCAACAGCAGAAGAAATTGGTTAAAATTAAGACATCAATGGATGTGAGTGATGCATTACATACCCTAGCAGTTTGCCTTAGTTTAACATTTTCTATTATGCTAATCCTAATCGGGCGGCGCCATGGCTAAGTGGTTTGGCGGCCCGGGTTCAATCCCAAGCGCCCGCATGAGGGATTTGTAGTGGACGAACCGGTGTGGGCGGGTTTACTCCGGGTCCTCCGGTTTCCCCTGCCACTCATTCCACTAATTGCTCCACAATTACCTGCATTTTATACCATCCACTTCCTCTCGCTCATGCCTGGCTACGGGCCGACCCTCCTTCCAGTCTCTCCATTCTGTGGTTTCGTGTCATTGGTTCCCCGACAAGCTTCTGACCCCTAGGGGGTATCAGTCCTAAGTACGGGGAGGGTAAGCCAACTACGAAACGAAAATGAACCTATTCTTGTTGAGAACAATGTTTTGAACAACGGTTACTCCTTGAAATGCTGTTAAATGTATCACGCCAATCATGGAAAAGGTCAGGTATAGATCGAGCTCCAGCTCTTGACGAATGAGATTGAGAGGTTAGATTCGAGTCACTTATTCACCTCTACTGGAGCATTGGGACACAGAAGCAGGAACGGTGTTTTACGTCATTCTCATGTTTTTGCATTGCAGCACTACAGTCACTACAAAGTAACTTAGGCTACTGCTTACACTACACTTAATTTGCTTGTATTTCTTCTATTCCTGACATTTCTCCGTCACCTTCTTTTTCTGAATTGCTGTTATTTTCATTAATAACTAAGCATCTCTCGTTAAAACTCTAGCATTGGCATAAACCCGTAACGCAAAATACTTTGTAGTTAACTGTACTCTGTATATTCTCCAAATGTAATCGTAAAAAAGCAGAGGTACTTGTTATTGTAACATAAACTATTTGCCCAACTGTTTATTACGAGTAGACTAGCTCACTGTATCTTCGCTAAAGGTCATTCGTCTAGAAGAAACGAGCAGCCAGTAGATGCATTTCTCAGCCGCGCGCCAGTCTCGACAAATGATGTACGCGCGCAGAGGATTTACCAAAGCAGGTTATCCATTGCTTGATGAGATTAACGTCGCTTAAAGTGAACTCTTTTATTAGTTTGCTTAATAACGGAAGTTAAAACTTTCTATCAACTGATTGGATAATAATATGAAGTATTTTGTACGTAAAGCTTAAGGAAAAATACATCAGCTAAATGAACGTTTAGGTATTTCGCGTAAACTAAGTGTGCGGAATGTATAATCCAACCGTTATGCAATCAACAAACGGAAGGCGAGAGAAAAAGAAAACATGGTTAAATGAGCAGGAGCAGTCTCTAAATATAACATTAAAATGTCTGAGATATTAATGGTAAAAGTAGTGCATGCAAATGAATGGTGCTTTGTGGATAGAACCGTAATTCACTTTTGCAACATGTTTTAAATACTTCGATTGTTTGAAATAAAGCATTCGTTCTGATTTTCCTTCCCTCGCACTCATTCCCCTCTATTTTTTCAAAATTACACTTCGAAGGCTAGTCTGTATACCAACTACGCCACTGGTAGACATAGAATCTCACCACAATATCTTACTAATGTTTCACTGCTAAGGCCTACACTAGGTCCAAAGCTTCAATGCTACGCCATACTTGATCTTAGAAAAGTTTTAACCGTCAAATTTCCTGCAAAGGGTCGACTAACCACCGGGGATCCATTCCATACACTGTATAATGATTTTATCTGAGTCTCTCGAACCTCCCCTTTGGCACGCAGAGATATCTGTTTTTTTGTTGTTTTTTTTGTTTTGTTTTATTGTATCTAGACACAACCCGTGTTTGCCTAAAGGTATACAGTTAGTTTACATATGAGTATAAATAAGACAAACATATTAGTTATTGAGTTCGTCGAAGATAAACTGTACGAAACTGGTAACGTCGACCGTGTTTATGTGGTATTTCAGTATATGGTGTGATTTTAGCTGAAGAAGTGAAGGAGCAGCATGACTTATCTGGAATTAATTAGCAGGAATCATTGCTTTCTGAGGATGTAAAGAATTCGGCGTCAACTTTATCTTTGTTTGTGGAGATTTTAAGCCCCATACTATAAAAATGCATTAGGTTTAATGCATGACAGGTCTAATCACTTAACAGTCACACAAGATTATAAGTTGGCAGAAAACTAAAATGGTGCATACAGCCACATTCTTTTGAACGATCTTGGCTGGCCGCCAGGTACATATGTAATTAGCCTGGAGTCCTTGAATCAAATATCCGTTCTGTAGTTATTTTTCGCAATGAACATTACATCAGCTTCCTGAGGGATCAACTCTAGTGCCTTAAAATATTAACAAGCAATCTCCAATCCAGAAATTAGATATGCAGATACCCCCGAATATCTGAGAATTCAGGACCAACTAAGATGTCCATCATTTACTGATTAATGTTACATACCTGTGATTTGCCAAAAGGAACTAGATGTAGGTCCAAAAGCGATTCTGCACCTAAAGACATCCAATTGGGATAAAGCTGTCTTGTAATGAAGGCGACACTGTCTGGACAGAGTGTCTCATAATACACCGTCACTCCAAGTTTCTGCAACATGCAAGTGGCTTGATGTATAAATCATCCCTGTGATACAAATAAGCAGAATGCTCCGTCAAGAATTAACGAAACAAAATCTTATTTGTTCATTTCACATAACTTTCTCTACCTATTCTGCAACAAATTATTCTTACGACAGCTTATTCGTCTATCTTCTTCATGATAATCAAGATAAACATTTGCAAAAATGGTCTAATTACTTAGTGCATTATAAGTAAAAGAGGAATAAGGTAGTACACAAGGGTAAAGTGACAGTCACCGTCAAACATCTGGTTGCTATGTGATTAAAATTAATCCTCTTTGCAGGGCCAGAAGTAAAACAAAATAAAAAACGAATGACAAATATGCATTAATTATTTTAAAACTGAAACCAATAACAAGGAATCAAGGAATATATAAGAAAAAATGGTTAACTCTACAAAATAAATAAATAAACAAATACAATAATAAAATAAAATAAAGCGACAGTCATCTTTTAACATCTGGTTGTTATATGATTAAAATTAATTTATCTTTATTCCATTTGCAGGGCTAGGAGTAAAACAAAAGAAACAGAAAGTGAAATTTGCGTTTGAGAAAACTTCCAATTATTTTATAACTGTAACCAATAACAAGAAATATCTCAGAACTAGCTAAATTAAAAAAAAAAAAAAAAAAAGGACAGTCATCTATTAACATCTGGTCACTATATGATTAAAATTAGGTTCTAAATGCATGGTCAGAATATAACTAAAGAAACAGAAATGACAAATTTGCGTTTGAGGAAACTTAAATTATTTTAAAACGAATCAATGCTAAGGAATATCTCAGAACTGGTTAACTCTTAAAAAAACAACAAACAAACAATAAAATCAGTCATCTTTTAACATCTGGTTGTTAAATTATTAAGATTAGTTTTAAATTGAGGACCAGGAGCTTAAGAAAAAAGCAGAAATGAAAAATTAACGTTTGAGAATTTTTTTTAAAAACTGAAACCAATAATAAGGAATATCTGAGAAGTGGTTAACTCTACAAAAATAAATGAATAAAAATGTATGTAATTTCTGTTCAACATTTTTATGAAGCAAGTTTTGTCTATATTTTGTTTACAATCGCATTGTTTACTCTAAAAATATGTATATGGCATACATTACAATATAACGAGATGTACATTTTGTGTAGGAAGTTTGATAATTAACCGATTTTAAGTTTTTGGAATTATCCTGTTTACACACACACAACAACATTTTTCTAAAAATATATTTTATATACAGAGGACCCTAAAATGCGTATTTCCAGCGTATCAAATTTATGGGTGGAATGCAATACCTTCACTACCTATGTACTATGTGCTAAACAGTGAAGGTAAAAAGAGCATGAGTCCTGTACGAAGTTGGTTATGCTCTTCCGCTATTGCACATCAAGCCATAATCTAGTCTACACTCATAATTTTCATGACTCGCATTCTCGCACTACTTTGGAACATAATGCGACGGTTTTATTCATTAACTAATGCCCCGATCTATACGATTCCTATAATATTTGTTTAAAGGGGTCAAAATATGTTCAAGAATACGGTGCACCCTATAACGTGGTTTTCTTAGAAGTGAGAATATAGCGATTACTAATTAGTAAACAATATATTGGAAGAAATGTAAAATCACGTACAAATCTTAATTAATCTCACTATTTTCGCAAGAATACACCTCTATACATACCTGGTAAGTAATATTCTTTAGTTCATAATTTCTTAATCTTAGCAAAAGAATATGCAGTATTTTATGAAGAAAGCTCTTAAGCAATCAATATTATTTCCAAAATGCAAATTCCAGAGCTGATAGGTTAAACTCACACGACTTTCTCTATTATATCGTTTATCGTTTATTCTTACAAAAGTTTATATTTCTACTACTTCACCTTAATTGAAATAAACCTTTGTAGCAATAGCTGCAGTACACATTTCGTTTTAGATTCAAAGGAAATAGGGAAAGAGTCAAACGTTTAAGTACTGGATTTTATATGTTGGCCTTAAAGCTCTATGCTCTTTGCCTTCAATCTGGAGACACATTGAATATCGAAAGGTCTTTAAATGAATAGCAACGTGTTGAACAATTTGAATCATTAGATATAGGACCGACTTTTCGTTTTTGAGTTAAATTGTTCACATACACCTAGAAACACACAGGATCTTTTTGTAATTTTTCGTCTATACAAAACAAATACTTACGGTGAAATCTTGATATCGAATTTTTGGGTGGAATGCAACTTTCTTTTACTTATCAGACGCAAAAGAAAAAGTAAAAGAGGCTTTCTCTCTAATACCATAAATAATGCCGCTAATGTGGTCTGGGAAAACAGACATTTCCATAGTATCACAAAAATATTCGTCATATGTAATTTCAAAATTTATGTTCACTTTTGATATTGTGGATGCTTATTTACTAATAGCTGAACAGCCTGGAATTAAAATACAGCTTTAAAACTGTTTTAAATTGCTTTAATACGTATACACAAAAGTAATAAATAATTTTGAAAAATCTAATAACATTATATGTAGTTATAAATTAATAGCACAATAATAGCGTTTAAAATTATTTTGTGTTAAGTAAAAATATTATATTATGATAGTGAAATATAATAATATAAGTGGCAAATACTTGTATGAGAGATTATTTTTCAATTTTAATCTGTGGGACCTTTGGCAGAGAACAGTAGAATTCGTATTTGAAAGGAAACAGCATGAAAACTGAGAAAAATATTGCAACTTAATTTAAAACCGCTCAATGAAGGATACACTTAGGTTGATTGGAAGCTTGAAAATAGATTTTTGAATATACAATTCTTCAGAATTTCTCTTTGTTAACAAACGAATTAATCGAAAAAACCATTAACAGTCATGAAAATATTTTTTAATCTCCTGGAACTCTGCAAAAGAGCCTTTCTAACTGAGGGGAGACTAATCTTTTTCTACCTTGCCCAGCACTAAGTAAAACCTTGGCATTTACATAAATCTAATTTTAGCTTCGTTTACAGATAGAACAAAGTAACAAAGGGTTTATCAGAACCATAAATTACTACTATGTCGTGCTTGTCTTATGCATTTGAAATGGCGAATTTCAATCCAATGAGGTCCAACTTCCTGGATATTGCTCTTTCCGATTGAGTCCTTACCATGGAAAGATGTTTCCCGTATAAAAGTGAAAGTATGTTATGGAAGATTTAATTGCAGCTACACAAAATAGTTATGTAACCAATATTCAAATTGATTTGATGCGTAATTTTCAACGCTGACAAACTGGAAAGACGTGTTTTGTTTTCGATTATTTAATTAAATATATCCTTCTGGCAAAATTTATTTTACTTTGTAATGACACAATAATAACATATTATATATTGTCAACTCATTATACAACACAAGAAAATGTCATTCATAGATACTCGTTTACATTTTCAGCCAATGCAATATTTTAGAAGATTCATACTTTCTCAATTTACTTATCTTTAATATGCCAAAAAAGAATTGCATTCTACCCAAATATTCGAAAGCTATCAAAAAATCTCTCGACACCAAAAAAGTAAAAGACATTTACTATCCTTTTCATGTAGAAATTTTCTCAAAAGGCCTCCAACATGTTTGCATGGTAAATAAAATATACCGGATGGGATATGAATAATTGCAAATAATTTGATATTTATAAGAGAGCAATACGGACCACTCATAAGTGTATAAATGAAGCACAAATTTCAGAATCTAATATGTTTTGAACGGCCCTGCGTTATGTTTCTCCTGTGTCTATATAGAAGTATTACATCATGAATTTTGCTCCTGTGTTTATTACAACTCGCACACCGCCGACCTGCATTCACGTAACTCACAATGAGGGCACGAGGGACCGATTCAGTCGCAAACTTTCCTATAAACAATAGATGACTTAACATATGCTGAATTGGCAGATATTGAATTAATCTACTCCACAACTGCGAAATCCGCTAATATTGCGAGGGACTGTATCATCAGCGATTTCTAAATCACCAACTTCCCAAAAGACGAACGTTAACTGCAGAGCATCAAAGGATTGTGATACAACTTCTCGATTTGTAGGTTTTCTAATTGTAAAGGTTTAATTTTAATTTTTCATATTTGTAAGAATAATGAGGTGATTTTGTAGTTTAATGAACGGAAGTGCAAATGTTTACGTGTTGGAGACGGCCTTCGTAGTCTATGGTTAACATGCTAGTCTCTGGTTATCATGTTCTCGGATTTAAACCCGGTGGATGGCGGTAGATTTATTTTCGGGCGTAAAAATCCTTAGCATAGCTTTCTTCGGAAGGGAATTAAAGCTATTTGTCCCATGCCATAGATTTACGGCTCGCAAAATAACCTTAAACCTGATAAAGAGAGGTCTCTTGAGCAAAGTTGAGCGGCTTTTCACAACCAATATAGAATGGGACGCTGAGAACCCAACAGTTAAAGAGCGTCCATAAACAAAATACAATTCCTGACATGCTGGTTTGAGTTCATAAAACTAAATTTCAATAAAGTATAATGTCATTATATTCAATATTTTTAACTTTAATCCTATATAGATTATCAATCCCAATCAAATAATGTTATTTAAAACAAAAACGTATGATTGCGTAGGTTGAAGTTTCAGAATGATCGATATCCTTCCGTCACATCACACCACCTATAGTCGGGCAGGGCAAAGGACAGAGGAGGGTCAACCGTGTGACCTATTACGTAAACAATCACCGAACGTCTGAGATAGGGAATAATAGCCATCCTAAAAGCAACGTGAAGTTTTTCTCATGAAAACAGCTTTAGAAAATAGCGAAAAAACTGAAAATACCGGACTATCACATCGTTCTCAAACGCTGATATAAATATTTGCACTTATTCAACTCCCACTCTGTATATCTTAAATTTTCTATGGATTAAGTATTAAGTCACTTTTTTACAATTGGTAAACTGTAAGAGATGTGTAGTCTTTCTATATAAATAACGTACATCTCGTTAAAGTACTTGGTTTATGTCAAATAAATTCTTTTGGCACGTACCATCGTTTTAGCATACTCTAATTTTCTTATACCTAATGCGAACGTGTAAATGTGTAATGAAAAAGGTGAAGGGTAGACATCGGACAGAAACACCTCGAGCACTGCGATCTTCGCAGATCTATTTTGACTAACACTCACGGGAGGAAGGGATGAAGTGGGGGAAACATATGAGACTACAGGCCGCAGGCAGAAGACCCCACAGATGCGCGGAAGTCCCTAATATTTCCAAGTTCGATGACTCGTCCTGGAGAGGTAGATGATCAAGTGACTCGTTGATCTGTCAGCACTCTAGTGTCCGTGGGAGTATTCTTTCCTTTGAGCATGCATCCATTCTATCTGCCCAGCACTGCCATATGCCACGAACTTGAAACTACGCCTGAAAGATGAAAAGGGAGCAAAATGAACAGAAAATGATGTAAACGAAACCGTGGCAGATGAGAAACAATCACAGCATTCGTTTACTGACTCCGAGAAACCACAAAAAAAAAACCATGGGTCAGAGTGGATCAAACCGGGGGATCCTTCCGAATGCGAATTGCACACGTTACACACGTCATCTTGCTCGGTATGTGTAATGAAACGTTATCTTATTAGCAAGAACTAGATAGGAGCATAAGCGTTTGTAAGAATATTTGTAGAAGAGTAGAGAAAGTCTTGTAAATGCAACCCTTTAAATGTTTACTTTTACACTACGTACAATGTACATAGAGGAAGGTGTTAATTTCTAAACAAAATTTGGATATCCTGATTTTACCGGAAACATGTGTTTTGAGGACTCCTGAATAAATAAAAGCACTTTTACTCTCTCTACCAAGCTTATGTACATAATAGGTAAAAGAGGTAGGTATCTATTTCATCTAAATATTCGGTATCGAGATTTCACCGGAAATAATGTTTTGAGCATCCCTAAATCCGAGAAAAAGCGTCCAGTAAAAGCTCCGTGCCTGAGAGAGAGAGAGCGAGAGAGAGAGAGAGAGAGAAATAAAGAGAGAGAATACGTGTTTTTGTGTGAGTGTGGACAGCATAATTCGGAAACAAAAAGTCAGTTAAATACCGATTGGTATTTCCAAGGATGTGAGACGAAGATTTTCAAGAAAATAACTCCAAACCGAACTACCCTTTTTCGAAAATTTAGATTTTTCTTAATCGTGTTTAACACGTATGCTCTTACATCTACGGCACCACAGGTGGTGGACATTAGTGATACATAAAATGAAATGAAATGATAACTAGAAAATTAAGTTTTGAAAAAAAAAAGTTTCAGACATAAGTTTAGGGAATCTCCCCTTTTTCATTTATGAAGAATTAGGAAAACCTGACAAAAGTTTCAAGTCAGAAAGGATGGTGCTGGAAGGATTTGAACTGCACTCCACGCGTTCACGTTCTTGACGGTCTCGGCTATCCTGAGACACAACACTTAGTTGGTAACTTAAAGACCTACCATTCTTACTTTATCTAGCACGTATGTACATTTTACATAGAGGATAGAGATGATATTCTATTCCATCCAAAACCTCGATATCAGATTTCACCGGAAATACATGTTTTGAAACCTCTGAATCCAGTAAAAGCGTTTTAGTAACATGCCCATGTGTCCTCTGTGTGTGGGTGCGTCTATGGGCAGCATAGCTCAAAAACGAAAAGCCGGTTAAATACCAAACTTGGAATTTAAGGTCATTTTCTTCCAAGGATGCCACACAAAGATTTTCAAGAAAATTCCCCACCTCCAACTACCCTTTAAATGTATTTTTTTTCGAAAATTGTTATTTTCTCAAAAATTGTATAACGATTATTATTAAAATGCCGATATGTTTAAGATATTTTTATGGAAAACGAAATTTGTATCTTGAATTTACTGGGAATAGCTGTGATGACTTTTGTACAGTTTTTGTATAACTGGTAAACAGTAAGGGATAGACAAAACCTTACTACAGGACAATGTAGAGTTCGTTAAAACACACAATTTATGTCATATACATTTTTTGTAGTGTTGACTGTTTTCGAGATATTCTGAGTTATCGGATTAAGTTTTAAGTTACGTAAACGGGAAGTTATTTTTCTTTTCGTCTCTCATTTGTTTAGTCCTAACAAGCAAAGAGAACCGAATTTCAATTGCTTCACATAGCGAACGAATTTTAAAAGATTTGAAGTTGACTTTCGCTTTAGTCTGTGCATTCACTTATTTCCCTTCTACTTATAAAGAATGAAGTAATAAGATCAATTCTGTTAAATTTATCTTTGTTAGTGTGATGTAGATTAAAAAATAATCGTTTATAAGAAACGTTTGTATGCTGAACGGCCAGAGAATGTCATGTGAATGGGTGACATCAGATATTTTTTTTCAAAATTTAATTTATGAACCACTTATACTCAATGTTTGGCCAATTGGAAGTATCTATAACCTATTGTGACTAATACTTTTTCATAAGTAATTTCACTGAATATTTTATTAATATTCGATTCTATTGCACAATCACCGAACGTGATAGCCCAGGCGGCTTCGTCTGTGACCCGCATTCAGGAGATCGTAGGTTCGATTCCCAAGTCCGGTCTACCTGACATGTTTTTTCGGGGGTTTCCTCAAGTCGCCTGGATAGGTTTCTTTCATCTCCCTCCCCTAATTTCCTGTTCCTCAGTGTCGTTTCCATTCATAGTTCATTATGTTGGTTTCTTTCAGAGTTGTAAATGTCGGGATGGTGCTCGGTGCGGCGTGGCAGAGAAAAAGATGCTCATAGTGACTATCTCCGTCACCCGACTTTTTTTTTTTTTTTTTAAACAGTAACGGAGTCTGATCAGGACTCCGCCACTGTATCCCCATTTACATTTCCCCCCGTAGGTTTTACTGATTACTGGTTTACTGTTCCTGTTTTACTGTTCCACATTGCACAAACATATAACACCCATGCCCAAGGCGGGACTCGAACCCACGATCCCCTGCCCACGAAGCACCAAAGCGAGGCGCTCTAGCGAACGCGGCCATGGGGACCGGCGCTTCGGCTGGTTGTCGAGATGAGTACCGCCCCTCGCTGTAGCGTTGGACCCTAAGTGGGACGAGGTTTTTATTCTACCAGTCCGATTGTCTGGGTGCCTCAATCTGGAAAATGTAGAGACCTGTCATTGCTCTGGCGTCGCCCCTGGCTCTGGTCATCCGGTGTATCCACTCACCTCATTCCTTCCTCATGGAGCGTAGGTACAATAACCACCTAGGTTCATTACCGAGGCCCCTCCGTCCGCTTCTTAATTCTAATTCTATTGTTCAACCATGCACCCAAAATTGTAACAAGTCGGTGTCTATGACACTGTACTTTCTCTACTTAGTAAGCAGTACAGAAAGAAAGTCACAAGTTACCGAGAGAATTTATGATGTATTAAGTTGTGCTGGCGAGTACTATAGTGTTTGCAGCGTCCAGTTCCTCGTGTGCAAGACTTGTTTGCAAGACTAAGCAGGCAGGATGTGTGAGGAGTATACTTTGAGTATAAAGAAGAACATGCTTTGTTAATTTTATTTGTTATTTTTAAATTTCTTAAAATTATAAATTTTCTTACATTAAAAGCAGCAGAAAATGTGAATTTCCGATCATAATTTCTAATTATAATTAGTAATTCTCACGGACTGAACTTGGTCTTTCTTCTTCGTATATATACTGAGTGAAAACTGTTTACCCCAACGATCCACGCAAGACTTTGGTTATTTGTGGACCCCTGGCATATTGTTTAACATGCTTGCATGTTTGAATGCAACCTAACAACTCTCACTAACTGGGGTGCTTCTACGGAACCTAAATAATACTTACATTAACACTAACAAAGTACCCGGCATATTAACAACTTCGGCATGAGGAGATGACGTAGCTTCTGAGGATGAGCGTCACCGGGGGCGGCGGGTGTTGGACCGCCCCTAAAAAAGTTTGGTCTAGCATTTTTCCATGCGGTATGGCATGCCACATTTTCCTTCTAATATCGCTGGAGGGTTTTTTTAGTCTGTATGGCCAGTTGGTAGACCCCGATATTTCGGATTAGTCCTTAAAGTGGAATTTTCCCCTCTATTCGAAAAAAAAAAAAAAAAGAAAGAAAAGGATTTGTTAAGAGTTGAAGCTTTCTCTGCCAAGCAAGCTGCAGAGTTCAAACTTAGCCACAACATTACAGCATAAATATGTACTCAAAATTAATTAAGAAGTACCAAAGTTAGAAAATTAATTCATATGCGCTCGTACTCTTAGCTTTTGCCGGTGAGTACTGCAGTAGTTGAAATATCCAATAATTTCTGTGGTAGTCTATTTTGGTCATGACTTATAACATCCAGCAGCAGGCGTGTGAGGAAATATTGCACTTGGGTATAAAGAAAACAGGTTTAGTTAATTTTATCAGTTCTATTTTGGGCACGCGTTTGTAACAGTTTTCATTCCTTTTGTCTGCTCGTTTTATACAGCATTTTCCTTTCTACCGCATTTGAAAGCTCTGTGGATCTTAAATCCTCACACAAGAGAAGGAGCAAACCAGCTGACCTCAAGTTCGTTTTGGTGTCAGAGAGAGCGTTGGCCAATATATGGATATCTCCCACCGCCTAGTTTTTGTGTAAATACGACACAGTGGCGACAAACAAGTAATAATTCTGCGCGTTAATACCGAAGAAACATCACAAATATAACATCATGCAGGCATTAAGAGTAGGTGGCTTCATAGAGAAAATTACTCCCCTCCTAAAAAGGGAATTTGTTCCATTAACATGAGTTTCAATACCTGTTCTGCAAAAAAGCAATATATATATATATATATATATATATATATATATATATATATATATGATTCTTTTATCCAAATCAGGCTAATCGAGATAAGCAACAAAAATGGTCTTACTGCTTGCTTTCTTTTAATTAGAAATATATAAGGGAATACATTAGGCTAAAGTGACAAATCTTTCATAGATATGACTATGTCATTGAATTTTGGTTCTCTTTGCATGACCAGATGTTAAACAAAAGAAACAGAAATGACAAAATCTACTTTGAGAAACGTTTTAAGTATTGTAAATTTGAAACAAATAACAAAGAATATCTGAGAAATTGGACTCCACAAACGAAGTATATAGCATAAATTGTGTGTTTTAATGAGATCTACAATTTTGTGTAGTAATTTTTTGTCTATCTCTTACGGTTTATATACGTTTATAAAAGTCATCCAGAATGAAGACGTCTTCAGAGGCCATTCCCAAAATATTTAAGATGTGCATTTTAATTGTCATACGAGGATCGGCTGATAAGTCCCGGGCCTCATACAGAAATGGCGCTACTAGGCCAGTTAGACGGTAGCATCGTATAGTTTAATACTAGACTAGATTGTATACATAGCTACAGGTCAATAGCGTCTCTAGTTTTCGAATGACAACATTTTAACAGGACAACTAGAGAGTTTTCACGAAAATGGAGGAAACGAGCAGTGATTAAATACTTCCATTTGAAAGGTTTAACGCCTAAAGAAGTCAAGGAGGAATGGACAGTACATTGAAAGACTCGATCCTTCATACTAAATGATTAAAAGGTGAATTGCAGAGTTTACAATGGGACATACGAGTACTAGTGATGATCCTCGCTCTGGAAGCCTGTAGAAGTGACAACTCTAGAGATCATTGAAAAAATTCATCGTTTAGTACTGGAAGAGCGCAGATTAAAAGTTTTTTAAGATAGTAGAGGCTGTAAACATATCAAAAGAAGTGCAGGTAATATTTTAAGCTATTTCACAAGCTCTGTGCCGCGTTTGTTGACACCTGATCAAAAGTGGCAAAGAAAACTGTTTCTGTTAAGAATGTGGAGCTCTAGCGTAAAAATCCCAGTGAAATTTTGAGACGACTTATTACCATGGATGAAACTTGGGTCATCATTACACTCCAGAAAATAAATCACAGTCAAAACAGTAGATTGCGCCAGGTGAACCAACACAAAAAACGGCAAAGTTAACTGTGTCAGCTAACAAGGTTATGGCGAGTGTTTTCTGGGATGCACAGGGAATTATTTTTATTGATTACTTGGAAAAGGGCACAAGTATCACTGCTGACTACTACACAAGCTTGCTGCAAAGTTTGAGTGATGGGGTGAAAAGAAAAAGACCTCATTGGGGAAAAAAAAAAATCTTGTTTCATCACGACAATGCTCCGGCTCATCATCAGTCATTGCAATGGGAAAAATGTGCGAATTAAAGTTGGAATTGCTTGAACATCCACCCTATTCGCCAGATCTAGCACCCAGTGACTACCACCCGGCCCCAAACCTCAAACAATTTCTTGGAGGACTACAATTTCACAGCATTGATGCGGTAAACGGCTTTGAGCACCTTGAGAGATGGTTTAATAAAATTAGAACACCGATATGACAAATGTATTAGCCTTTCTGGAGATCATTTTGAGAAATAAAGCAAATAAAAAAAAATTAAATGCTGTTTTCTTTGAGAGGCCCGGGACTTATCAGCCGACCCTAGTATAAATATATTTAATTTACAGAATTTCAACCAAAACCGTTGGAGCAATTTTTGAGAATGTCAACATTTTCGAAAATTGTTCCATGTAATGGGCATTTTGGATTGGGAATTTTCCTGGATATCTTCGTGTCGCAACCTTGGAGATGCTGAAATGAAATATTAAATTTGATGTTTAACCGATTTTTCGATTTTGAATTATCTAACACACACACATACACATATAAGGACCATTTGCTTTTTACGACCCATGAGACCCTAAAACATACGTTTCCGGTGAATTTCCGGTATCGCATTTTTGAGTAGAATGCAATAAATACGTTGGATTCCTTCGTACAATGTACTAAGAATAGAAAGCAAATATTTTTTTTGATGCAGGGGCTCTAAAACGTGTATTTCGAGTGAAATCTCGGCATCGAATTTTTGAGTGGAATACTATACCTTGTCTATCTATGTACAATGTGAAGTAGAGAAAACAATTACATTTTGTTTCTTTGTATATTCTATGAATTGAATTTGTACTTTCTCTACACGAGCTACCTAAATTGTGTACAGATAAGATATTGAATTCTACCAAATAATTCCAGATTTAACTTGAAATATATGTTTTGAGGTCCCTTGTACACAAAACTTATTTTTAGAAGATCCATGCGTGTGAGGGTGTGTGTGTAGACAGAATAACTCCAAAACGAAAATCCTGTTAAATACCAATTTTTGTATTTAAGTATTTTCCAAGGATAGAACACGAAGATTTTCAAGGAAATTTCCCCACCCCAAACTACACTTTACATTGAATAATGTTTGAAAATTTTGTTTTTCTCAAAAATGGCTCTAACCATTTTGATTAAAACGCCGATATTACCTACATCACAAATTATATATATTGAATTTTCTGGGAATAGCCTTTGAAGGCCTCTTCATTCTGGATGGATTTTGTTGAATTTTGCATTGCTGGTAAACCGTAAGCGTAGACAAAAACTTACTACTACAAAAAAAAAAAAAAATACTTTGCCATGTACACTTTTTGTGAGTTGATATTTTTTGGTATATTTCTTGTTATTGCTTTCAATTGCAAATTATGCAACTTTTCTCAAACGGGGAGTCACCTCGTTTCATTTCTCTTTTCCTTTACTTTAATTTGTTCACTTAGCGATCATGTTTTAAAAGATTTTACTCTAGCTTTAGCCTGCTATATTCCCTTATTTCCGTTCTGTTTACAAGGAAGCAAATAATAAGATAATTTCTGCTAGTGATCACCTTGATTAGCACGATGCAGATAAAAAATATATATTGTGAGAAAAGTTTGTTTGGAGAGCAGGTAGAGAAAGCCATTTGAATGGATCACATCGGATTTTTACTTTCTCTATACGTACTATGTACATAGTGTATAGAGAAGGTATTGCACTCCACCAAAAAATTCGATACCGAGATTTCACCGGAAATATATGTTTTAGGGTCCCCTGAATAAAAAAAAAAATGTTTAGAAAAAGGTCCATGTGTGTGTCCGTGTTTCCGTGAACACGATAAATCAAAAACGAAAAGTCGGTAAAATACCAAACTTGGTATTTAAGTTCCAGGGAATCGACACGAAGATTTTGAGAAAAATCCCCCCACCCCAAACTACCCTTTACAAGCAAAAAAGTTCGAAAAGTTTTATCTTCCAAAAAATGGCTCTAACGATTTTGATTAAAATATCGTATATTAAAGATATTTATCTCGCATATAAAATGTATATTTTGAATTTTTTGGGAATAGCCTCTGAAGACTACTTTATTCTGTGTCAATTTTACGGAATTTAGGATAACTGCTAAACCGTAAGAGATGGACAAAAACTTAGCACACAATAAATGTAGAGCACTTTAAAACACACAATTTATGTTATATACATTTTTTTCGTGGAGTTCATTGTTTATTAGATATTTCTTGTCTTTGGTTTCAGCTATGAAAACTTATACGTTTCTCTTACAGGACTTTGTAAAACTCGTGTCCATACAAACAAATGAACTTTAGTCACATAGCAACCAGCTTTTGACTGTCACTTTAACCTATGGTTCTACTAACAAGGAAGCAAATAATAAGACTATTTCTGCTCATTTTTTCTTGATTAGATGAAGTAAATAGAATAATTTGTTGCAGAGATGTAGAGAAAGTCATGCGAATGGAACACATCAGGTTTTTTAAAATTTGATATTCACTTTAATACTGCAAACACAGTACTTGTATTTCTTTCTTTAAAACATATCAGGTTGCCCAACAGCACCCAATTTCACGTTAGCTGATAACCCTCCGTGTGTTTAGAGAGAAGTACAGACCTCAACGGGACAAATTCATGTAACACCGCTCAGTGGCGATGATAGTGCTAGCGACCTGTGTTCTAGTTTTCTTTTCAGCGGAAATGGTGAGGAATTCTCGCTCATTGAGAGGAGTTTCCAGGTTTGTATTAGAGCCCGTGAAAGCCTCATAACGCAAAACATGCAATGCCATAGTAAGCAGTGTATCACCGTATAATAATAATAATAATAATAATAATAATAATAATAATAATAATAATAATAATAATAATAATAATAATAATAATAACAACGTTTTGTTACGAGGCGTAGTTGCTTTGATTTAACCCTACAGTAGGTCTAGTCTCCAATGTTAATTAATAACAATGTATACACAGTTAAAACCTAGCTATTGCCGAATACTTATAGCTGAAATAAAGACTTTTTAATTAATTCTCAATCTAACAAGCGACTTTATTCTCTCAAAACTAGAAGTTTTGTAACTGAAGTAGACTACATGTTAACATTTTCAATTTGTTTGCATTGTTTTCATATTTGAGATCACGGACTATAGCACAAATCTGGGAATTCCTCTCAATGGGGGAGAATTGATATGCAAAAGGAGTAGAACGCAGGTCGTCTGCCACTGAGCGGTGTTTACTTGGATTTGCTCCGTTGACCTCTATAATTCTTTAAATGCACGAAGGATTATCTGCTAACATAAAATACGGCGCAGTTGGCCACCTGGTACATTGTAGACAAAGAAGATATTGTAATTCAACAAAAAATTTGGAAATACATATTTTGGAGTCTGAATTAAAAAAAATATTTGTTTAGTAAAAGGTCCGCGTCTGCGTGTATGCTGTCTGTGCGTGCGTGCGAAATGAAAACTTATAAAAAAGATATACTGTTAAAACAACTGATTTGTATCCAATACATTATTTTTATGAAGTTAGCCATTTCCGAAATATTGTTTGTTATTGGTTTAAATGTTCTAGTCTTATACTTTTCTCAAATGGGAAGTGATCATTCCTTGTTTTATTCCTGATAACGCAAAGAGAATAGCATTTCAATCTCTTCACTTAGCGACCAGCTTATAAAAGATTTGACCATCGCTTTAGCCTGGTGTATTCCCTTATTACTCTTGTACCTACAACGAAATAACTAATAAGACTATTTCCGTTAATGTTCATCTTGATTAGTAGAAGAATAAGCTTTTGTAAGAATAATTTGTTGCACAATAGATAGAGAAAGCCACATGAGTGGAACATATCAGATGGTTTTTCTTTGAATTTGTGTTATAGTTTTTTCGGTTTTTCAGTTTTGTGGTTTTTTTCATTGAGTATTTTTTGCTATGTTTTCTTAGAAAGTTATTTTATTATTAATTATTTCTGGTACTAATATATTAAAATATGAAGTGTTAGTGTGGCCGGTTTCGTCATCTTGCGATTCACAGATAATGACATTTTTTAATTACAGCATTTATTTTAATAAAAAGATTTACAATTTATCCAATTAGCTAACTTCGGAATAACACCGAACTATACAGTTTTTATAAGGATCCTAATATAATTAAAGTACTTAAGGCCAATAGAGTGAGATGGTTAGGACATCTATATAGGATGGAGGATAATAAACCCATATAAAAAGGTCACTCTTACTGATTCACACTACGCAATTAGAAACGTTGGAAGACCACCAAAAAAGATGGCTTGATGACGTGGAAAAAGATCCTAAGGCAATTAAAGTAAGCCGTTGGAAAAGGGAAGTACTGGATAGATGGAGAAAAATCATTGGAGCGGTCTTGGCCTTAAAAGGCTATCGAAGTAAAAAGAAGAAAAGTTAACTTCGAAACGATCAAAATTAATTGACGAAAAAACGGGATGATGTGTTTAGAATTTCAATAATTATTAACATTTAAATTAATAGTCTGTTAACAAAACAGTGCAGCCCGTCTCCGAGTGTGGAGGTAGCATGTCTGCCTCACATTCAAGAGGTCACGAGTTCGAATCTCGCTTAAAAAAAACAAAAAGAAAAGCAGAGCAGTAAACTAAGTAGAACAGTTTCAATGAGCCAATCTTTTTCACATGAATACAACGTGTTGAAATAATTAGAATATGTAAACGGCGACGTGTAATCAATGCTACTGCAAAACAGAGTCGTTTACTTTCACTTTTCAGCCTGAAGCTTGCGTGCATTTGATCGACATTCACCTTGATCTTCATTCATCAATGAGAGCAACGTTTCCCAATCGGCGGTTTGTGACCAGTGTCTGGCCATGGCATAAATTATACCGGGCCGTGAGAAGTTCTCTGAGAGCTTACCAGTTACGTTTTGTAAGTGCTTTGGTAATTAAATATTGTGTAATAAATATTCTGACAAAGATGGATTGATACGGCAGCTCTGTGTGAATAATCGTATAGCAGCGGTTCCCGCAATGCAGTTTCAAGGGACCTGTATCCACGTTTAAGAGAAAAAAAAAATCCGGTAAGTTTTTCAAATCAGATATGTTCTGTAATTAAAATTTTAAAATGACGTAATAGTAAACGCACTTCATTGATACCCAGAATTCCACAGTAGATTTAATGTAGTCAATGAATTGGTGGAAGTAAGAACTCTCTGATGTGTTCCATTCACATGATTTTCTCTACTTATTCTGCTAATAAGCCAAAGAATATTTTTACCTACATCAGGTAAATCTATATAAACATTACCAAAATTGGTCTTATTACTTAGTTCATTGTAAGCAGAAAGGAGACAAGTGAATACAGTAGGCTAAAGCGATAATCAAATTGTCGCTATGTGACAATAGAAATTCGGTTTCCTTTTGCATGGCCACGAGTAAAACAAAAGAGATATGAAACGAATTACTGCTCTCCGTTTGAGGAAAAGTATTTTAAAATTTTAACCAATAACAAGGAATGTTCGAAAAAAGGGTAGTATGGAGTAGAGGAATTTTTCTGAAAATCTTCGTGTCGCATCTTTGTAATTAAACTTTTAAGTTATACAAAGCCCCTACAGATTTTCAATTGTTTCACATAGCGATAAAAACATTTGACTATCGCTTTGGCCTAGTGCATTCCCTTATTTCCCTTCTATTTATAAGGAATTACGTAATATGACTTTCTGCTATGCTTATCTCGATTACCATGATGTAGATAAAATAATAATCTTTTGGAAGATTAATTTGCTTGCAGAACAGGTAGAAAAAGGCAAGTGAATGGAAAAAGTTTGAATTATCTAGTTCATAGCTTTAGGTTTTCTTATTTATATTTCAATGTTAAACTTTCTGCAGCTAAGATAAAATCCACAAAGTAACATTTGTCAATCGTCTTCAGTGCTCAACATATCAACCGCATAGGATTAATTCAATATTAATATCTTTATTTATCACCCTATCTTAATATCCTAACATAGTAAATTAAAATGTTAACTCCTAAACTTTACATGATTAATTCTAAGACTTAAGCTAAGAATGTTTATCACTATTGGTGATCATTTAGAAACACTTGTGATGTAACATGGAAAGTTGCACACTTAAGCTCGTAAGACTTGATTGATTCTTCTGTGATTGGTTTTAGGGACACGTCATGTTGATTCTTGTGACAGTGTCAGCATCGCTGTTGCTCAAGTCAAGATTGCTCAAGAATGTCATATAGTATGAGGGAAAGTTTGTATTAGGACTGTTCTTCCATTAGTGCCCTAAAGCGTTCATATGTGCAAGATTGCAGTCTGCCAGCTCCAGAATGTTTTAAGAAACGTTTCCTCCCTGTGTGAAATTACTTACAATGACTCCGAGCGGGATGGCTCAGGTGCCAATATTCGGGAGAATCGGGTTCGCTTTCGGGGCGACCTGACTGACCCATGGGGTTTTTGAGGGTTTCCCCGAATCGCCTGGCGAATACTGGGTAAGTCTCTTTAACCCCTAAAATTCCTGTATCTTCATTTCGTTTCATTGTCATTATCTTCATCATTCATCTCTTTGGTTTCTTTCAGGGTTAGAAGTGTCAGCGTTGGTGCTCGGTGCGGCGTGGCAGGGAAAAAGGATGCTTTGAGTGAATATCGCCGTCCTCCGATTTGGTTGGTTACCGGGATACCGCTTCTGGGGATTTGGACATTATGTGAGCCGGGAGGCCCCCCGATTGTCGGGGTGCCTCAATCTGGAAACTATAGGGACCCTGTTATTGCTGTACCATCGCTCCTGGTGTCGCCCTCCGTGGTGTAATGGTTACCACATGCTAGCTTCATATGCCCAAGGTCGTGGGTTCAAACCCGGCGGAGGACGATGGATTTTTTCGGGCGTAAAAATCCTTAGCATGGCTTCCTTCGGAAGGGAAGTAAAGCTGTGGGACCCGTGTCGTAGATTTACGGCACGTAAAAGAACCTCAAGCCTGATAAGAGAGGCCTCTGAGCAAAATTAAGCGATCTTTCACGCCCAATATAGAATGGGACGATGAGAACCAAAGCAGTTAAAGAGCGTCCATAAATAAAAAAAAAAAAAAATCGCTCCTGGTTCTGGCCACCCGGCGTATTCTCTCACTTCATTCCTCCCTCCCCCCCCCCCCGTGGAGCGAAGGTACAATAACCTCAGCTTCAATGCTGAGTTTCCCTCCGACAAGTGTTCTGTGTCCTACCTACAATCGAACTATCAGTTTTGCGATTGTGTTATTGTGTACATGAACATATGCTTTATTTCATTAAATTGCCATAATTGATATATGAAAAATATGATGTGTCACATATCAGCACTTTTTACTATTCCGTTCACAAATCACGTACTAACGTATATTCAAGTATCGTCGTGGTCTCTATTTCTCTATTTCAAATCATATATTTAAGTTAAAGATTACCATTAAATCAACATACACCAATAGAAACCCCAAAATCGCAAAAATACACATAACTTATGACATCTCACCATTGTTCCACAGAACAATGGCATCATGAAGATCTGCCATTTTGTACTTATTTACAATATGTTTCAGGATCTTTGCAACAAACTCTGGGGTAGATAAATCTCGCAGAAGGGAACATTTGCTGTCAAGCAAATACGGAGTTATTTATCCCTATTTGAAGCATATCCGGTAGGATAGATTTAAGAGGCACAGCCAGTAAACGTTGGCTCTCTAATTGAGAGCCGTTGGTGGTCATCTGATGAGGCCTTTTGCTCCGAAACCCCGTTTGAATGGAGGAACTTTTCTTGAAGTCTTGCAAAACGTGCTTTCGTTGGTCATGGATAATGGATCTCTTGCAATTCGAAGGAACATCTGGTTCCAACATGATGGCCTGCAGCGCAATTCAGTCAGGTTGTACGAAGACAGCCGAACAACACCTTCGGGGAGCAGAGAATAAGGGGACCTGATACATGGCCAGCTCGATCGCCTTATTTAAGGCCAGTGGATATCTTTCTATGAGGACATATCTAAGAGTGTCTAGCTGAAAATAGGGAAGAATATTTTGTGCGAGTTGTCACTACTTTTTAGGAAATTATACATAAGCCTAAGTTGTTCGAACGTGACTGACAATGACTGCTACGACGGTACAATGAATGTAATCGTGTTCAGGGTATAAAATGTTGAACACCTTTCACAATGAGCTGTCGTCTGTTTGTTGTGTGATCTTTTAAATGGTGCACAGTGAAAGCGTGCTGCCGAATAAAGATTCATATTTCCAAAGCAATGTGTCGGAGGATTGTGGTTGCTTGACAAAAGAAAGTCCATTTTGTGATATCTATCGTTCCTCAAAGTTTGAATTATTATCGACAAGATAAAAACATTTATGGTATTACTTATGAACATTTTTCTTGGCATTCTTGAATGGAGTCTGATCTAAATATGAATTTATATTTATTCGAATTTTGCATTTGATACATGCTATTATTAATCTCCTCTCTCTTCTCTCTCTCCCTCTCTCCCTCCCTGTCTCACTCATACATACGTGTGCGCATACTCATCTTTTCTTAAACATACTTTTTAGAATTGTAGAGCATTGAAGGCACCTTAAAGTATGCATTTCCGTGAAATCTTGATGTTGAAATTTGCAGTGGAATAGAAATTATATCTCTGCCTTCAGTAGATAACTGATGGATAAAGTAAAAAGAAGAAGAAAGAAAACAAATGTACAATATCCTGAAATACAATTAGCTGAATATTACATAGTTATGCTTGCGTTATCTTCATCGAGTTTGTTATATAAACTTCATGAAGATTTTGCACTGAAAATTTTTTTCACACCTATAATTATAACGGCTTTTTCGAAGGTCTGCTATTTTAAATTACTTTAAAATTACCCTTTCAACACATCTAATGTTTTGGACCATATATTTTGTAGACATACAATTATTAATCTTTGTTTATTATCTATTCTCTTCCTTAACTAAATACCCGTGGAGTAAACTCTTATAGCATCCTGAATATCTTCCGCAAGTTATAATCGTCTCTTTCTGAGATCTATTTAAAAGTTTCCAGAAATGTTATAGTATACTATGATACAAAGGTTAAAAGTAGGTTTTTATTTTGCGGTAGTCTTTGTTTTGCAATCCTAAGAAAAAACATAAAATCACTTTTACCACGTGTGGCTTATACTATATTTTACAGGTACTTGAATTTCTAAAACATCAATAACAAAATATTGATTTCAGAAACTAAGATAAATCACATTTACAATGAGAACATTTCGCGTGCGCAGCGAAATGTCAGATGTTTTCATGTACTGTTGATTAGTTAGAAGTGCTCGCAACATATAAATCACCAAGAAAAATTAAGAATGCTATAAGTTCATGTACTCATTAATATATTGATTGTTCTTGACATTAAGACAAAGTTTCATCATAGAATAGTTGGGCCACAATGATGAACAGTTCCACTGTTAATTTTTCTCTTCGAAGTAAGCCAAGACCACGTTTTCAGTGAAATTATTTTTAACATGTTTTGCCTTACTCCAGCCAATGAAGCGATTAGATACAGTTTTATATTGCTTTCTAGATGTTTGGATAGCAGTTCTACAGTATTGTTTTTTCTGCCGTGTGTGTAATTTCGCTTGGTTTTTCCATTTATTTTGCTCTAAATTCATATCTATCGCCATTTAATCTTTATGTAGGTTTTACTAGATAAAATAATATCACTTCAGATGAAAGAAAACAGAATGCTGACAATATAGCATAGGTTAACTCCACAACAAATTGCGATAAATTAAAGGATGACATCTTTTGAAAACAAAACCGGGCTTGTTGGCCATGGTCCGCTGGGCGTCACCCCTCGTTCCCGACGCTTCGCCTGCGTCTGCGGCAAGCATCTTCAATGGCGTATACATCTCCGTGGCCTCTCAAAAGCGACTCTCAGAGGTCATGGAGATGTATGCACCATTGAAGATGCTTTACACCTAGCCTTCAATTGCATCACATAGCGACCAGCTTTTTAAAATATGTATTCTATCGCTTTAGTTTAGTGCGCTCCCTTATTTCCCTTCTACTTACAGGAAGCAGGGAATAAAACCGTTTCTGGATTAGCCTGAAGTATAGAAGAAGAATATTTTGTATGCAGAATAGTTAGACAAATTCATGTAAATGGAACACATCAGATTATTTTAGCCCGTTCTTACTGCATATGCAACACAGTCGGTCACACTGATGATGCATGAAATGATAATTGGGGAACGAAACATTCAATTAAGTTTAGGGAAGCTCGGTGCCTCGGCATTTGCCAGTTTATGACAATTGAAGAAAACCCGAAGAAAGCTCAGTCAGGGAGGATGATGGTTCTGCTGGAGACGAGTCCATATATTAACGACCCTGGATAACGGTTTCGGCAGAATAAACCGAGGCGTAACATTTTCTCCAGAAACAGGAGGCTAAGATTCAACAGACTTACATTATTTTTCCTCAAAGCATACATCATTCAACAATTTATTTAGTTTTCAGGCAATAATTGAAAACATCTGTATAATACCTTTGATTGCACTGCACATTTTATTAATACCCGACTTTATTGCACAACCCTCCTCCCGAAAATGTAGAACAAATCGGCGACTATCATTTGTTCTCAGTAGCCACTAATAGCCACCATAAGTTATTCGTATCACTGAACTTGACATTAGGTATAATAAATTGGTAAAGTATAACAACTCTCCAAGCTCAAAACTGAGTGGTGAAGTGTGTTTGATAGCAATTACATGGAGAGAAAAGTTGAATGGCCGGCAGAACAGCTTGAGGTTTGCGTGGTCAGTAGAGACGCCCATAATGGTCGGATCTACATTTTACAGTTCAAATTCTATAAAACATGTCCTACGAAGTACGTTTGGTGAACCGGTTTCCAGCTGCAGAGGCGTGCGCAATTTTTGGTACGAGTTTTATTAACCACGGAGAAAAACAGTACTAAGGTTTGTTTGATGTTACCTTTGGGTTTTATGTATTAATAGTCTCTCTAAAATGCAAGTATCGTGTGGTTTGGATATCAAGCAACTTCCCTATCCACTAAATTTAAGATGCCGTGTCAAACATAAATACGTTATTATTAGTGATACAGAAAAATTGATTCAAGTTTGAAAATGTTGTAATGTCCTTGCCTGCCTGCTCTACATGTACTATGTGCATAGTGTATATTTTATTTCACCCAAAAATTCGGTGTCGAGATTTCGCCGGAAATGTGAGGTGCTCCGAGTCCAAAAAAAACCCTTCACCTTAAATTAACCTTTACATGGAAAAATTTTCTAAAATGTTGCTTTTTTACTTTCTCTATACTACTATGCACATAGTGTATAGAGAATGTATTGCACTCCACCAAAAAATTCGATACCGAGATTTCACCGGAAATATATGTTTTAGGGTCCCCTGTATCCAAAAAGAGTATTTTCAGAAAAATGTCTTAAAATCCTCTTGTCCCATACCTGGAAGATAACTAACTTAAATACTAACTTTGGTATTTTACAGACATTTCGTTTTTGAGTTATCGTGTTCACAGACACATACGGACTTTTTTTCTGAAAATACTTTTTTTTTTGGATACAGGGAACCTTAAAACGTCTAATTCCGGTGAAATCTGGGTTTCGAATTTGTGGGTGGAATCAATAGGTACCTGCTCTATTGGTACACTTATTTACATATTGAGAAAGTAAACATGTTTTTATAAATGGGACCCTAAAACGTGTATTTCCGGTGAAATCTCGGTATCGAATCTTTGTGCGGAGCGCAACACCTTCTCTACCTACCTACTATGTACTATATAGAGAAAGGAAAAACGTAATTTTCCATTTTTTGATCGAACGTAGTAAAATTTTACTTGTCCCTTAATTAGCATGTTTCTAATTATTTTTGAAGTTCCAAATGGATATACAACTCCTTTCCTAACAACACAAGGGACTTCTGTATCCTTAATTTAAGGTGGCTACTGTTAGCGTTTAGTCAACTTTACCGTCTCATAGTTGAAGAAAGGACGAAATCTGGAATAAGAATTTCCGCCACATGCTTTGACCATACTCAAAGGTATTTTCGGTACGCTTGGCCAGATATCTTCAAAACAAGTCCTTCCAAATTAACCTCAAAAGAAGGTTTGTTGAAACTGGTGTATCAACAGACTGCATTCGTACTGCAATCGAAACAGGTTTCTTGGAACCTGTTTAAATTGCAAAACCTTGTTATTATTTTATTGAACTTCAATAGCACTAAATTTGTAGAAAGATGCAATATTTTAAAGCGAGAAACATCTCAAGTATACCGACCTACAAACACATTCTACTTCAAATTATGGCGGGAAACTATTTTAAACGCATTGAAAATATGAATTGAACAATTATTTAAAAGGACATTAAAGTACTATTCCATGAATGTTAAATCTGTAAAATTAATGAACCATTATCTCAAAAATCGTTTAAGATTCAGACGGAATAATTTTGCAGGATGTAGATCAATGTTGTATAGTTTCACTGATCTGCTTTTATACAATAACATTGTGTATTAAGGGAGATAAGAATTTCCTCTCAATTATGCAGTCGTTAAACTAAACTTTTGTGGTTAAAAATAATAGCGTGCTGCTAAAACACTTATGAGTCTGGGGCTATCTGCAGGCCTCATCCCCACTTATACGAGGTACGTCCAGAAAGTAAGTTCCGTTTGGTAATACATTTAAATTGTGTACAGATACAGAATAATTATTTATTGCACAAAATTCTACAACTCTTAAACTATTTTTCCACATAACTGCCGAAATTTTGCAGGCTTTTGTCATAGCGTGGCACAAGTTTTTGTATACCTTCTTCATAGAAGTTTGCCGCCTGTGTCTTCAAAAAGTTGGAAACGTTTTCTTTCAGCTCTTCGTCATTGTTGAAGTGTTAACCGCCAAGGAAAGACTTGAGATGTAAGAACAGATGAAAATCGCTAGGAGCGAGGTCAGGGCTGTACGGAGGATGGTCAAATACGTCCCAGCCAAATCCCTGTAGGAGGTTTTTCGTCACATTTGCAGTGTGTGGTCGTGCGTTGTCGTGAAGAAAAACAACACCTTTTGACAGCAATCCTCGGCGCTTATTCTGTATTGCTCGGCGCAATTTCCTAAGTGTCTCGGAATAAACATCTACTTTGATTGTTTGACCACGCGGTAAGAAATCAATGAGTAAGATGCCTTTCCAGTCCCAGAACACTGTGCACATCATTTTTCGAGGTGCCAAGATTTGTTTCGGCTTAACCTTTGTTGGGGATGAACTGTGCCTCCATTCCATTGATTGCCGCTTACTTTCAGGGGTGTCGTAAGAAACCCAAGTCTTCATCTCCTGTGACTATCTGTGTCAGAAATTCTTCGCCGTCTTCATCATAAGGGTTAAAAACTGAAGTGCACTACCCATCCGTTTTGTTTTGTGTTGCTCAGTAAGAATCTTTGGTACCCAACGTGAGCAAAGTTTACGAAATTTCAGTTTTTCGGTAACAATTTCATGAATTAGTGATCGTGAGCTTTGGAGAAATTCCATAGCGAGAGCACTAATTGTAAACCTGCTGTTTTCCTGGATCTTGTCATCAATCGCGTGAACCAGTTCTTCTGTAACCAAAGATGGATGCCCACTTCTTTCTTCATCGTGCACTTTACTACGTCCTTCATTGAACTGTCGGACTCATCTTCTCACCATTGAATCACTCATCGCATTTTGTCCGTAAACTTCGCAAATTTGCCGATAAATTTCAATTGGTTTTACTTTCCTAGCATTCAGAAAACGAATCACAGATCAGATTTCACAAGGATTTTCAATCAACACCAACGTAAACAAGCACAACAAAGCGCTTGTAGCAGACAGCGATCTCAAAATGACGCACGTTTCTTCTCCTTGATACAGAGCGTCTACCGCGCATGTGCGGAACTGTGATCGCAGCGCTGCAGCGGAGATAAATTGAAACGAAACTTACTTTCTGGACGTACCTCGCACATACGGAAATATGTGAGGTGGCTACAATCACGCATTCCCCAGCCGGAATGTTGGCTATCATGGCCGGGAACGCTGCCTATCGCAGCTCCTTAATCTCTTTGCGATGCTGAGAGGGTACCGGTCCTATCTCCGGAACTTAAAATCTAAAAGCTGAGCGATTTTAAACTAGGAACTAGAGAACCACGCTCTAGCTCACTGCCTCAAGGCGCTGGACATCAGTAGATATGTTTTTAAAGCATAACCAACCAAGTTATTAAGACTAAAATTGATCCATAACAACCGAGTGAAATGGCTCCGCTGCAATATGTTCGACTCATGAGATCCCGGGTTTGATCCCCGGCGACCAGCCACTCTGACTTGTGATTTTTTTCGGGGCTTCCCCGGGTCGCAAAGCGAATCCTGGAGAAATTTACTCGATCCCCCTAATTTCCTGTCCCTCCATGTTGTTCCATTATCACTTCATGTATCCCTCACCCCGTTGGTCTGTTTCACGGTTGGTGGTATCAGCGATGGTGCTTCATTGCGGCGTGACAAGGTAAAATAATACGTAGCAGGGAAAAGGGGTGCTTTCGGGAAGTTCGGGTTGTTGCGGGTATAAGGCCTGCCCTTGGGAGCGTTGGACTCTATGCAGAGCAGGGCCGAGGGGTCTCAATCTGGTAACCGTAGAGACTCAGTCAGTGCTGGCCTGTCGTTCCTAGCTTCAGCCACCCGGAGTCTCTTCTCGTTTCATTTCTCCCGTGGACGCCGCTCATTGGACAAAGATACATTGGTTCAATCTCCTCCTCCTAGATCCGTAACAACATTTAGATGTTGTTTTGTTATCCTAACATTTAATTAGCTATCTTTGATAATTTCTAATGAATGCCTAAATTTGGTGGGTCACATTTACATGACTTTCTCTACCCTCAATCGTTTATTAGTTTGTATTCAAGCTATACTTATAATAGTTACATTTTCTCAAGTTAATGTATCTGTGAAATTTTACCAAAACCGTGAACGATAAAAAATAGTTTTCTTTCGTGATAAAATAATATGAATGCACTTGGCGCGTTTGAACTACGACTTAACTGAAGCTATAAATAGAGAGCTGCATGCTTATTGATAGGCGCGTCCTCTTTCAACCTTTATTTCTCGCGAATTTTTTAAAACATTTTGCCATACTCAAAATGCTCCACAAGATGTAATTTTTACAAATTTATTTCTAAAACTTGTTACTGCCTTTCAAACGTACATCATAGAAAATGACTATATACATTTCGAAATAATGCCCCAATTTTGAGAAATAAATTATTAATTTTTTAATTTTTTTTTTTAAAAAAATCAAGTATTTGATAAAAATAGATTTGTAGATATAGTGTAAAACTTGAATTTTTGATGTGGATATTTTTAAAAATGAATGTACGGAACATGTCATGTGAGCGTAATACATCAAAATTCTTTCTGTAGGAGGTACTTTTTCGTGTCTTTTACAGTGTTTAAAATGTAGAGGATTTCACAGATTATTTGCAGATAATTCAGGATATGTAGGTATTTCATTTTTGGTGCAAACATATTAAACTTTTTTTTTAGAAAATAAAAATAAAACGAAAATATCTAATGTAATGCGTAGCTTGAGAGAGGTTTTTAATAAAATCTTCTTTTTGTATCCTTGGAAGACACCGAAATAAACTCCAAGTTTTGAATTTACACGATCTTTTGTTTTTGATTAAGCAATGTTTATATACTAAAGTAGTATACCGATATTTCCAAGTCTTAAATTAAAACCTCATTGTAACTTGTTTTAGAAAAAATAACGGATTTAACGTAGACCTAAACTAGCTTGACCGTTGTTTTTACCAAACCAATTCAAAAGTAGTCAATTTAATGATTACTTTCTCTACAAGTAATATGCACATTGTGGGTAGAGTAGGTACTGTATTCCACCCGAACATTCAATGTTGAAATTTCACCGGAAATATATGTTTTGAAGTCCGCTTAACCTGTTTGTCCGTATCTGTGAGTGAACAGCATAGCTCAAAAAGTCGGTTAAATACCAAACTTGATATTTATGTTGAGTATCTTCCAAGAATGCGACACGAATATTTTCAAGAAAAGTCCTCTACACCAAACTACCCTCTAATGGAAAATATTTCTAAAATTTTGATTTTCTCAAAAATAGCTCTAACGCTTTTGATTAAAATATCATATGTTTATGATATTTTATGACAAATGAAATGTATATCTTGAATTTTCTTGCAGTAGCCCCTGAAGATCTCTACATTCTTATGACTTTTGTATAACGGTAAACCGTAGGAGATAGACAAAAACTTACTAATATACAGAAAATGTAGACGTTAAAACACTCATTTCATGTGAGATACATTTGGTTTTGTAGAGTTAATTATTTTCGATATACTCCTTGTTATTGGTTTCAATTTTAAAATACATAAACTTATATTTAACGAAAAGTCCTAATTCGTTTCATATCTCTTTTGTTTTAATGCTGACCATACAAATATAACAGAATTTCAATTTTATTAAATAGCGACTGGTCTTTAAAGTATTTGACTATCGCTTTAGCCTAGAGTACTCCCTTATTTCCCATCTACTTACAAAGAAGCAAATAATAAAACATTTCTACTAGTTTTATCTCGATTAGCATTATGCAGATAAAAGAATAATCTTTTGCAAGAATAGATTATTTGCAGAACAGTTAGACAAAGTTACGTGAATGGAACACGTCAGATTTTTGATGTAACAGAAAAACAGCCAAATTTAATATATAATTTTTGGCTTAGGATGCTATTCATGCTAACATTTTAAGTTGTCAAAAATCAACATGGATATCATTATTTTCTAGATTTGCTCATTTTTACTTTCTCTACATGTACTATGCACATAACGTATAGAGAAGGTATTGCATTCAACCCAAAGATTCGACATCGAGATTTCACCGGAAATACACGTTTTAGGGTCTCCTGTATAAACAAATCTGATGTGTTCCATTCACATGACTTTCTCTACTTCTGTGTAACAAATTATTGTTAATAAGCTTATTCTTCTATTGACTTCATGCTAATCGACAAAAAATTAGCAGAAATAGTCTTATTACTTACTTCCTTGTAAGTAGAAGCGAAATATGGGAGCATCATAGGTTAAAGTGAAGTCAAAAGCTGGTTACTAGGTGACTGAAGTTCCTTTGTTTGTATGGACACGAGCTGACAAATTCCTGCATGAGAAAAGTACAAGATTTTCAAAGCTGAAACCAAAAACAAGGAATATCTCAAAAACAATCAACGCCTCGAAAAACATTTATATAACATAACTTGTGTGTTTTAATGTGCTCTACATTTTTTGTTTGGTAAGGTTTTGTCCATTTCTTACGGTTTAGCAGTTATGCAAAATTCATCCAGAATAAAGTAGTCTTCAGAGGCTATTCCCAGACAATTCAAGATATACATATTATTTGTCAGGTAAATATGTTTAATATACGATATTTTAATCAAAATCATTAGAGCCATTTTTGAGAAAATCAAATGTTTCGAAAAAAGCTCCATGTAAAGATAGTTCTTGAAAATCTTGGTGTCGCATCCTTGGAGGATACCAAACTTTTCGTTTTTGAGCTATGCTGTCCACAGACACACACACATAGACACACACACGCACACACGAACCTTTTTCCAAAAATGCTTTTTTTGGATTCAGGGGGACCCAAAACATGTATTTCCGGTGAAATCTCGTTATCGAATTTTTGGATGCAATACAATACCTTCTCTATATACTATGTACATAGTACGTGTAGAGAAAGTAAAAAGCATTTTTGGAAAAAGGTGAACACGATAACTCAAAAACGAAAAGTCGGTAAAACACCAAACTTGGAATTTAAGTTTAGTATCTTTCAGGAATGTGATACGAAGGTTTTGAGAAAAAATTCCCCACCCCAAACTACCCTTTACATGGAAAAAATTTCGAAAATTTTGATTTTCTCAAAAATGGCTAACGATTTTGACTAAAGTACCGTATATTAAAGATATTTATTCTATAAATGAAATGTGCATATATCTTGAATTCTGTGGGAATAGCCTCTAAAGACCTCTTTATTCTGATTGAATTTTGCGTAACTGGTAAACCGCAAGAGATAGACAGAAGCTTATTTCACAAAAAAATATAGATCACGTTAAAGCACACAATTTGTCATATGTTTTTTCGTGGAATTGACCATTTCTGAGATATTCTTTGTTATTGTTTCCAGATTTAAAATACTTAAAACTTTTCACGGATTCCATCCACATGACAACCAGCTTTTAAAAGTTTTGACTATCGCTTACGCTAGTGTGTTCCCTTATTTTCCTTCTACTTATAAGGAACTTAGTAATATGCTTAAGCATGCAACAGACAGAGGAATAAGCTTATTAACAATAATTTGTTGCAGAGATGTAGAGAAAGTCATCAGATTTCTTATTTGGTGTACTCACATCCAAAACTAATTTTCAAATCAAATTACATTTTCACTAACCTGTTTGGAGTCAGTGACCAGAAGTGAACTCACAACTCCGAATAAGAGAGCGATGAATCTCATGGCGCTAACTGTGGTACTAGCAGAAGAAGACTGCCGAGTGACGTTCCCCCGATCACTGAAATGACCCTGGAGGGGACCAAGTCAACCTAGTTCGTCCTTGGAGCCAATGCACCGGCTTTCGCTCCGCCTGCTCTCTACTTACGCTGAAACATACAGAACCGCTTCTTTTCTGTGACAAATATACTCTTTGGCTTACCGAAGTTTCACAGTAAGCTTTTTAACCTCGAATGACGATTTATTCACTTTTATTTAACTGATTCTGCTGTTAATGACTTACCAAGCGAGATGGCGGCGCGGTAACGTTGCAACTCGCATTCTGGAGTCACAGATTCGACCCCCAGTATTTTATGGACAATGTTCAAAAATTTGTGGGGCTAACCATAGATTCATACCTATTGTAATTGAATCTACTACTGCTAATGATTTCATTAACTGAATTACTAATTTATCTGAAGAATATTCATCAGACGACTGAAAAGCATGTAATGATCTCTTAAACCAGATCTTACTGGGATGGTTTCTCCTAGTTTCCCCGGGTCGCAAGGCATGTTTGGATTAACTTCTCTTCTAGCACGATTTCCTTTTCATCGTTCCCCTCCCATCTTTAAAGTGTGCTTCACTGTTTGTAGTGATGGAAATCCGGGCAGATGGCGAGGATGCATGCTCAATGGAAAGCATTCTTTCCGTGTACACTAGATGACTGCCATGTTGACGGGTCGCTTGCACACCCTTTCTGGCGGCCCGGCAATGGGATCGATCATTAACCTTGGAAACGTTAGGGACTTCGGTGCGTCTCTGTTTGGCCTGTCAGTCTGTGGCCTCACTATAATTCCTTCATCTATCTCATCCTCCTGGGAATGTTAGCCGCAATAGATCTACATAGGTTGCAATGCGCGAGGTGTCTCTCTTCGTTGTCTGGCTTTTGTCCTTTATGAAATTATTGTGCAATAATCCAGAAGATTTTGAAAGTAAATCTCCCCTTATAATTGTAATTACATACACCTCCGGCTGTGTAAACGATCGCCTGATATTCGCGCAAAAGGAGTGAAACAGCGGTGCAACAACTGACTTCCTTAACCTCCACCGATAGTCTTAAGCAGTCGGTTTCAAGTTATCGGTAACACTCCACGACTGTTCCGTGACCAAATATATGGTATTTGAGAACTCCACCTTATATCCACTGTGGATCCTCTAGAGGCTATATGATCATCACGATTTGAAATAATCTATCCCATCCGCCCTGTTAAATACTTTCTTAATGCCTAACATTATGAAAATGTGCAGTGTGGGAAGAATAATCAAGCAATTTTGCCGCTAACGTACCATTAAACCACAAAAAAATATAAAATAAAATATTATTAACATTACATGTTTTAATAGTTTAATAATAAAACATTGGTCTTGTAAACCAAAATTAAGTCTTACATGATTGTTATGAAATTAAAAATATAAACTAGGATTAGATACTCTATTATTTTTAAATATATGCGTAAGCTTTCACGGCCGGTGTCCATGGTTTTAAAATTTAAAATTTTCGGGCTGTTTTGCCGTGGTCTGTAGGTTAAAATATGTCCAGTTAAAATATTTCTCCCTAACGTTTCGTCCCTGTCTGTGGGGGACATCTTCAGAGGCACTGCACTCACGTCGCTAACTCGGAAAGAATTACATCAGTCAGGAGCCAGGAGCCAGGAGCAGGAACTAGTCGCCCGAGTGTACTCGGGCGGGGGCAAATCACCACGGTACCTATCCGCTTTTCTTGCGGATTTACCCGTGTGATATAGTAGATGTAGTCATATGCAAGCGTTTTTGTCATGTCAAAGTAATTGGGCAGGGTGTTCCCTCTGTGCAGCCGGCGCGGGCTGGCTTACCTATCCGAGTGGCCACCCACCCAGAGAGGGACCAGGCCCGATGCTGCTTACCTTGGCCAGCCGCTTGCGGGCTGTCAAGGAAAGCAGTGCCGCCTAGCGGGGAGACATGAAGGGATATAGGTACGGGGTGGGGGAAGCCAGTGTTGCAGATCTGGTCGGAGTACGACTGGATGGTCACCCGTCCGAGTCGTGACCATGCCCGATGCTGCTTAACTTGGCGGGTAGAACAATAAAGGGAGAGGCGGCCGGAAAACTACCATCCCAAGGCGTCCTTGGGAAGGCGGTAGCTTACGCGTCTCCTTGGTAGCGTGTGGTCGTACAGACCGAGAGTGTTCACCTGGGGATTTGGGTGGGGAGCAAGTTTAGTGTATATTGTGCGAGCTCTTTCTCGCACAACGTCCACTATGTAAGGGATTCCGGAGTGGGAATGGAGAATGTGGGACGGGAATCTGCGGTCTGTGCCGTATATCATCCTTAATGCCCTGTTCTGCACGGCCTGCAGCCTGCGGATGGAGGAACGAGCCACCGAACCCCAGACCTCACAGCCGTACAGCATCAGGGGCGGGATGACTGCGCGGTACAGCCGCAGTTTAAGGTGTGTAGGCATGGTGGAGCGGAAGATGGGAAACAACTGCCGCAGGGCAGCGTGTCCCAAGCCGACCTTCTCCCTGACATGTGGAGTGAAAGTAAGGCCGCGGTCGAGGAGGACTCCGAGGTATTTGGCGGAGCGGACCCAGGGGATCCGCCGCCGCCGCAACCTCAGCGACCTCTCCGGTCGCCAGCCACGAACTTTAGCCAGCAGTAGAGCTGAGCTCTTCTGCGGGCTGATGGCCATCCGCCACTGTTCACTCCATCTGCCTATGGCCTGGAGCTGTCTCTGTAGCGGGGGGAAGCAATATCGGTCGTTCTTGTTACGCGCCATTATGAGGACATCGTCGGCATACTGGCACGTAACTGTACTGGGTTCTGTGGGGAAGTCGGACATGTAGGCAGCAAAGAGTAACGGCGACAGCACGCTGCCTTCCGGCACTCCCGCCGCTATGGGTCTGACTGTGGAATGCCTCCCCTCCACCCTCACCCTGAAAGTGCGGTCCCGAAGGAAGCTACTAAGCAGGTGAAGGTAGGGGGGAGGAATTTCTGCGTTCTTGAGCTTGTACAAGAGTCCCTGATGCCACGTGGTGGCGAAGGCCTTTTCCACGTCCAAGAGCACCGCGACTGTTTTGAAGTTGTCCTGGAAGCCCAGGGCAGCCTTCTCAGCCAGTCGCAGCAACTGCAGGGTTGTGGAATGTCCAGTACGGAAACCAAACTGATGATCCGGGAGTAGGAGTCTCTCTTCGAAGAGAGGGGTGAGGCGAGGTAGGAGTAACCGCTCGAATACTTTCGAGACGATCGGAAGTAAGCTAATAGATCTGTAGCTTGACGGGAAGACCGGGTCCTTGCCGGGTTTCAAAATGCATACCACCCGCGCCTCCTTCCAACACGTTGGAAAGTGACGTAGGTGCAGGCATGCATTGTAAATCCGCGTCAGGTGGATTACGGCCTTTCTGGGTAGGTGCTGGAGCATAGGCGCCGTAACGCCGTCATGCCCAGGGGCTTTGTTAGGTTTTAGGTGGTTGAGTTGGGAAGCCACCTCTTTCGGGGTGACTATAGGAATGCGGATCTCCTCATGGGGCGGCGGGGGCTCCTCATAGAGGTAGTCTACCGTCGCTTCCACGAGCTCAGTAAAGTCCTCATCCTGGGGGTCTTCACGGGGTTCGAATTGGGACTCCAGATAATCTGCGAAATCCGTGGCTTTATCCTGGGGCTCAAAAGAGAGTCTCCCACGGGAGCCATGGATGGGATGCTGAAACTGACTTTTGTCTTTCCTGAGGGATCGGATGATCCTCCAGGGTTGTTTCTCTTCCAGGTTTATATGTGCCATTGTGTGTTCCCAGGCCGCTTTGCGGTGCGCGCGAAGCAGGCGCCTAGCCAGGGATTTTAACCGCTGGTACACTGCTTGGATCCTGGGATGGCGGAAGCGCTGCCATAGCTTCCGTACGGTTGCCTTGGCTTTTAGCAGCTGCCGGAGTTCATTCGGTAAGGTTCTCGGGTTAGGTTTGTTAGATGGGATGCGGTAGGTATGCGCGCGTACCACATTCAGGAGTTGGCGGGAGAAGGCCGTGGCTGCCGCTTCCAGCGCTTCGATGGAATCGATGCGCGGTCGCGGGTCCACGGTTTGGTTTAGGTCTAGGACGGCTGCGTCCCAGTCGATCTCATTTATCCAGTCTGGTGTTACCAGAGCTGATACGGTCTCGGTTGTATCCACCACGACAGGGTCATGGTCGGAGTCCAACTCGTTGACCGCCGAGAGGTCTAGATGAAATGGTGTGTTCTTGGTGATTATGATGTCAAGAACATCCGGTCTGCCGCGAGCCGGATGACACGTAGGTCCTCTCGGTCCGTGCGCGACGAGGGCGGGGTTGCCGCTGATGAGGCGGTAGAGCCCGCGGCCTCGGGGGTTGTTGGTGCGGCTATGCCAGAGGGCATGTTTCGCGTTGAGATCTCCTGCGATGCATACCACTGGGTGAAGGTTGAGTAGGGTGGTGTAGTCCGCTTCATGGAAGCGGTGGTTTGGTGGGTCATATGCAGCTATCAGCAGCGCGTCTAGCCCGGCAACGGCAAGCCGGATTGCACAGGCCTCCACGTGCTGTAGTGCTGGGAGTTGGACAGGAGTATGGGTTATGTGGTTCTTAATGAAGATAGCTGTACCGCCACCCTGTCGGCCGACCCGATCGGACCGATGGGTGACGTAACTAGGCAGCGAGAAGTCAGTAACAGCATCCAGATGGGTTTCGCAAACCATCAGGATGTCAATTCCGTACGATTGTACAAACTCAATGACGCCTGGGCGTTACCCCCGGATGCCGTTCGCGTTCCAGTACGCGAGTCGCAATGGTCTCCGAACGAGTCTAGAGGCCATTACTTAGCGGAACCCGGGTACAACTGCTCCAAGGTTTGGAGGAACAGGGTGTGTTTCTGGAGGGGGGAGAGTCTGGGGTTGCTGTACTGCAACTTGAAATTTCGCAGTACAGGTAGGACCTTACTTAGGAGGTCACCGAACCACAGGGCTAGGTCCTGAAGTTCATCCAGGTCCGCCTGTGGGATGGCCGCTGTAAAGGCCGAGGAAGCCGCTGTGGTGGTAGGTGCAGCAGGAGCCTCTGCTACTGGAGTAGGTACTGTGGCGGCCGCTACTGGAGCTTCCGCCACTGGTAGCTGCTGGAGTGTTGGGGGCGTGGCCTCGGGTCTCACAGAGGTGAGAGCCTCTGTTTGGCCCGGCTGGCCTGCCGCCCGACGGTTCTTCTTACCTCTCCTCCTGGACTTCTTTTTTGGAGAAGTCCGGCGTGGGCCCTCTGTCGAGGGCGTCGGGGCGGCTTCCTCCGTTGAAGTAGGCGGACCAGGTTGGGGCGTTGGGGTCTCCGTCAAGGACGGAGCTGGCACGGTCTCTGCAGTGACTGCGGGGCTGGGAGTTGCTGCTGCCTCAGCGGCGCGCAGTGCTCCCTCAGCGCGGTTCAGTGCCGAGGAGAAGGACACCCCAGGGCGCACTTTAGCTGGCTCCTGGGGGCCTCCACGGCGGCTCTCAACAAGGCGCTTCCGCACCTTACATCCTTTATACGAGCCCACGTGCGCCTCACCACAGTTCACACAGTGGCGAGCTTCATGGGGCTTTGTGCAGTCCCTCAGTAGATGGGCCTCACCGCACCGCAGGCATGCGAGCTTGCGCTCGCACACACTGCTAGAGTGGTTGAAGCCCATGCACCTATGGCACTGCACAGGTCCCTCTTTGCCGTGGTATCTTTCGATACGCACGACGGTGAAGATAAGCCGACGGACAGCGTCTATCGGCTGGACTGACTGGGCGCGTTCCCTTGGTACCACGACCAGGAATAAGGGCATGGGCACTCGCTGAGTGCCGTCGTCTGTTGCCACCGTCTTACTGAGACGTGCCACGGTGGTAGGGGTGATATTGTACTCGTCCTGAAGAGCCGCCTTGACATCCTCAGGGGTGCAGTCGGAGTCAAGGCCCCGAATTATCCTACGCTCCACGTAGGGACGCTGCAGCGAGTAGCTGTAGAACGGGATTTGTTCGTCCCGTAGTACTGCCTTCGCTGCCTCGAAATCCCTTTCCGAGGAGGTATGGAGGTGGACTTTCCTTTGCTTCCGCCGGGCCTCGAAGGGGCCCCTAAGCTTCGTTGCCAGCTTTCTCATAACCACAACGTGGTTGCGGAAAGCGTCGGCAACTATAGGCGGGATTTTTCTCCCCCCTTGGGTTGGGGGTTGGTTAGTTCCCTGTGGTGGTGCAGCTGGGTTGGGGGAGGAACGACCGCTTCTGCGGCCCCCTGCGTGGACAGTTATCCACGGCCCGTCAGGTTCGACGTCGGTATCAGAGTCGGGCATAGGGATGGTGTAGGGACTGGTTGGGTCCTGCCCGGTTTGAACACTCTCAACCGCTACGAGGCGTTGAGGTGAGGATGGCTTGCGCCTGTTGCTGCCGCCAATAGACGTCCTGCTTCGCTTGCGCGAAGGTTCGGCCGTCTCTGGTGAGGGAGTAGGTATACTTGTGCTTGGCTGTTGCCCGTCATTGTTAGTTAGGGTCGGTGCGGTTGCCCTACGGCTGTTCGCAGAGGACCGGACCTCCTTGGAGGAGGCGCCTGTGCGAGCCATATCGGCTCGAGGTTTCAGGCCAATGGCCTTCACCCTTGGCTTTGGCCTTACGTACCCGCTGTATGCGTTGTCTGTCGGTCTAGTCAGGTCAATGAAAAGAAAGATGACAGTAGAAGAGAAGTATGAAAGTAGGGGAGTTCCTGCTCTTTATAAATTGACAGCAAGCTGTCGGGGCCGCTCGCACACTGGCGGCGGAACGGCAAGCTAATAGGGGGTCAGAGCCCACTGCGTTGCCGCTGTGTAAAAGCCGAACACCCGCAGGCGTCGGAGCTGCAAGCTAGAAGAGGGACGAATGCCCACTGCGTTGCCGCTGGGGGAATGCTGCCGTGGCTCCTGCCGCTGCTGCCAGATCCGCCGGTAGGTGGTGCCGTGGTTGCAGAGGAGATGCTGGCCCTCTCGAGTCTGAGGTGTGGATTACATCAGTGCGAGTTACAGCCAGTATATATACTCGGGCACTGGTGGGCGGGGTCGAGTGGACAGGTTCTGGTTTGTTTATTTGGCCTGGAGGTTGCGGAGCTGGGAAAGTATAGGGAACCAGGTGGAGTTTAATTTAAGTCCTTCGTCTTTGTTGAAGTTGTTGGTGTTCTTATAAATCTCAATGGCCTCTCTGTATAAACGGGGAAAATAATTTTTAGTCGTAGCTATAACCTCTACCTTATCATATTGCATACGGTGGTCATCCAAAGATAAAACATGTTGTGCAACGGCTGATTTTTCAGTTTGTCCGAGGCGGCAGTTTCTTTTATGTTCTGTAATGCGTGTGTTAATGCTACGCTTTGTAGTGCCGATGTAAACTTGGCCACATGTGCACGGGATTTTGTAAACACCACATTTTGAAAGTGGATCGAGTCGGTCTTTAGCTGATTTGAGGTAGTGTTTTATTTTAGTTGTCGGCATGTATATAGGTTTCACGTGTTGTTTCTCTAAAATCTTGCCGATACGATCAGTTATGTTTTTTATATATGGCAAGAATACTTTATTTTTATATGTCGGTGCCTCCCTGGGTCTGGTATTGATCTTTCTGGGACGTATAGCTCGATCGATATCCTTTTTAGTGTACCCATTATACTGTAGCGTCTTTTGTAGATATTTTAATTCTTGTGGTAAATGTTCCGGATCACAGATTCCTTTAGCTCGTTCCACTAGTGTTTTGATTACGCTTCTTTTCTGTTTGGGATGATGGTTGGATTGTTTACTAAGATATCGGTCCGTATGGGTAGGTTTTCTGTACACTGCACACGTGAATCTTCCGTCGTTTTTCCTAGTTATCAATACATCGAGAAAAGCAATCTGACCTTCGGACTCTAATTCTTTTGTAAACTGGATGTTTGCGTGTTGGCTGTTCAGGTGATCTAGGAATTTTTGGAGTTCAGCTTCTCCGTGTAAATTTTGTCAGCGTAATATTGGGAATGAAACACGAAACTCGATTTATTTATACACACTTCTAAGGTATATCTAACTGCGCATGCGAGCGAAGCGAGCCTGCATTGGAGAAACCACTGAAAATTATTACTAAAAACTAATTATACGAAAATCAGTTTATTTACACACTAACTAACTCTAATAGAGCGCATATGACATGTTGGCAGCTCTGACAAAGTACATTTGCGGAGTGTTTCACCAATATTGAAATAAAATTAATTACGATGGAAACGTCAGGTGTAATCAATACTTGCTCCACCAATTTTAGCTGCCCGCAGCGATAATTATACATGTTGTTGGGCTTTGTAGGTAGTGGTGTAATAACGAATACGTTAGGAAACACAAGTATAACATGCTAAATTTTCTCTTCTATTTAGCTGTACACTTCCATTATTATGCATGTTTGTGGGTTTTGGTGTAGAAATCCGTTAAACACAAATGTAAACTACAAAAGATTTCTACACCAAGACCCACAAACATGCTTAATAATAGGTACGTACAGTTAAAAGGAATAGAATACCTACTTATGTTACATATGTTTCCTGTACTATTCATTATTACACCACTATCTATAGGGCTCACCGTCATGTATAATTACCGCTATGGGCAGATAAAATTGGTGCAGTAAGTATAGGTTACACCTGACGTTCCCATCGTAATTAATTTTATTTCAATATCAGTAGGACGCTCCACAAATGTACCTTATGAGTTCTGTATTGCCTAACACAACAAAGTTGCAAAAACAAACGAAATAGATATTTTTGGTGTATTTTAACATAAATCAGTTTTATTTTTTTATTGAACCTTAAAGACTAGATTGAACTAAAAATAGACTAAAGACTAAACATTCTTAAAGCCTTGTAGTATCACAATATCGTGAGTACTGGTCAAGAAATAATACACTCTTATGATTACAGGTAGTTTTAATGTGGAACGGTTGCTGAGCTGTAATAAGTTATGTACATTCAAACCGTTATATAGCGCAGAAGGGGATTGAACAGGGTTGTATATTATTTCCGTTACATTTTGGTTTATTTATTAAATACATTATGATGATGGAGGAACACAATATGCATCGATAGTTAAAGACGAAAAGATACCAATTTTTTGTTTGCTGATGACAGTGTTATTCTTTCGAAAACAATAATTGGTTTACAGTTTTGTTTATAAGTACTGAGGCAATTTTGTAGCCAAATACCTCTGTGGTTGAATGGTCAGCGAGCTGACTTCTAACTCAGGGGTTTCGGGTTCGATTCCCGGCTGTGGCCGAGAACTTTTCTGTTAAACAGGATTATTCCATATCCCCCACAGAGTGTTTAATGATTTGGAAATGATTAACCTAATGTTCTAAACTTGTAGAGCACGAGTTGTTCCACAAATCAAAGCACCCGATATGACAATTGAAGTTAATGAGCTATGCAAATGAAAGCATTTTTAAAAAAAAAATGTAGACATAGGGATACTAATGAACATATTTTTACTTGCAATGCTAGAGAATATACTATGGTACTCTACCCAAAAACTCTAATATTCTGACATATCACCGGAAAGGTATGTCTGGAGATCCAAAAAAGCATGCTTAGAAAAAGGTCCGCGCGTGTGAGTCTGTAGGCAGCTTAGCCCAAAAATGAAAAGACCGTTAAATATCAAACTAGGTATTTATCTTCCAAGGATGCTATACGAAGATTTTCAAGAACGGGTGTGTAGGTTTGTAATATCAGAGTGTTTTTGCTTTATGCACTTACTGTGTTATAAATAAAAAGTAGAGGTTAAGATTTTCAAATCAAGCATTTTCCCAGAGAACATGTATCGTTTGACACATCTGACGGTGCGACGCAATTAAAGTAATACTAAGTAATTAATAAATACCACTAGAACCACCACCACCACCATTATTATTATTTTATTATTATTATTATTATTATTATTATTATTATTACTAAGAATACAAAATAAGCACAGGCAAAGAATCATTGACAGATAGTTCAAATGCTGTCTGCAAGCGTCAAAGGACTGTACAAAGGATGGTGGAATGGTTTGTTATCTGTGACCTCGCTGGCTATAGTACAGTGATAGTTCAACCTGATTTCCTTCCATCCTAGCTTTAATGCTTAGGAATTCCTATTCCTGCATATACATCCTTGCAGAAAATGACTGGAATGGTCGAGCAACATTTAGCTAACTATAGTAGGTTACATTTTAAACCCCTCTACATTCTCTTTTGGACCATAAATATAACATAACAATCGAAAGTGTTACATTCATATGACTTTCTCTGCCTATTCTGCAACAAACCTTCTTACATAAGCTTATTCCACGTGCTTCATGAATATTGAAATAAATATTTGCTGTAATATTTCTATTAAATACTCCCTAGTAGATACAGAAAATAATATGTATACATACAATGTGTAGTAAGGTTTTCTCTATTTCTTATGGTTTGCTACTTATTCAAAAGTCATCCAGAATAAACAGGACTCCAGCCTTCGGAGGCTATTATTGTTAGAAAAATTCTATATATACATTTCATTGGGCATAAAAGTAGCTTAAAACACATTTGAATCAAAATCGTTAGAACCAATTTTTAAACATTAATATTGTCGAAAAAATTCCAAGTAAAGTGTAGTTTGGAGTGGGCAATTTTCTTAAAAATCTTCGTGTCACGCGAGCCTTCTTCTAAAAAGGCTTCTTTTATTTAGTGGATCTCAAAACATGTATTTCGGTAAAATTTCTGCGTGGAATATGATACCTTCTCCATTTATTATGTACGTTGTACATGGTAGGGAATATGAACTTGCCCTTTTTAATTCAGCGAACCTCAAAACATATATTTCCAATGAATCTCAGTATCGAAGTTTTAGGTGGAATGTATGCCTTCTCTAACTACATACATTGTACATGGTAGAGAAAGTAAAAGTATTTATTTTCACATAATACAAATAACCTTAACGTAACGAAAGGTGAAGTTAACCAGACCACCAAGTTAACCTCTTTGGGAAAGACGCAGAGCCTGCGACTATCCAGAAAGTGAATCTTCTCTGTTGTATACGCATATGAAACATCGTTTCGCTGAGTCCTAATGACCAAAATGCGTGCTCTTTACACAATAAGTATTATTTAACATTTCCTTCTAAAGAACTTAATCAAACTACAGCACAAAGGAAATAATTCAAAAGATTCTTACAGTAAGGTTATTGGAAAATTTTGGCATCCGGAAACTTCAATGCGTACATTTAGCGAATTGGAATAAAGGTTATTTAGGGATTCGGACACTAAATAGCAATTAAATAAATAAATATGCCATACGATTCGTACCATTATAAACAATATCGATTATCACTGTTTACTTCCTGTACAGGATAACTCTTTTATTACATCCAAAAATTCAATATCAGATTTTGACAGATGATGTGATCCATTCATATAATTTCTCTTCCTATTCTGAAACAAATTATTCTTTCAAAAGCTTATTCTTCTACCTACCTCATATTAATAAAGATAAAGATAAGTAGATATGGTCTTATTACAAGAGTGCCTTATGAGTACAAGGATCATAAGGGAATTAACAAGGCTAAAGCAATAATCAAATATTTTAAAATGTGGTTATTATTTGATTGAAATTAGGACCTCTTTACTTGGTCAGGAGCAAAACAAAAACAGGAACGACAAATTTCCATTTGATAAAAGTATAAGTATTTTAATATTGACACCAATAATAAGAAGTATCTCGAAAATGGTGAACTCTACAATAATGTATTTTGCATAAATTGTGTTTAAACGAGATCTACATGTTGAGTCTAGAAAACTTTTATCTATCTCTTACGGTTTACCAGTTATGCAAAGGAGATTCAGTGTGAAGAGGTCTTCAGAGGCCATTCTCACGGAACTCAAGATACCATTTCATTTTGTCACGTAAGTATCTTTAATATACGTTATTTTAATTGAAATCGTTAGAGGCCATTTTTGAGAAAATAAAATTTTCGAATATTTTGCATATGGAGGGTAGTTTGGGGTAGAGAAATATTCTTGAACATTTTCGTGCCACATTCTTGGAACATAAGTATCAACTTTAGTCTTTAACCGTCTTTTCGGTTTTGAGTTATGTTGTTCACAGACACACGGGCACACACACGGATCCTTTCCTAAAAATCTTATCTAAACCGTTCACATGAGTTTCTCTATCTGTTCCTATAAAAATATTTTTACAAGATTATTCTTTTATCTATATCATGCTTAAAGAGATAAACCTTAGTAGAAATTATTATATTACTTTCCTTTTGGGGGGGGATTAGTGTTTAACGCCCGCTTTTACTACAAGCGATGACATTGGTGATATGGAATGAAGATTGAGCACCGGTGGAATGTGATGGCGGAGGAAACCGGAGAATCCGGAGAAAACCCGCTCCTACGCCGTTTTGTCCACCACAAATCACATGCGTTCGCTTGGGAACCCGCGCCGTCTAGGTAAGAGGTGAACCACTCGGCCATGGCGCGGTCCTATTACTTACTTCATTATATGTATAAGGGGAATAAGGGAATACACTAAGGGAATACCAAGCGCGCGCGCTTTATAACATTATAATAGTAATTTATGAATTTATATTAGGTGTTTTATAGCCTCGTGTCCTATAGAAAGAATATTTTCTGAATGGTGAAAGGGTTATTAAAATTAGGTTGGGTCTGTTTGAGATACACATACCTACTCATAGATGTTCTCTTTTTAAAATATTAGTGTTGATATACAGACCGCGCCGTGGCCGAGTGGTTAGACCATTCGCCTCTCACCTAGATGGCTCGGGTTTGATTCCAAACGACCGTATGTTAGATGGACAAAACGGCGCAGGGGCGGGTTTTCTCCGGGTTCTCCGGTTTCCTCCGTCAACGCATTCCACCGGTGCTCCATCTTCATTCCATGTATCCTAATGTCATCATCTGCGGTGCCATTTGTTGTAAAAGCAGGCGTTATTCACTATCAAAAAGAAAAGTGTTGTTATGTTTCCGCCATAGCACCATGGAGTAATACCTGATTGCTGTTTGTTTCCAGAATACCACGTGAAAACTCCTATCATAAAATGCTTTCCTTATATTTTGTTATTACTAAAGCCCAAATTTTAGGCAGAATCCTTTCTTAGGGTAGTAATAAGTTAAAAATTACATATAGTCATGTATTTGGAAGTGAAAGAGTCAGATATTATTTGGAATTTAATGGAGTATATTTGAATTATATATGCCAATTTGTTTTCTTTTTCAAATCAACTTAAACTTTTTATATTATATTCAAGTGTTCTATTGCATTCAGGGAACTCGAGACGATGAACAAAGATTGGGCAACCTTTAAATTGGAATGGAATGCGACCATCTTTTGTAATGTAATGTTTGCTAAGGTTTAGCATTTCTCTTTGAAAGTGGGTTCTCCCGTAGCAGGAAGTATTGCAGAGAAAACATTTTGACGAACAGTGATGACCAGTTACTCTGCGTGAAAGCAGACATAACGTCATTTAGTCACGGCGCCTAAATTCACTCAACCATTGAAAAGTAAACTTCACAGTTATGTTGATGAATTCGCTGCCTGCGTGTTTGTAACTCATGGGGAAGGTTTATTGCCTAAAGTTTTCTGAAAAAAAAATCACAACAGATTATGGTGTCGATAAATACATATTAACAACAAAGCATAAAATATTTGTTCTCGCATCAGAGTGGTTAAAGAAAATGAAGCCACTTCCATCAGTCTTTGCCACGTCTAGCAGAGAGTCAGTCACAGCTTGTATTAGACAAGTGCAAATCATGAGGTTATGCTGGCAAAGTTTAGAGCATTTATAATATTTCTTTACATTTAATAGTGGCCAAATAAAACGTGTAATTTGTACGACTTTTAAAATCAATATTAATATTAAATGTGCTATTTTTATGACTTTCTATTTATAATTTTTTTCGCAGTCGGCTTACCCTCTCCATATTTATGGCTGACACCGTCACTAGGACTTACAAGCAAATGCCTAGGGCGCAGAAGCCTGTGGGGGAGCCAACTGCACAAAGCCACAGAATGGAGAACCTAGAACGAGTGGTCGACCCGTAGCCAGGCACGAGTGTGAGGAAGTGGATGATAAGAAATGTATGCGAAATGTATGATAGAAAAGGCGATGATGGAGTAATGGGTGGACTGAGGCAGGGAAGATCCTGAGAAAACCCGTCCAGATGCCGCTTCGTCCAAAACAAATCCCACATCGGGTGCTTGGAATCGAACCTGGGCCGTCTAAGTGGGAGGTGAGCGGTCTAATCACTGGACCAAGGCGCCGCCCTCTATTTATAATACTTTTTTAAAATATATCATGCTTTATATCGGATAACGATTTTTATTTTCTCTGGATGAGATAATTACTCCGTAATAGAAGCTGCAAGTGATTGATATTCGAGGTCTTCCACAAAACTATCGGTCCATATCGTGCATTCGTCACATGAGTTGAATAGTTCAAATAAACATTTGTAGGCACCTGATTAAAATGTGAATTTATTAAGGTGTTTGTTACAAGTGGCTGTTGTTTTAATCCTACAGGTGCACGCGCGCGCGCGCGCACACACACACACTCACAAATACACAAAAATACATTTACATAAAACCGATAAGGATGGCCGAGGTTCACTAAGTCGTGAATTCCTGAACGGGAGGTTCCGCTATTCAAATCTCATCAGGATCGCCCTTTCTGATAGATTTTCCAGTCCTCATAACTGGCAAATGCCTGAGAAGCACCTTCGCCGTTTACCTGAAACACTTTCTTCCCAAATTTCCTTTTTCAAATACAGGATGAGTTTACAGTCCTCTGACAAACTTCAAGAGGACTGGAAATGGAGCACAAAATTTAAAATCACATTGTGTCCGGAGACGCACGGTTTCCATAAATTTCACTGAAGAGCAACATCAATCAAAGAGCCCTGGTACAAAGTACATGGCTTGAATACCATCCATGTCACAACAGATGTTCAAAGTGGCCTCCATGGAATGCAATGGTCAAACGTTCACATGTGGCATCAGTCATTCGAATGTTCCGGGTTGTGACATCATAGAAGGCTTACCGAATGCTTTTCAGATACCCCCAAAAATTAAAATCCAGGGGATTTACTTCATGTGATCGAGCAGACTGTAACAGGTCGTCCACGTCATATCCAATGTCTGGGAAGATTTGAATGTCGGCGAACATTAATGTGCTGGCGCTCCATCGTGCTGCAGCCACATTGCCTGTCGCATTGCTAAAGGTATGTTCTCCAGCAGTGGAGGTAAGAGTATTTTGCAGGAAGTCCAGAACGTTTCTCCGTTAGGGTGTTGTGGAGAAGAACTGGTCCAAGTAGGCAGTCACCAATAATCCCTACCCAAAAATTTGAAACTGAGCAGCTGCTGATAAGACGTTTCCAACATTCCAATAGAATTTCAATATCCGTTGGCGAAGCTCAATACCAAGTTGAGCCACCACTCGCTGAATTAGTACTTCGGTGTCTTCCCAAGTCTCCCTGTCTTCCTCGTACGCTCCAAATACCACAATGTTGTTTCTTCTCTGGTTCTCTAAGTAGTCCATCTTTTCCTCTAGTAAACTGAGCTCATCCATTGCAGCACTTACTCTTACATTCACATTTAGCACCTCCTCCTTCCCACAGCACCTGCTGATACCTTCCTTCATTTCTTCCGCCAGGTTTCGAATCATTGCCTTCACTTCCTCCAATCCTGACTTCCCCTTTTTTCCCCACACGCTGCAGAAACACAGCCACTCTCCACAACTCAAGACAAAATCCCCGGATTGTAATCATTTATAAAGTATCCTAAGAGTGAATATCCTTATATTCCAAATTTATTTTCTACAACAAAGGTTGATTTTCTTAGCAGCAAAATATGTAGCTAGATTGAAATTAATAGATATACTTCCAATAACACTTCATGAAGGAATAGTTTCTCGGAAACGAACTCATAATGGAGCCAGCAAGAAAAGTTGTTTCACTGATCTAATTAATGAGCGATTTTTATGACTAGTAGGTTTAGATCCACTCTTAGGTTTATCTGGCAAATTTTTTAGTGGCTATGTGTAACAAAGACTTTGTTTACCTTGATTCAGGTTTTGTTTAGAAGCTAACCTTGATTGAACACTTAAAACCTATTTCAGTTTCTAAAATGAGAGCTCCTGAATTATCGATAGAGAAAAGTATATCAAGTAAAATGACAATGTTGGGTGAGTATAATTAAAATAATGCAAGCAAGATTTCATTAAAAGAACATTGAGGTTATGTGGTCATCTTACCTTAGCAGAGAGTATAGAAATGTGAGGAGGTGCTCTTGCATCAGTGGCGGCTCGTGGATTAAAAATGTAGGTGTTCACAAAATCAGCAATTTACCACCGCCGCAGCCGCTGCCGCTACCGCTACCGCCGTCACCGCAACATCAAATCTAGTAATATTAGAAATAACGATAGTGCCTAGTAACAAGAATTATAAATTTGTTACACAAATCGTCACCCACCCAGTATTGTGAAGATGTTAAATTTCTTAGTCTCCGAGAGTTAACAGCAATATGAGGTGATGAAGGGGTGAACTCCTTTGATGCAGTTCATGTGAAGAATGGTAGTTACAGTGAATAATATTTATGTTGTTTAAATTACGCAATTAACATCAAATTTATTTGTACAGAAATTCCACGCGCCGGTTTTTCAAATGTGCTAACTTTTCTATCACTCGGTGATTAAAGCATTTTAGGCTGTTGACCAGTTTCCTCTCAATAGCAAGCATTGCCAGTGCTGAAAGTCGGTCTTCACCCATCGTACTCCTAGTAAAGGTTTTAATTCTTTTTATTGTGGAAAAGCATATTTCTGGTTCTGATGTAGTCATGGTCGTAATGAGAACAATCTACAGTAGCTCGGTTAGTTGCGGAAAAGTTCCTTCGTTGAGGTTGTTTTCTGTTTTGAACTGCTTAACTCTCTCTTAAGCTTAACTCTCGCATAAAATGCAAATTACTAAGAAAAATAACGCCTCTCACAAAGACTGCTGTTGCACTTCCGGATAGTTTCAACTAAATCTCAAAGATAGTAGCACCTCCCGCTGATAAACAGAACCCTGGAGGTGTTAATGTGCACGGTCGCACTGTGGTCATTTCTGGCTGTAAAATTTCAAGCTCTTTTGTTGGCCGCGCAAGCGCAGAGCTGCTAAACGTTAGTAACACGCTAGCACACGAGGCCTGTGCTACAAGCGTTGTCACATACTCAGGTTCTCGGCTGTGTTCAATCTGAAGAGCAGAGCGCGGTATATTTAAACAAGTGGCACCGGATAGCGCATTTTATTAAATGTTTCTGAAAGAGAAAAAGAAGATCCACTAAGAAATTTTGGAGGTTCACGTGCTCTTGTGCTCCTACACAGCCGCCGCCGCTGACTTACATCTAAAGAAAGAATGTAAAAAATAATTCACTTTGAACCAAAGGAATTGACAGGTAGCATTCAGTTTCTGGCATTATTAAATATACAGGAATTTTACTAGGTACCTAATTAAAACCAAATTGAGCATAAGTTAACTTTATCACAAAAACTTGCAAAATCTTCCTCTTTTTTTTTTTCTCCTTTCTTTATTTCTTTTTCTAATGTTGCCCTCTATACTATTAAAATTTTCAGAAATAAATAGTTCCTATAGATGCTTGTCTCTCACCTAATAACCTGAAAATGTTAGATTTTTCCCCCCTTTGGCAGTTTAGAAGTTCTCCCCTCCCATAGTTGTTCCTTGATTTTGTTATTTGCAGTTACTTTACATTTTTTGGGAGGGGTTGTGGGGATTCAAATTATCATGTTCTGCATCTTAATGTTTGCAACAAAAACTAACCTAAAACCTGTGATTTATATTTGAGTAGCTTCAGTTTTTCAGCTTTAACTTCATAGGTATGCGACAGTTTATGTAGCACATAGAATAATTTAAGTGTAATTAAAATTTTTCCGAAGATTAATTTTTAATTTTAATGAAACTGCAGGCTATACCACTGTGTGGAAGCAGATGAAACAAATAATAATACATGTGCAACATATTAGGTGGCTTAATTTTCAAGTCTGCTGGAAAACTATACAGTGAAAGTTTGTTAAGCTTAAATTTATGCTTTATTTGATGAGAGTAATCTTAGGTTTTAAGTGTGACCTTTAAGATTATGCTTAAACCTTTAGATTTTTTTTAAGTTACATCTTAAAACTTTATGCATATAGCCAAATACATTGAAAACTTAAGTTCTGACAAATTATCAGATTCCGAAAAACACTTTTCTTGCATAAAATAGAATCCAGCATTTTTAGGACATTTTGCTTTCAAGTCTATTGCCACAAATAAACGAGTGAAGAAAAATGTGACAAGAGTGAGCATGATGGAAATTCTAGTTGGCTGAAGATTGTGTACAAAGAGTATTCTAAAGTATTTATAAGAGGTATCCAAGTTCCACACTCTAAGATCAGTTTTGAGAGATCCTTCTCCTGTCACTAACCCCAAAGTAAAAGAAGGTTGAGCACATTTTATGCTAACATACAATGATAGCTTTTTCACATTCAAGAGGTGATAAGTTTAATCACATTTATGGTAAGTTACCCAGAAAAGTATTTTTTTTCGGGGTTTTCCCTTATCCTGAGAAGACAAATGTCTAGTAACTATAAGCTCCATGGAACCCAAGATCATTTGAACATCATTTCACCAACTTCCCGACTTCATTATATGATCCAATCTAATTAACCAGGTTAAAGGATGTTAGCTTTAAAAAAAAAGGATAACTTTTGAAGAAGGTAAAATTTACAAAACATAAAAATTATATTTATTTTAAAAGAAAGGTTAAGGTTTTTAAAATGTATTTTTAGCTCCAGAAGTTTGTTATTTATGCGCTAATGCAAATAAAATAGGATCTATTACATTCACATGTCTCTACTGCTCATATTTTTGTAGGATCTAAAAATGATTCTTGCAAAAGTTATTGACTTACTTCTACTTAATTGAGAAAATATTTGCACAAATGCAGTGGAACCTCAATTCATTTTTCAAGGAACTGGGTAAAGAAACATTGTGGATACAGGGAAACTGATGGATATGGAGTATGCAAAACTTATGGAACAAATTATTAATGTGTACACATCTTCATACACTATTTTCTATTAATTTTATATATTCATATTTTACATGTATATTACTTTCTTTTAAGAAATTCTTCAACCATCTCTAGCTTATTTGTAGTTTTTCTTTGTGTACAAAACAAATAAAAACATTTCATATTCAATACATTCCTTTGCTTGCTCCTATCATTGTCATGAGCAAGGGAAATGCCTGTTAAATTTCAAACACCCCCAATGCTTCAGAATATGTTGACATTGCTTCAGCTGTTACATTGTCTTCCTCCTCTACCTCATTGCCCTCACTGTTACACTTACTGCTTCTCTCATCTCATTACACTTAATCTTCATTTTGTACTTCACACATGATCAAATCGCCCACTGTATGTGTCAAAACTGAGGGTACCTAATATTCTTGCCCAATCTTCACCGTGCCTGTCATGATTCACCTCCTCCTTGGCAGCATCAAACAGCTCATGTTGCCTGCTGTCAAGCAGAGGTAATGAAGTGTATAGGTATGCCTGGAGAAGATTTATCTTTATTTTCACACCTTTGCCAGCATCAAGCAAGCATAGTTTAGCTTGAAATGTAAAAGACATGTTATTTATGAATGCTCTTTTAACCACTGTGGTTCTCAGTATCCCATTCTATACTGGGCGTGAAAGACCACCTCTCTATCAGGCTTGAGGTTCTTTTACGTGCCATAAATCTACAACACAGGACCAACGCCTTTACTTCCCTTCCAAAGGAAGCCATGCTAAGGATTTTTACGCCCGAAAAAATCCATAATCCTCTACCAGGTTTGAACCTGCGACCTTGGGTATATGAAGTTAGCATGGTAAACATTACACCACAGAAGGCAACTAGTTTAGCTTAAGGGGAACAACCTTGTTAAGGGTCAAATTTTTCAATCTTTCCCCCCCCCCCTTTTCCTTTTTCCTTCAGACTTTTGTTTACTAATATTTTAAGATTAATATTCTGAAGTTTCGTTACTGAACTTCATCTGGAACTGGCCTTTAAAAGTGTTACACCCCCTTTTGGCCTCTTAATTCTGCAGCTGTATATCTAGCATGCCTTATATTGGGTTTATGAACCTCTCCAATATTAAAATGGGAAGTTTTAGTTTCCTGTGATATATAAGTAATGGCATATAATGAGTTAGTAACCTTAAAACCTTATGATTTAATTATAAAACTGTATAGCACATTTATATAAAAGAATGGAGTCTCAACTAAGACCATTGGTGCAAGTTCAAGGGAAAGAAATTAGAAGATGTAAAGATATTGGTGGAGTTAATGGACTTGCAGGAATTGAAATAGATAAGTTAAAAGATGATTATGGCAAAGCAATATGGAATAATGCAAGTGACCTGGAAAAAATGAGAATGGCAGTGTGGGCTACTTTCATAAAATTTCCACATTTGAAAATCCATGTGCCCTGAAAACTCTGGTGCAAGTATAATTCTCCTGATAGGGCAAAATGCAAACAAGCACAAGTCATCATGGAGAAAGTCAAGTCGATTTACAGAGATCTAACCCATCAAATGTATGCATGGTCATACACAAAACGTCATTCAACAATCTAGTCTGGGCCGGGGTACCAAAGAATGTGTGCGAGGGGATGAGAACATTAAAACTAGGTGTTCTGGAAGCTGTTCTCTCCTTTAATGTGGGTAATATTGGAAGAGCCCAGGACCTGCAGCAAATGGGAATTGTTCCTGTTAACACTATGCAACAAATTGAGGCCATGAGTGCTGGAAGAGTCAAAGAATCTCATCAGTATGCCGAGTAGATGAGCAAGAAGGCAAGAAAAGAGAAAAGAAAGGACAAAGACAAAGGAGCCTGATTGAGGTGGAATGATCTAAATCTACAAAAAGTAAAGCAATTTTGTGATCAGACTAAGATTATTCTTAGTTATTCTACACTTCTTTTTTAACTTCAGGTATGCTCAGAGAGAAACGGTTAAAATTAGAAATGTATGTCTTATCACCACTTAGTAAACTACTCTCTGTATTATATATAAGAGATGCTTGATTAAAGGAAAACTTAGGTTTAAAAAAATATTAATTCACAATTTCATGGACATTTTTAGTATTTGCAGAAAAAAATAAAAAAATAACCTAAGTGAATAACAACTTATTTTAATAGGTAGTGAAAACTATAGAAAATCTCAAGATAAAATTTAATTTCTTTGGGTTGTATAGTTTAGGAGCAAAGTATACTTTGCATCTTTAACATTGTCCAGATAGGAGATATTTGGTCCTTTAAATTAGTGTACTTATGCCTGCATCTAGCAGCTGCAGTTTAATGGTAGTTAAGAAAGGGATCTGCAAGAATAGCGCATATGCAGTATGCTTATTGATAAACAGCATAACTGTTGCTGTTCTTTGATCCCATTAATGCATCTAATTCCTAACAAAATTTCACAAAAAATTCACTTGTCATCCATGCTTTTTGTTAGCATAATGTTGAACCAGAAGCTCCTTAATGTTTTTTTTTTTTTTTTTTTTTAAGCAACTTGAATTTTGCAGCCTGCCAATCATAATGGAAACCTGCTTATACATACTCTTACTATTAATACACAGAAGAACAGTGATCCTATCCTTGTTTTCTTTCCTTCATGGCTTCTCCCTTCAATGCCAAGAAGTCTGGAAAGAAGTTTGGCAAGTTCTTTTCCATTACCATTCCATGACTATTCTTTCTTGAATTATTCAAACATGCTTAACATGCTTCTAGGTATGTAATATGTCACTATTGAAAAATTACAATGACATGCATACATGCGCACACTCTTCCCTCCCCCCCCCCCTGGCACTTTTGTATACAGATGTCTCAAAAGTACGCATATTATACCAAGATTGTCTGTACTGTACTTTAACTGTAGAGGAAATAAAAATGCAACAAAATGCACAAACAATTTGTATTTTAAATATTTTTCAGATACATTTCTATAGGATTAAGGAAACTGCGGCAGGTTGAAATTATAGAGCGACCACTCAAACAAAATTTATTAGAAATATATTTACTGTTTTGTAACAAGACAAATTTTCCACAATATGTGTTACCATATAAAAATCAGCAATTTTACAGAGCTTCAACTTTTAACCCTTAACTATGTCTTATTTTTTACCGTTTCTTACATAGTAAAACTGCCCACTTTTTAAATGCTTCTATATCAGAGATCACAGCTTCTCATTCTGTTCAAGTAAATACTCTTATAGATTCATTTTATCATTATAAACATTTTAATATGATACCCAAGTTCTTAAACACACAAACTGTATTAAAAATTATATGACTAATTTCAGTTATATTAAGTAGGACATTTTTATCATAAAGTATCAAAGTAAAAGACAATATAATTGAGATATTTCATTTCATCTGAGGCATTTCAATTCTTCAGCTTTTCAGTGATTGGTATAATGATCACATGACTAATCTGGTAAATGCAAGCACCAATACTTAAATTTGATGAATGGTTCACACTTTTTCATATGATTTCCCTCACTTTGCAGCCAATTGAGAAATTTTCCCTTAGAAACAAGATTTTTAATATGGTAGGTATTGTAAAATGTTTCTTAATATCATTAAATGGATCAAATGTTAAAGGAAAATGGTTAGAATTATACAATTTCTTTTTTAATCAGCCTCTACTATCTGCACAGATATCCAATACTCTCCATATGTTTGTGTGCTACATCTGATAAACACATATCATTGCAAATTAAGAACAATACAAAGAAAATTGTTTTCATTGCATTTTAATGCAATGAGTAAATTCAAAACCACCAATCAGTAAAATAGATTCAATTTCAATCTTTACAGTGAATCTGCATCTTCATCTTTGTCATCATGTTGAAATATCCCTGAAATTTCTGAAAACTGGACTATTTCCTGACCGACGTTTGAAAGAATTTTAGAGTTTTTTTTTTTTTTTTTTGCCTGGCTTTTGATTTTCTTTCCAGTTAAGTGTGAACCATATTGATAGAAAGGAGATTAAAAACCAAGTCTGAGTTTAGTTCTGTTTTTCACTTATTTTCTTGTACCTAATACATATTAAATGAGAAGAACATTCTGAAGATGAAGATGGCATTCACTAACCATCTATGATGCAATGAAATGGGACAGGATGCATGTTAAGACCAAAGTGAATGCTGCAGCAATGCCTGCAGAATTGTTAGCACCTTCACATTCCTTGACATCTTTGTTGGTTTCTTTGATATATGAGCATAAAACTGCTTTGAAGTGGATCATAGCTTCTGCTTTATCTTCAGGCTTAAATGTCTGCAAAGAAGAAAAAACAAATATCACCCATCTTTTCTAAGAAAATCAAGTTTAAAGCAAATTATAAGTGTACATCTCTCATAAATGTTATGACACATTTCAGTCACCATGCAACTGTGTAGTTGACAATTTGATTAATAATTTTACTGACCAGCAGATATTTAGATAATTTTCATCATAGAAGTCACAATACAAAAACAAGTGTGCCAATATGAATAAACAAAAATATCCAAGCCTGAAATCTATAAAAGCAAAACGAGAAGAAATTGGGTTGGGGTTGGGGGGGGGGAGATGGATTAATTTGTAGGTAGGATAGTTAAGAAAAAAAAACAAATGTCTACTCACCCAATATATTCAAACTTTAGCCCAAAATTTGATTTAAAGAATATTTTGAAGCATTATAGTATTATTTACAACAGAGTACATTTTTTAAAAATATATAAAATAAATAAGTTTAGGATGGCAGTATAGGTAAACAAGAAATATGGAGCAGTCTAGAAGATAGAATACATTGAAATATTATTGGAAGTTTAAGAAACAGTGGGACCAGGAAAAGTATGTGGATAAAAAAAAAAGGGAAGGATTTACATGGAACAAAGCAGGCATAATGTGGTTGAATGGGCTGAAAGTACAAAAGACATGTCTATTTTGTGAAAATAGACATCTGGCTGTTCCATCTTGGGTTGATGCCAAAAGTGGGTAATTTGCAAGTCAAAGGGGCTACCTGTAACAAGCAATATAATCAGCACTAGGAATAAATTACTGTCACTGCTGAACCAAGTGTTGGAATGAAATGACAGGAACATAAGGATAATGGCATAACCTTTGCTCAATGGCTTATAGGCTACCACAATCCCCTTCCAACTCCTACTCCAAGGTTTGTGGTTGAGTACGCATGTGTAATCAGGTTCAGACAAATAAGAGTTGGAACAGTCTGATAGATGTAAAGGTTTTCATTATATAGCAGATTGCCCAGTAAATTTAATACAGAGAAAGGAAGTATGCAACAAGAAATGAAATAATTTCAAGACAATTTTTGGCATTAAAAAAATTTTAGAGTTAGCAGAAAAGAATTGAAACAATTTGGCAATTACATAGAGACTGTAAGAGAGAAGTGGAGAACGAAAGTGATCAAGGCATACAAAGAATTTAATAATAAAAATAAGGAAGAAAGCAAAGAAACAGAAACTGAAAGATTGCATTTGATAGGAAAAAGCAAATATAATGCTGTCTTGTATTAAATTGTGTAGCTAAGACATGCAGCATAATGTGTAGTGAAGCAAGATCCATTGTATACAAAAATGTAGGATACTAGATATATGGGATCAAAAAAATAAGAAGCACTCTAATAAAAGGTTTTACTCTTATGGAACTATAATGTAAATAGGGGCATATTCTGTGGGCTAGCTAAGCTAGCTGCACAGCCCAGTAAATTAGTAAAGCAAGAAGTTCTATTAAATCTATAAATAACAAAGTTATTCCTTATCTGTTGGCTGTTTGCACTCTAACCTATTGCTACGGCATAAAATAGGATTCTTGTGATAAAACTCAATTTTCTCAATGTAATGCAGTTTATCTCCTCAGGTAGGAGTAGCAAGACTGACCAATAATGTATGATGGACATATTTGAGATAAGAGATGAGAAGAGGAAAATTACTACAATACACACCTCAGGTCTTCTCTCTTGCATAGCCAATGAGTTGACAGCTGAAGCGGTTCCTAATATGTGTTTAGTATAGCCAGAGTCAAGTGGGTTATTGATGAAAATAAGGATTATTAATTTGCCTAATGGATACAAAATTAGGAGTTATCCATTTCAAAGCTTTATGGAGACAGGATTTTTAGCTTTTAAAAATGAAAAGGTCTAGTTAACAAGTAATTACAATAATATCAATCATTATCATTATAATTGAATAGCCCATTCCAGTTCAGGCTATCATGATGGTGGTTTTGCTAGTGTTGCTGCTGACTAACGAATGTTAGGATCAAGTGCATGGCACAGTCCATCATGTAATGCTATAAAAAGTGGGCATTTATGTTGACTTTCCATTTTTCTCATTAACACAGACAATTGGCAATAGTTATCAGGTTTATTATAACTCGCCTACTGAAATGTCAGCACTACTGTAATGGGATGGGTAGTATGTATTAAATTTCATTGAAAATATTTACATTGTATTAGATAATTCTTTAAATTCAGAACAAAAAATAAACAATTTTCCAAGTGTGTGTGTTGTGACTATACTCTGGCTGTAGTCATGGAGCATGTGTGTGCAGCTGCTTTATAAATCATAGCTGATTGTTGATATTCATTGTCACATATGCATTAGTGGAGCATGGCAAGTTCTTTTGACATCACAGCTGAAACATGTGTGGGTGGACAAAAGGTTTTTTTATGTCAAAGCCACGCATTAAGTTGAGCAAGTTGATGAATACTGGCAGTGTATTGCATTTGCAGTGGTTTCTGGCAATTTCCAGTGATGTAACCAAGAGATTTAAAAAGAGGCAACATAATCCTGCAGGGTGTGCTGTTTTAGTGGGAATGCACTGCAAACAACAGTGAGCAAGACAGGAATTTCACAACAAACATTGAAAAGAAACTATACAGCAGAAGTGTTACAGAAGATAATTATTTCTGAGCAGATTATAATCAGTCTGTGGAAAAATAAAGAGTTGTTGGAGAATTTTTGTTACAACATATAAAGCTGGCCTAATGTTTTGGTAGCAGCAAATGCCTCAATGTAAATATTTATAATTATTAAATCAATCATTCACTCAAATAATCCATAACACACAATGAGCAGGAATTGGCAGATAAGAAAGGGCATTCAACATGTTAATCAGGGTTCATAGAAGGTAAGAGAATGAGTGTTTTAATCATAAGACTATAGTGATAAGTACTTAAATAGAAAAATATTTTAGAATTAATCGGATGTGGATGAAACTTCTTGTGAGCAAAACTTTTATAAGAAATATAAAATCTGTATATTAGGAATAAATATTGTATGATATTTAATAATAGCAAGACTATGGAGAATATCCAAGTAATGTAGATCTCAGACAAGGAGGTTTACTTATTCCAGTGTTGCTCAATTTATTTACACAGCAAAACTTGATTATTATTGTCATTTAGCTCAGTGTTCTGCAGCAAATCCTACATGTGGTAATTAATAACCTTGTTTTGGAAATGAATGTGGCTTAACAGATGACTCCAGCATTTAGAAAATTCAGGCAAAAAGTACTTTCAAAATAATGTAACAAAATCTAGGTCATTTCACATCCTGTACAAGCACAGCAACAATGTTACAAATTTAATACAGAATGCACATTTACCCTATGATGAAATTCTAATCATGTATTACTCAGTTTTAATTTCAAATTGTAAAATAGTCATGCAATCATATAATGGCATGATAATGTATTGTTCATAGAAAGTGACGTACTATCAAAATTGAAAAAAGAATGCAAGTATGTGAATCATTTTCTTACATTCATAATTATTTCTTCCACCTGCAGATAATTCTGATTTTTTTTTAAATATACAGGAAATGTAGCATAAGACTCATGTGATAGCAAAATTTTTGTGCAATTCTTATTAAACTATTGTTTATATTAAGTAAATGGTCATCCACTATTTTTGGTTAACTGTTAACCCCAACCCCTCTGTTATATTATTTATCAGGACTCTAGTGTAGATTATATTTTAGATGAAATAAGGATACAGAATTTAAATACAGCTGCTGTAAATAATAAGGAAGCACCAGATCATCTGTTTGCCAATGGCTACAGGATTCATCTCAACTATTGGAGGCAGAAAAGCAATTGAAGTCATTGAAAAATACTGTAGAGATTGGGAGCTGAAAATAAATAGAAAATCATGATCTTTAAGGAAAGAATGTAAACTGTAAACGAATAAAAAAGGGTCTGGAAAAGGAACTGAATTAGAAGTCATTAGAACATTGATTTAGGAGTCTAATATAAAGGTACAGAAGCTTGGGATGAACAGAAGAAAATGTATTGATGAAGGCTAAAATCACAGGTAATCACTGTTTGAGTAAAATGTAAATGGCGTGTTATTTATGGATGCTCTTTAACTACTGTGGTTCTTAGTGTCCCATTCTAAACTGGGCATGAAAGACTGCTTAATTTTGCTCAGAGGCCTCTCTATCAGGCTTAAGGTTCTTTTACATGCATAAATCTATGACACAGGACCAACAGCTTTACTTCCCTTCCGAAGGAAGCCATGCTAAGGATTTTTACGCCCGAAAAAAATCCATCGTCCTCTGCCAGGTTACTGTTTGAGTAAAATACCAGAAATATAGGTAACTAATTTGCATAGAAAGGATAATGATATGCTAGTAGAAGCAAGAATACCATATGGAACAGAAATATAGGGGTTGAAAAAAGACTGGATAAATGTGTATATAACAAGGGGGGGCTTCTGCAAATGAGACTTGGGACTAAGACTATTAGGTCAATTTATTAATGAGAATGTGCACAGTGTGCAAAGAATGAACTTTATTATTATTATTATTATTATTATTATTATTATTATTATTCTAGAGCTAGCATTGTTATTGTCATTTGTCTTTTTTTGCAGTTTTGTGTGTGGTATCTTTCACTTGGTATGTTGCACATTTCGCACACACAGTCTACATTTGGCTGGTGGAATCTGTTGTGGCAGAGCTTATGATGGAATCCATTTGCTGCACATTATGTAACTACGTGCTGAAAGTTGTAGTTTGCCTGCTTCCATTCTTCCGTCATCATGGCATCTGTAGAGTAGAAATCATTCCATATGGTGGTGTTTTTTCTTTTGAATATTTGCCTTGTTCTCTCGTACGCTTTGGTGTTTGGCAAGAGTATCTGCAATCTAATGTCTTCTATGAAGGGTTCTCTTGTCAAAACGTAAATCGTTTTGATAGCGCTGTCTTCCCGATTCCCAGAATCCATTTCATACATACGGGTTTTGGCTTTCTCAAATGTTATAAAGTTGTTAATTTTTAGTTTTTCCCAGATTATGCCAATCCCATAGGTTGCTACTGGTGCTAAGGCAACTTTAAATAGAGTTATTACTGTTTTTGTTGAGATTTTCTGGGGTTGTTGGATGTTTTGAATTGCTTTGATTGCCACTGTTGCTCTTTCTTTGACATGCATGCTGAAGGAAGTTAGTGTTATTTGGAGGGCAACTCCGAGATATTTGAATTTTGGTACTATTTCCAGTGGTTTATTTTGGAGGGCTAGTGCGTCTTTTGACGAGTGTCTACCACCTCTTCTGAAAATCATTTGTTTGGTTATGCTGTGGTTTATTTTCAGACCATTTTCTGGGCCCACAAGTTGAGCCTGTTTAGCGCATTCTGAAGCTTCTCTTTACCTTCCGAACCTATTGCCATGTCGTCTGCATACAGTAAGAGTGTTACCGAATTATCCATGTTGATCTTTGCGATATCTGCTGTCATGAATTTGAACATTATTGGACTGGTTGGGTCTCCTTGAAGTACTCTGTTGGTTTGTGTTAGGGTCTTGGATAATGCGATGTCATCTGATATTTGGATGTGGCTGTATCTCAGAATGTCTGGAGTATTATTGTTAGTTGGTGCATGTCGCCAATTGACAGACTGAGTTTCTGTATGAGAGTTGTTTTGTTGATGGTGTCTAAGGCCTTACTGTAATCTATAAGACTGCAAAATATTTTTTTTCTGCTCCATTAGGTATATCACCACTCGAAGGGTGCTTCTTCCTTTTCTGAATCCAAATTGGTTATATTAGGTCAATGGGGTAACATTGGCTGAATTAGGCAGAATTTGCTCAAAAGAAAAACTGGTAGAAGATAACATATGGTGGAAATTTATTGTACAAGAAAAATGAGTGAAAAAGAAACAAATGTACAACATTGGAATGACAGGAACATGGCTCAAGGAAAAATAAGTGTTTCTAGAAAGAAATTTGAGAGGATGTTGAATATTGAAAGGCAAGAAATTATGACTAGTTTTAAAGAGAAATATCTTTAGTAGATTATTATTTTCTAAGTTGGAATGGGGAAGGGAAAACTATAATGATATGCATGAAAAATATGTTAGAAGGGCTCATTTGGACAAGTACAGGGGTGAAGAAGTTCAGTGGAAAGAAAGGAAGAATGTAGAGAAATGTCCCAAATTTTGAAAGCTATATACTAATTGATACTATTTTGGAAATACCCGACATGGAGAAAAGGAGGGAGGGGGAAATGTGTGTTAAAATTGTCAATAATTGCTAGGATACATTACTAGTGTGCCAGAATTTCATTCTGCAGGGATTCTTTTACATGGCAGTAAGTCCACTGGCATAGTACTTTCACTTTTAACTTTTAAGCACATTTAAAAATTTTGGTCTCGGCCATGGGCATGCTTGACTTAAAAAATATTGCACAGAGGGGGGGAAGGAAGGTTCTGTAAATTTTAAAAGTCATGTTTGAGGAAAATTGTATGTTACTTTTCATTTAATTTTTACTGTTGGTTAATTCATAATGTGTTTTACTTAAACAGGAACAAAAAGTAAATAAAAAAGAAAAAAATTGCTGAAATTGGATCGAAAATAGAAATACCTACATCTCCACCATAGCCAAGTTTTAACAAGCAAAAAATATTAACAAATAATATGATTCATTGATAATATGTAATTCTATTTATTAAACCAAATAACTTGCACAAATGTGCAACGTTTTGTTCTTTGGTGTTTTTCTTGTAACCATCACTGGGAACAACAGAAACATAATGGTAACTGGTAATTTCTAACTGCAGACTAAGTCTGTCTTCTGCCCAACAATCAGATGTCTTGTAAAGTGCTAGTACTGATAGTGGATTTTCCAAGCACTTAGGCTACAAGCATCTGGAAATAAGGGAGTACAATACACTAAATAATGCATGAACGGTAGTTGACAAATTCCTGTATGAGAAAAGTCTTTTAAGCTGAAACTAATAACAAGGAATATCTCAAAAATGGTCAACTCAATGAAAAAAATGTATATAACATAAGCTGTGTGTTTTAACGAGCTCTACATTTTTTCTGTGATAAGTTTTTGTCTGTCTCTTATGGTTTACCAGTTATGCAAAATTCCACAAAATTCATCCAATATAAACATGTTCTTCAGAGGCTATTCCCAGAAAACTGAAGACATACATTTTATTTGTCACATAATATCTTAAATATAAGAAACTTTAATTAAAACCGTTAAGAGTCTTTTTGAGAAAATCAAAATTTTTGAAATTTTTTTCCATGTAAAGTGTAGTCTGGAATGGGGGGATTTTCTTGAAAATCGTGTCGCTTCCTTGGAAGATTCAAAACTTAAGTAGAATTGAAACTCGCTTATACGTTGTTCACTTCAACATTTTTCGCACATGTACGCTAAAATTATAGGGACCAGTTGTTCTCCATTAAAATTTTGCTCAATTGCACGTTATTGGTTATACATTTTCTCAATAATGCATCATTTTTTCTGATCCCCATACACAAAATGTACCTATTTATCCGTTTTTCAAAAAACTTATGCCAGTATGCTTGCTGTGTGGTTTTCATTGATCTTATCGTTTCATTGTCATTGTTCCAACAATCTATTAACCTTGGTTCTAACAGTCACTTCTCTGCTTTAAGTCAAATACTGTTAGTGTGCTGTTTTAATTGTCATTTATCCTTTCATTGTTGTCATATCGTTCCAACAGTCACTTATCTATTTTATGTGGAGTTTCAAGTTACAAACAGGAGAAGAAACATGTGTGAATACCAACCAGCAAAGAAGAAAACAAGAAAATCCTCAACTCTTGGTGAAAAATTAAAAATTCTGGATGAGGTCCAAACAGAAGAGAAAATTAGTTACACATTTTCTCATTTATACATTATTTTAGAGGTCTACCTTGAAAAACATAAGTGAGGTTCCACTGTACCAAGTTTAGTATTTAACAGTTTTCATTTTTGAGTACCCCCCCCCCCACATTCACATTTTTCTAAAAGTTTTTTTTTTTTTTTTTTTTTTTCTTTTTTAAATGACATCTCAAAACATGTATTTCTTGTGAAATCTCGATATAAAATTTTTGGGTATGATAAAATACCTCCTCTATACACTATGTACATAGTATGTGGCATCAACTGTTGAAAAAAAAAAAAAATTGGGCCTGTAACTCTTTCCCTGCTAATGGTGTACCATACACCATTATTTTCATCATGAAGAGGTATTACATGAACAATATTAGGTTTCTCAGAGCTCCAATAATGATTATTTTGTGCACATACACATCCATAAAGATGGACCAAGCCTCGTCCATGAAAAATGTTAAAAATGGGTCAATTTCGCTATTATATATATTATTGAGAGTCCACTCATAAAATGTGTTACTTACGAATCAAATAAACACACACTGTGCAGTAGAAAACAAATGCTGAGCCATAATACACTTTGTGACTCCAAGGCAGAACAAAGCACACTGGTAATAATCACATATCACCCTCAGCTCACTACTGCACTTTCATAGCAGAGAAAAGCAAGTCAGCACCATGACCTTGTGTACAACAGCTGTGTGTTATGTTTCCATGTGTGTAATGGAAAAACACTGCACAGCAGTTCGGATGTATTTGGGTCACACTGTACGATTCTTACAGTCTATTGTAAAGGAATAAATTGGAAAGGCATTATGCATTTAATGTGTGGTAGTTTGTTATTTGAGTAATGCTACCACATGCAGCAAGAAAATCTTTAAACCCAAATAAAAAACATAAAAAATGTAAATAATAAAAAGCATTTCATGCTAGATTATAAATACTGTATACTTGAGGGATTTATGAAAGATTAATAGCATTATAACTACTTCAAATTTTAGTGTGTATGTAGGTTTTATTTACACTCCCCAGAGTTTGAAGGGAGGCCACACACCAGTATGAATCAAGCCAATACAAAGTCAAGACAATACTTGATGTTTTCTTTCTGTTCTCTTGATTCAGATATGAGATCACTCACCAGTGAAGCACACGTCTTCATTACCTTCTTCGATCCAATCAATGACTTTTTCTCTTTCACTGAAGATATTTTAATGTACTGCACAGAAAAGTGGATACAAAATTTCTATTTGCCCTGCACACAGCATAAAACCTATGTTTTGCAGCATAAATCATTATTAAAAGATCTAAAGTTCTAGAGTATTATCGGATATACCCACTAATCTACAAAGTATTATTGTAGAAGACTCTCCAATATTAACCAAGCAGATGAATTAAGTGTATCCGCAAAAGATGCAATTTCCTCTTTCAAAAAAAAAAAAAAAAAAAAACAATTAAAATATACTTTTGAATTTACAGGGAATAAAAGTATCATATTTTACAATAAAGGCATTTTAAGTATAATTATAATCATACAAATAGGAAAATAAGTAGGCAAGTAGCTTAATGATTCTTTAAAATGCAATGTTTTAAATTAACTTGAGTAACCTAATGGAAATGAATTTAAAGCTACTATCTTCTGGACACTATTTATTAATATCATCAATATTAATGATCATTATAAACAATGTATGTTCAGTGTTATGTTTTATTGATATAGGTTATTTAGTAGATTTTCAGCCAACTGATATGCGGTTCCAAAATTCTAAAGTATGACCAATGCCCAATTTTATCAAACCCTAAAGAAGCCCTTTGAGTGTAGCGAACCAAAAGTTTGGTCATGGCATTGTACAACACATGGCTGCAATCCTGTGAAACTATAATATACATATAATGTGCAAGTTTAGACAAAATTAAGGTACTATTAGATTTTTTTTAATTGATTCCTTAACATCTATGGTCTTATCTGAGGCTTTGACTTTAACAACTCATGACTGTAGGTTCTTTAAGGTTGGGTCTCTCCAGATTCTGTGGGTGATACAGAATGATTCTGGTTAAAGAAAAATTCCCTGCCTCAGCCAGGAATCGAACTTGGCATCTCCAGCTGAGAAATCGGCTCGCTGACCAACCAAGAAGGCAGTCACCAGTCACTTATATACATTGTAATATTCATTGCAAGTTTTGTTACTTGTAACCTCATTTCATTGAGGGGTCATCTGTTTATGTAACTTTGTTCTACAAATTTTAAGCATATGTCAATACACATTCGTTTATGCCAATTACAAAATCATACACTGAAAAAATCAAACATTGATTAATGTTTATACAGTGGCATATGGATCATATCTGCAAATGCCTGTTACATTTCATTGCAATCTGTGGATCCTGTTTTTAGATTAAACACAAAGCTAAACTCTAGTATGTAGGTCAAGTCAGAAATTACATTTATTGATTAACCTTGATAATTATTAATATCACCTATGAGGGTAATCCCAAAAGTAAGGTCTCCACTTCTTTTTTAAAATACAAACATTTGATAACAAATGGTACATAGTTTTGAAGCTTGAACATTTTTGTATTTTTCCACACAATTGCCATTTCGATTGATGCATTTTTGTAGATGCTGTGGCAGTTTTTGTATGCCCACGTCATACCAGCTTGCTGCCATGCTCTTGAAGTGATGGACCTCAATTTTCACTTCATAGTCACCAAAGCACCTTCCAGCCAAGTGTTCTTTCAACTTTGGAAACAAGTGGTAGTCATTGGGTGCTAATTCTGGATTATAGGGTGGATGGTTGTTGCAGAAGATTCATGGTTTGAAGGGCAGTGTGGGGGGTCAGTAATTGTCATGGAGAAGGCTTATGCCCTTCTCATTCCTCATCTTCAGTTCTGAATTGCCCGTCTGAGTTTATTTAATGTCTGACAATATCTGTCTGCACTTATTATTGACCCAGGATCCATAAACTCAACCAACAATATCCTTTTTCGATCCCAAAACACAATTGCCAGACTTTACTGGCAGACTGTGCTCTCTTGAATTTTTGCGGCTTGGGTGAACCAGAATGCAACCACTCACGCGATTGCTGCTTGGTCTCAGGTGTGAAGTGGAAAGTTCAGGTTTCATCACCCGTGACTACTATTGAATCCAGAAGGTTGTCATTTTCATCTGCCTAGCATTGAAGAAATTGTCAGGAAGTTTCAGTGCATTGCCTTTTGTGATCTGTCAGCATTCTTGGGACCCATCCTGCGCACACCTTCCGAAATTTCATCTTTTCAATCAAAGTCCAAAGAATGGTGCTTCGAGAAATCTCAGGAACAACAATGCAGAGCTCATCGAGAGTGATCTGCCGATCTTGATGCATGATTTGTTCAACCTTTGTGACTGTTTTGTCAGAAATCGATGGTCTGCCACTTTTTTCCTTGTCGTGAATTTCAGCCATTTGCAAATTATCTACACCACTTGCAGATATTTTTGACATCCATACAAGAATCTCCATACACTTCCATCAACTGTATGAATTTTGATTGGTTTAACCCAAAAAGGGGATAACTGTGCGAACTTCATACCTGGTGGTAGTGGTTAATGGAAGTACCATTATAACTGGCTGCCAAGCCAAGACTGAGGGCGCTAGCAGATGTACTATGGTTTCTGTAGAGAGAGGAGGGAGGAAGAAAAAACAGTATGGCCAACATCCACAAACAGTTTCCCCTGTGACCCCAGCGCTTTGGAGACCCTACTTTTGGGATTACCCTCGTATTTAAAAATATTAATTCTGATATTGAATTTTACAAAGGTGTGGATTTTGCACAATTTACAATTACATGTCTGTTTCCAAAAAACAATTTGTACAGTATGCATTCTTACAACATTCATGTATATTATGTTTACAACACTGCATTAATTATTTATTACTGAATTTTTTTATTGAAATCCTCATCTGTATAGAAGGTGCAAGTAATGAGACATCTTTTTAATTCTGACCTAAACTTGTTTTTATTCATATGCAATTCCTTTATGCCTGCCTGGGTATTGTGGGAGTAGCATGTGTCTCACACTCAACAGGTCACTAGTTTGAATCTTGCTTAGAGCGAGTTAAGGTTTAACTTCAGGATTTTCCCTTATCCTGAGAAGATGAATGTCGTAACCAAGCTCCATGGACACCAAGATCATCTGAGCATCATCATTTCACAATTTCATTCATCTTATATGACCAATTAGGCTAACGGATGTTAAATTTTTAATAAATTAAATCAAACTTAAATCTATATGAAAAGAAAGGAAAGCATAGTAGTTCAATATATTTGTTATATGAATTGTAAAGGCAGCTTTTCCTACATGTCCAACTTTTAAATTATTGTTTCTATCTCTTTACTTTCCATCTTTTCTTAAAACTTAGTATTAAATAACACATCTACTTTAAATTTAGGGAAACATGGAACCACTTTTGCTTTTTCTTTCTCTACATAGTACATGGTATGTAGGTAGAGAAAGTACTGCACTCAAAAATTTGATACCGAGATTTCACCCGAAATATGTTTTAAGGTTCCTTGTATCTAAAAAAAAAAACATTTATAAAAAGGTGTGTATGCGTGCAAAGTGAAACAATGGTAAAATATCAAATTTGTTATTTAAGTTTAATATTTTCCAAAGATATAACACAAAGATTTTGAAGAAAATCCCCTCACCCAAACTCCCTTTGCATGGAAAATATTTAAAAAATTTTGATTTTTTCAAAAATGGCTAACAATCTTGTTTAAAATCTTGTATATTAAAGAAATTTGCAAGGCAAACAAAATGCATATATTGAATTTTCTGGGAATAGCCTATGAATCCCTCTTTATTCTGGATGAATTTTGTATAACTAGTAAACCGAAAGAGATGGACAAAAAAAGACTTGCTACACAAAAAATAGATCTCTTTAAAACACACAATTTATGTCATACACTTTTCCTTATTTATTGGTTTCAGTTTTAGAATACGTGAAAATTTTTCTCATATGGAAATTTGTCAACTCGTGGCAATGCAAAGAAATGGATTCCAACCACATGGCAACCAGCTTTTAAAAGCTTTGACTATTGCTTTAGCCTAGTATATATCCCCATCTCCCTTCTGCTTACAAGGAAGCAAGTAATAAGTCCATATTTGCTAATATTTATCTTGATTAGATGAAGTAGAAGAATAAGCCTTTTAACAATAAGTTGTTACAGATATGTAGAGAAAAGCATGTGAATGGAATTCAGATTTTTTCAATTGCATGCTGAACAAGTACTTGCATGTGGTTCAGCAAAGAGGTAGAACAATGAAAAAAGAAATGCTATGTGCTTCCAGGTGCATTCAGTAGAGTATCTACAATGAGTCATTTAACCTGGTAAATCCCTGATTTTTAGGATTTGGTATAGTCATATGCAACACTGAATCAGTAAATCTCCCTCCACACACCAATGCAGCTGATTAAGACCAACATCATCATCTAAACATGTTCCAAGTGAAAGCTCTAAGTGAAGCTTAAGTGTTACCATTCCACTTACAATTCAAATTATGCTAAAAGGTTTCACTGCTTATATTCATTTATAACAACTTAGCAAATCCACTTTGTATGCCATACTCATCTTTTAACAGCACAATGAGAAAAGTAATGGATGGAATGGGTGGCAAATGACAGACTTGCACCTTAAATAAAAAAAAATAGGCTGGAAAGGTAGAGCTAGACTGAAAAATTTAATGCCACAGCTGGAACTTGAACCATGAAATCTCCCTATCTTTAGTCGATGCTCTAACCACTGAGCTATCTTGGCAACATACTAACACAGCATTAAATTCCTCAACTGACTCGCATATTTCCTGGTAAAACCACAAGGAGATCAAATTTTGAAATGACGTCTCTCATGGCAGCCAACAATGTTTTAAGTATTTCAAGTCCCAGGCTATTAAGTCAATTAGTTATTTTGAGATGACATACCCCAAAGATGACTTACAACGTCTTGAGTACTTCAGTAGTTTAACCAATCATTAGGTCACTTTGTGGTTTATTGGGAAACATGCAAGTCAGTTGATGAATTTAATGTCATGTGGTCATGTTGCCATGGTAGCTCAGCAGATAAGAGTAGGCAGCTAGAGGCAGGGAGATCAGTGGTTCAAATCAGTTATAGCACTGAATTTTTCAGTCTGATTTCTACCTATCCAACTCCTGTCCTACATACGGCTTATGAGGAAAAACAATTAAAACTTAGGTTGTATGTCAATGCTGCATGCAGTTACAATCAGCTTTGTAACAGTATCATCTTGAATGGCTTCATTAGAATTGTAAAAAACTAGACAAAGATCTTTATTACTATAAACTTCTGTGACATATAGAGGCTTTTGAAAAATAAGTATTGAAAATAACTGCACGTGTAGTATTCCTTCCATAAATAGGCTATTAATTTTCAGCAAAACTCTAAAACCGATTATCACTTTAATCAGGGAGTATCTACTTAATTGCTAAGTATTTTAAATAATCTCTTTCATACAGTGGAGAAAACATTCTTAGCCATGGCCTACATGATCAGTCCAGGTAGTAACTCTGGAAGTTTACTAACAGTGCTTCCCCCATTGTATTAGTCTTCTATTGAAGTCAACACTGAGGAGAGTGAGAGAGGTATATTCATGAGAATGCTTCTGGAAGCATCCAGACACCAAGAAGAAGGGACTTCTTTAATGTAGCATTATATGACTTAAGGATGATGAAACAAGAGAAGTAATGCAAAGACAAGAAGCTTTGAATTTTAAGGGTCCCAGTTCAAGAGGACCAATAAGACAGTTGCAAATTTAATTTAGGATGCACAAACCAACTAGTATATTAGATAGCTATAGCACCCAAATTCCCCAGACTTAGCTTAGATTTTCAGACTGCAAATCTGCAACAGATTATTTCACAGTTTTTCATGCTCTGGACAAAGGTGAAATTTTCTAAAGTGCATTGCTTTGAAAATGCTAATAAGTTCTAATTAGTAAAGTGAAGATTACATTGTTCCTTTACATTATAATTTCAGTAGTCACATGGGTCATTACAGAAATGTACTTTCTATTGTGCTAATGTTTGTACATGCATATAAGTTCTTTGAATAACTGATCATTTCATATAGAGTATGCATAAAACCTCAAGGTAAATTTCACAACATTCTGACAATCTTCAGGTTTTATCTGAACCATTAGAATAAAGTAAGTCCTATAGTAATTCTCGTGCTTGTAAATTGTGTACCTCACTTCAAAGACCCCCAAGATTGCTTATAAATTACTCTGAGCTAGCCACTAACAACAACTAACATTTAATTCAGCACTCCAGTTCCCAAGTCCAAACTGAAAGGAATTGATGAGTCTTGAGAACAAACCAGGTAAAGTAGCCATTACATCATATTAATCACTCTTTAATTTCCAAAACAATATCAGAGTTATGCCTGTAACATATAATTTATCATCTATCACAGATTTTTGATAAATTTAGACTGGAAAATATTCTTACCTTCTTGAAAACTACAGTTGGGACAGAAGCAAGAGGTGGCTGCAGATTCTTTGTCTTGTTGCCCATCTTAGCTAGCTCCTCCAGACCCTTATCTGTGTTGACACATTGTTCTACATCAGTGTACTCCAGACCATTACTGGCTGCACACTGCAATATTAAAAAAGAATGTCTTAAACAAGTAATCTTAGATTCTGACAGCATGATGTAGAAAATGCTAAAAATTATTGTCAGCCTGCATTTTGGATGGTACAAGGCGAAACAATGAGTTTGAAATATCAAGATTGATTGGGTAAAACTGTGTTTCAAGATACCATTTCCATCTGTGACAGCAGAAAATCTGTTTAAAGCCTGTTGTCATACTAAAGGGTTGGAATATTTCTTTTACTGGGAAAGAGATAACCTGATGGATAGTCTTCCTGATAGATTCATCAAATCTTGAAAAGGATGGCAATTCAGATGAACATGAAACAAAAGACCAATTTTTTGCCAGCACGTCCAATATTGTTTAATGTAAACTAAGATATTAGGATGAAATATTTGTATATATTAATATAAGAGACAAGTAAAATATGAAATTTTGTATTCTGTATCATACTTACAATCATTATGGAAACAAGTATTTTGTTTTACAGAGTTTATAAATCAATGAACATTATACAAATTTCATATTTTGGCAAAATCTTCATGTTTTATAAAAATCTTTATATTTTTGCAAGATTAATGATGTTCTACTTCAATTTGTGCAGTTTTCTGCAAAACACAGGAAGAAAAGTCAGGCCAATTTGTGCAAAACACAAAGTCAGGTTACTCTTTTGTTAATGCGACTAAAATTAAAATAAAATCAAAAAAGAAATAAAATATACTTTAAGTTTCTGTTTTCATTGTGGATCATCACTAGTCATAACAATTTTGCATAACCAAAGATCAAGTTGCCAAAGGTAATGCATAGTGAATAATGTCATTCAGTGTCCTGCTAACAACCATGTTTGCCGAATGATGAATCAAGTTTTGCAACATATTATTCCTACCTTACCAATCTATTTGAAGTCAGGTGCTTCATTTGAAATGATGGGATCTTCCCTCCTTAGGAAAAACAGACTTTAGTTACCTATTAACAATTACAAAAGTAATGAGTATAAATGAAATAGTCAATAACTAATTACTAAAGCAACCAGGATAGTTGCTGATTTTGGGGGATATTCAGGGTATGTGCAGCAGAATGGCCAATCTAATATACCACCTGGCAAGAAAACTGTCCATTCTCTGTCAGGATAGTGCAAAAGCTGCACAGGACATTGTGGAGCAACTATTGTCAATTACATAATTTTCCTTTCTAGCGATTGTCCATGTGAGACATACATGCATGCATATTGCGAGGTTTTTGTCAGTGGTGGGAGAGAGGGCATTGCAAGTGGCAGCAAGGGATTACAAAAATCCTAGTGTACTGTTTATTGTAAGTGTATATAAACAGGATTATTAACAGTAATATCAGAACCTTCAATGACTAAGCTCTCCTCTGGTAAGTCCCTTAGAGGACAGGCTAGGGAGATTGTTTACAATGTTGCACTTACTTACGAAAACGAATGCTTCTCCTCCTACATTCAGCCATGCAAGCGCATATTGTAACAATGATATAGGGTGTTTGCAAACACTCCCTCCATCCCTATCTTTCTTACCATCTCTGAACACGGCTGGCTAAAGCAGGAAGAGGGGAAGCAGTTGAAGGTATCAGCTGTATGAACTAAAAAATGGTAGTATTTTTAATTACCTTGCCAAGCAATAATTATTCACTCCCTTCATATACATAACCAATTACCTGCATCTTTTGTGATGTTAGCAAATGTGTGATTAGCCGTTAATGTGTGTGTTTGGGCAGGTTTACATTGTTTAACCTGGTAAGTCATATTGGATGATGAATGAAATTGGTGAAATGATGCTCAAATGAGCTTGGGTTCCATGGAGCTTAGTTTTTTGATATTTTCTTAGGATAAGGAAAACACCCCTCCTTCCCCAAAAAAAAGTCCTTATCAAGATAGTGTGCCCTAAATGAGATTCAGACTCAAGACCTCTTGAATGTGAGGCAGACATGCTACTCCCACACTACAGAGGCAGACATTTGGACAATTTCTCTTTTCTAAAGGTAAAGTCTTTAAAAATATAATTGTTTATTCAACATGTAATGAGAATATAAGCCGTTATATGCTTAATTTCAGTCATTTTGATGTTAAGAGATTCATTTTTCTTACTTTATCTGCATCACATGATTCATATTCAGGATCCCATATAGCTCAGTTCACATGAAGGTGCAATTGTTAAGTATACTCTAGAATTGTAAAATGAGTTAACACATGAAAACCTTTTAAATTAATTGAGGCACTTTTTGCTCTAACTTGGCCTTCATGACCGGTTTCAGGGTACTCTAACCCTATTTTCAAATCCAGGGTTGACTGACTCTACATACATAAGGGGGTTGTGAGCAGCCTGGTGTGTTGCCCCTCTACTCTTGTCAACAGGATGACAACAGCGGGGACCACCAAAATTCATAAGGGAATCTTCTTTGGTGATAAAGATGTTTTTCCAAATTTGCAAATCTAAAGGTTTCTTTACACATTGATGCAACTATTTCTTCTTTATGTTATGATTTTCAAGTTAAAACTGATGTGGCAAAGGCACAGTTGGAGCAAAAAGTGTAAAAGGTGACAATTATGGCGCTTCATTGTCAAATACTTTTCATTGTGGACACAATATAAACTTTTGCATAAAATAAAATAAGTCATTCATTTTGAAATAAAGTTATAGCTGGTAGTAACCATAAATGTAATGCAACTTAAACAAAAGCTTAAGTTGCATATGGCAGTTACCAGCAACAATTAATGACCTGGAACTGCAGCAATTATAACAGTTGCCCAAAAATAAATCTCACATTTCTAATCTTGTCTTAATCAGAGCTGATATCCAGTATTGTAAAAGAGTACCTGTTGCAAAGGATATGTGGCATTAGGGCTCTTGGTGTTGACCATCTCCATGAGGCAGCTGATGAAACCAAATTGGTGAGACTTGTCAAAGTATACATCCAAAGCACAGGCTTGCACCTTGTTACCGTAGCATTCACGTTCACCATGGTGGCATGTAAACGCCCAGCTTCCATTTGCCATACGAGTCATCTGTAAAAAGCAAATATTTAGTTATTTAAATTCTGCCCACAAAACCATTCATATACTTGTCAACTTTTATTGTTTGTGGAATGGAGGCTTTTACAACCTTACAGCAACACCTTTATGGTTTTTAGTGTGATTCAAGATGGTGCAAAGTTTCATCAAAGACATAAAAAAACAATTTAATTTTTTATAAGTATTGTAAATTTTACTTTCTCAATTATATACATAGTTAGGAATGATAGTATTGTACTCCAACCAAAAAATTTGATAAAGATTTCACTAGAAATACATGCTTTTGAGGTCCATGAATGAATAGACAAAAAATAAACTGACTAAAGCTAGATTTTTTAATAATATAATTTGGAGAAGGTAGCTATAGACTTTTAGCTACAAAAATATTTAATATATTTTGATAAGGATGAGAAAAGCTTTAATTGTTCAATCACTGCTGATTGTACCATTTACTCTGCCAGCTTTTGTATACTGATCTCATATCTTGTATTATATTGTAATTGTCTTATGATAAGATGATTAATTCACTTGTTTAGAGCTAATGAAAAAATTGTAATTAAATATTTAAAACTGCATTTTTATAATTTCTAGATTTGACTATACATATATTGCATTTCAAAGGTCCCACATATTTTCTACTAAGTGGTAAATGCTTTGATATGTAAAATAATATATATTAAAAACACATTCACAGAAACAAAATACTTTTAATGTTTGTAGTGCAGGTTGTGAAGTCATGGGAAACATTTTTAAAAACTCAGTATATTAATTTGCATACTTTCTCTAAGATTGTGTATGCTTTTCAATTGTTTTATACAATGCACATTTCTATAATACACAAACAAAAACATTAATGACTTGTACAATCTGACTCAAGCAAAAATATTTCCAATTGATATGAAAGTTTTTTTTTTTTTTTTTTTTTTATTATTTTGTTAATTGTATAATGAATTTCATAGAAGTCTCTTTCTCCCCTTTTCTAATTTTGGCCAGTCTTTTTGTTTTAAATGGTGGTCAGAGGTTTAGGAAAGATCTGCCTAAATATAAATAAAAGATAAGTTAAACTCTTGGCAGTATATCTGTATTTAGCACCACAGGTGGTGAACCTCTTTGTATGGCTTGCATGCCAATGCAGCTCAGTAGCCTATGCAGAGCATGCAAACTCTAGATTATAGTCATCTCTTTTCTAATGCCCAATAATTCAACAAAAAATCCTTTTTAAGAACTTTAATTATCCAGGCTGAGTGATCAGGCCCAATGCTTGATATGGCAGTGGAGAAGGAATTTAAAGGTAGGGATGAAAGATAGGATAAGAAAATTCATGAATAAAATTATCCTACCCAGCCTTTCCCTAGGGATCTAGGAACACTGAAGAAAATAAACCAAAACATTTTAAAAATTTAAAAACTTGTCAGGTCATTCAACCTCCGAGGTTTGGACTAGGTGTACAGTTTTCAATTCAATCTACTCCTGTCTGTGCCTTCTACTTAGGCAACATATGCATTTAAAGCTTATCCTGGCACAAGAGGAAGTAGCGTTTTTTCTTTTCCAACCCTCCCCTCCATACTGAGCATTGCAGTCCAGCAGTTGTTGGTATGCCTATATGACCTGAAATCTTGTTAGACACGTGTAGGCATGGCTGTAAGGTAGAGCCTTCTCTAAAATGTCAAGAAAAAAATCCAAAAATATTCTTGTTTATAACATTTACCTTAGCTTACCTTCCCTATAACTACAAAAAATTCTTTACTGTTTGGTATTCACAATTAGATACCATATAGTGAAAACTTATAAACACCCTGTTTCTGAAAGGCTCTAGCAAGCTTGCCTTACCAGAAAGTCTCCCTTACCAAAATAGTGAGCATAGGACTGGCATACTAAGGGTGAAAGCAGCGGTATTTTTTTCGAGCATTGCTTCTGTTTAAGGCTCTGACCATTTTGCCTCACCGACTGCAGATATACTGTGTGAAAGAGAAACAAAGAGCGCACCTTCAAAAATTTGGTCACATTCAGTCATCTTGTATATGGCAGCTTTTGTTCAGCGAGCTGTAGGTTATCTTAAGATTGTTATTAGACTTAATATTGTTATCTGTGTTGCTATTAAAAATCAAGATTGTTTTATTCCTGAGTTGTGCATTTATGATAATATTCTGATTTATAATCCTCGATTTATAATCGATAAATTAAGATAAACCTGCATCATATATTATGCTAAAATTCATACTTAAAATCTTTTTCTCTTTCACTTTTTTTTCTTTTATTTATTTATTTATTTATTGCTGTTGTCCTCTGTGGTCTAAGGGTAACATGCTAGTCACTGGTTCCCAAGATCATGGGTTCAAACTTGGCAGGGGATGGATTTTTTCTGGTGTAAACATCTTTTTAGAGACTTCGTTCAAAAAGGAAGTAAAGCCATTGGTCGTAGATTTACAGCACAAAGAGTTTCAAGCCTGATAAATAGACCTATGAGCAAAAGTAAGTGGTCTTTCATGCCCAATAAAACTCAGTTTAATTTCTTTCTTTCCCTCTTATTGTTACTTTGGTACCCGAGAGCCTCCCCTAATTTTAAAACCATGAGCCGCACCTGCATAAAGTAAAACTATTTTGTAGACACATTAGCAGTTAGTGATGTGTAAACATTCCTGCTATATTTTCATTTGCTCTTAATATATGACCTGATATTTTATGGAAGCCTTTAGCAGAGAGATTGATTTCATTCTTCATTGTTTTTTAAAGCATTGATTTTAAATGATTTTCCCCACAATTTTACATTTAAGTTTTTACACTTCTTTCCAATTCCATTTTGTGCATTTTCCAATGTTTTTACAAATTTTCGACAATGTTAAATGGTTTAACCTTACATTAACATAAATATTTCCATCTTTAAACATTTTTACACTCAAAACTGTTTTTGACTTACTGATTGCACCAGTTTCAAAGAATTTCTTTGTAATAGAACAAACAGAAGTTCAACTTAAGTGGAAAAAACTGGACTATAAATAATTGAGATAAAAAGAAACATTTGAGGTTTTTTTGTATGCTTTGTTAAGGACGTAAGTTTTAAATAGTTGCAATCAAAAGATATACTGTTAATAATACAAAATAATAATACCAATAATACCTAAAAACAATGTTTACAGCTACTTCAAACCATTTTTAAAACTTTTTCACTATACTGGCAGAAAACCTCCCAAACACTTCCAAAGTGATGACGTTTTATTTTCATTGTTAGTTTGGATCATATAATCATGTAAAACTTAAATGTGTAACAGTAAGTATCAGGATGTTATGTTGTAAGGCCATGCATGTAACAATGCTTAACTTGTTTATCACTGGCACGAGAAACAGGTTTCCCCAATCCCACAGCTCTGAAGCCTTCTCTTCTGCCGGCAGTTAATGAGAGCCAAGTTTTTCTTCTTTATCGACCTGGCTGTTTAATGCATAGGTTGGCCTGGGGTAAAACTGCCTACAAAGTTAGGTAAGTGCAAGTAGGTAAAATCCTAGGAATGTACACCATGCATCTTCAGTTTGGACCCGAGATCTCCCGAAGTAGAGTTGCAGTTGTTAGTGTGATGCACCTCTCTCGGTACACTGACCATACTTGAAATGAAATATTTGGAAAAGAAAATTTGGGGGGAAATGTTCCGGGCCTGTTATGAGGACTGAGGAAAATCTGGAAACAGCCCTATCAAGGAAGACACTCCTGGCGGGATCTGCACCCAGAACATCCCATCTACGAGTGGGTACTGCCATTCGTATAGTTCGAAGATACGGGAACCAATTTTTGAAAATCGGATTTACTATACTTTTGACAGGGTACTGCACTTAAGACCTACCCAAATTGCAGTATCATGAAACAAAGGAGGTAAACGATGAAGACAAAAATGCTTCAACGGAAACCGTAAAAGATACTTACACTGGACTTGCCATAGGGAACCAGCTCAAGGTCGATGTACTTATTGAGAGATTTGTACGTTGGTGCAAGCTGTTCTTTGAAGAACTTGATGCTGTCTGGACACAAGGATTCGTAGTAAACCGTAACAGGAACAGGCATTATGGCACCTATCATGGCTTCCAATCTCCCATGGCTACTGTGGTCATGTCCCTCGTGGGCTATCTGCAACAAACATTTTTGCTAGTCAGTCTTGATGTATACAGAAACATAACAGTAACAGAACAATATATAGTAGAGAAAATTAAAATGCATATGTGCATTTTTACATCAAAGATTATCGAAATGTGTTTACCAAAATACTTCCTGTCTACTTTGAAAGAAAGTAGCCCCAAATAGTAGCACATGTTTGTTTTGTTACCTAATCCGAATAGTAGACGGACACTTAAGTCTTATAACATCAGTAGTCGTTACAGTGCATGTGATATTCACGTGTATGGTTTTATAATGGAAAACCTCGTAGTAGACAGCGCACGGAGGACGCATAAACCGATTCGAGCTGGGACATAAAACTACTACTATATTTCACCAATACTGCCTTTTTGGACACTGTCTCTAAATCTATCCGCATCACGAGCTTTCATTTTGCTAAAGAAAGTAAAAATTGCATCGTACTGAGCATTTTGAGTATGGCTTGAAAAGGGTTTGCGAGAAAACAAGGTTTATAATTGGGACTACCTGTTAATAAGCTTGCTCCTGCACATTTAAAGCTTCAGTACATGACAAATTATGCCAAGTGAAAATGTATTTACTCTTAAACTTTAGAACTCATATTTTATTATAAAAATACTTTAATGTTTCAAAATGTTTGATCAAATTTCACAGACGCATCACCTTAAGATATATCCATCGTATTCAGCGAAAACAAGCTTTGACGCAGTTACGAAGATGATCTCAAGTAGCTTGTCCTAGTTTTAATATTCACATTTTTCTTTTTGCAACTTCCTGCGTGATATCTTCCAGAATGTTTGTTGCTCAGTTCACAGATAGTCTTCATCCGGTTGATGAAATTCTCTCTCTCTGGTAGTTTAACGTCCTTTAACCTGGTTGGTCATATCGGACGAATGAAATTGGTGAAGTGATGCTCAAATGATCTCGGGGTACATGGAGCTTAAAGTTACTCGACATTCGTCTTCTCAGGATAAGGGAAAACTCCGGAAAAACCTTATCCGGGTAACTCATCCTAAGCGAGATTCGAATTCACGACCTTTTGAATGTGAGGCAGATACGCTACCACTACACTCCCAGATGGGCTTCTCTTGTTTTGGCAGAATTTGTGGTGGAAGCCGTGTAATACGTAACTATATGTCGAGGCTCGTAGTTTGTTTACATTCTTCCGTTGCCATGGCGTCGGTTGAATAGAAGTCCCAGCTAGATTTTCTTTTTACTTTTTCTACACGCACTATGTACATAGGCCAGTGTATAGAGAAGGTACCTATTGTAATATACCCAAAAATTCGATACAGAGATTTCACCGGAAATACGTTTTGGGATCCTCCTGAATTGGTATTTAAGTTTGGTATCTTCCAAGGATGCGAAACGAAGATTTTCAAGAAATTCTCTCTACCCCAAACTATCCTTTACATGCAACTGATTCTCAAAAGTGGCTAACAATTTTAATTAAAATGCCTTGGGTATAAGATATTTTATGATAAACAAAATGCACATCATGAATTTTCTGGGAATAGCCCCTGAAGATCTCTTCATTCTGAATGATATAACTGGCAAACCGTAAGATATATTTCAGATTAAATGTATTACTGCTGTTGCTCTCTTTCACTGAAGACTGGAGGTCTGTTTGTGAGAGAAACTCCTAGTTCTAGTGATTTTCTATGAGTTTACCTCCTCTTTGAGAACCATTTGTTAGGTTTTGGCGTGATTTATTTGCGGACCATTTTCCAGATCCATGACGTGACTCTTCTTAGTCATCTGAACTTATTGCATTCTGAGCGTGCTATTGCGCTATGTTGTCTCCTTCCTATGCACGATACCACGGCTACGTCACGTGGTGGAAGTCTGAATCACCCAATATTAACTTCTATTCTTTCCGGTTATATTACCTACAGAAAACTGCTCAGAGGTGTGTGCATTAACCACTTATACATGATGGGAGGTGCACAAGTGCAAATAATTGGATATTTAGTAGAGAACAAGCATATAACACAAGTCCATTTTGTTCGCTTACTATTAGCATTGTCGTCAATGAAACAGACATGTCAGGATCTAGTGTTTTTGAACGGCCCTGCGTTATGTCTCTACTGTGTTTACATATATACATCATGCAAATGTTAGCTATGTTTTGTACACCTCGCACACCGCCGACCTGTATTCATGCAACTCACAGTGAGAATACGATGAACTGATTCAGATGCAAAGTTTCCTTTACTCAATGAATGTCTTTACATATGCTGAATTACCAGATACTCAGCTAATTTGCGCCGCAACTGGGGAACCTGCCAATGCTGTGAGGGACTATCATCGGCGATTTCTAAATAGTCATTTTCCCAAAAGGCGAATGTTCACAGCAGTGTAATAAAGGATCTATGACAGGTTCTCATTCTTCCCAATTAAATGTTGGTAACATTTTAATTTATCATTTTTATAAGCGCAACGAGAGTGATTTTTGTAGTTTAAAGAACGGAAGTGCGAATGTTTACATATTGGTTTGGATTATGTATTTGTTTGTTCAGTAAAACCAAATTTAAAAGCATAAGAGTCAGTGTGTTAAATATGTTTAAGTTGAACCCTGAATGTATTGTGAATCCTAATCAGATAATGTTATATGAAAACAAAAACATATGGTTATGTAGGTTGAAGTTTCAGTGCCATCGATATTCTTCCCTTACATCACACCCCCTATAGTCGGGCAGGGCAAAGGATAGGATCAACCGTGTGACCTGTTACGTAAATAACCACCTGAAAATTTCAACTGAATCATATAGTGACTACCGTTTGTAAGATCTGACTATCGCTTTAGCCTAGTGGATTCCATTATTTTCCTTCTACTTACTAATGTCTATATAATGAATAATCTTTTGTAAGAATAGTTTGTTCGTGGAAGAGAGGGAGAGAGAGAGAGAAAGTCACGTGAAGGAACAGATTTTTATAGTCTTTAGATCTGTATAAATTTTATAAAACAATTTGAAGAAGTACACTAATAATAATTTACGAGCCTGCAAACGACGTATCCTGTCCTGGTAGCCTAGGATTGTCAGATCCGCTGAAGAGTTACTCAGAGCGTGTGTAACAGTGCGTAACGTGTCGGTGTGCGGTTTATCCTCATTACGGTGGTCGTTTCCAAGGAAACAGTTCTATACATTAAAGTAAAAGAACATTTACTGAACCGTTATTAAAGAAAAATCACTTTCTGCCGGACAATTTTTAATTTCTCTCGCAATTTTTCCTTTCTCTACTTACAGTAACTATCGTTTTCCATGCAATATTTTGGATGTCGGGATTTCACTGGAAATACGTTTTGAGGCTCCTGAATCCAGCAAAATTACTTTTAGAAAAAGGTCCTGCGCGTTAATTCAGATAACCAATCAGCACTTTCCATATATGCAACACGAAGATTTAAGAAAATTACCTTGTCCCAAACTTTACTGAAGATTTTTCTAAAGTTTTGTTTTAAAAAAATGATAAAGTTTTATTTAAACTCATAAGTTAAGTTTTCATAATTTTTATTTGGAACTGAGAATATTGGCGTCTTCATTCAGAACTAATTTTATAATATATAACTGGTACACTTAATGTAAGACAAACATTTTACAGAAATGCTCATCCCTTTAAATTGCATAATTTATTTCAAGTAACTTTGTTGGTGACTTTACCTATTGCAAAGGTATACATTGTTATTGGTTTGAATTTTGGAATAATTGTCATTGCTACCTTCTCTACTATATATAATATTCCACCCAAAAATTCGAAACCGAGATTTCACTGGAAATATGTTTTGAGATCCCGAGTCCAACAATAACTTTTAGAAAAAGGTCCGTGTGTACAACAAAACTCAAAGCTAAAATACGCTAAATACCAAACTTGGCATTTAAGCTTAGCATCTTCAAAGAATACTACACGAAGGTTTTCAAGACAATCCCTCACTCTAAACTATCTTTTACCTGAAAATTACATGAAATGTTTGCAAATATTTTTCTCAAAAATGCACAAAGGATGTTAATTAAAATACGTTTATGAGATATTTACACCACGAATAAAGTGTAATTTCTGGGAATAGTTTCTGAAGACTTATTCATACTAGATGAATTTTGCACAACTGGTAAACTGTAAGAAATAGAAAAACTTACATAAAATAAGTAGATCTCATTAAAACACACAATTTTTGCCATACGTTTTTGTTGTCAAGTTGACCGTTTTCAAGATATCGTATTGGTTTCAATTTAAAACTACGTAACTTTTCTCAAACGGGGATCACCATATGCTTCGTCTCAATTGTTTTACCTGGCAATGCAAAGTCAACCGAACTTCAATTGTTCGCATAACGAGCAGCTTTTAAAATATTTGACTAACACCTTAGTTTAGTATTAGATAAAGTGATAATCCTTTGTTAGAATAAGTCGTTTGGAGAACAGGCACAGAAAGTCATATGAAAGAAACATCACATTTTTTAAAAGTATTATAGTTATTCAGTTGTTTGAGGATATCGTGGAAAAAGTATTTCTCTGCCTGCTTATAGCAACTAGCTTTTAAACATGATCTGATTCGGTTTTATTTGCCTCTCAATATCTTCAACCAAACACGCTATTAAACTATTTCTGTAAAACAGTATCTCGATTAACATAAAGAAGGTAGAAATAAACTTTTGTAATTTTGAAAAAGCTATGTAAAAACTGATTTGTTCCATTCACGACTTTCTCTATATCTTTGTAAAAAAAAACTATTCTTAAAACTTATTCCTCTACATCTTCGTGCTAATGGAGATAAATTTTAGCAGAAATGGCTTTATTACTTAACCCCTTTTAATTAGGGAATACACTAGGCTACAGTTGAATCTTTTAAAAGTTGGTTGCTATGTGATTGAAATTCATTCTCTTTCATAACTAGGAGTTGACAAATTCCCGTATGAGAAAGTATTTTAATAACAAGAAATATCTCGGAAAGGATTAACTCCACAAAAATTTTATATTACAATTTATGTGCTTTAATGAGCTCTACATTTTTGCACAGAAACTTTTTTCTTCTCTTACGCCTTACTAGTTATTCAAAAGTCGTTCAGAATGAAGAGGTCTTCAGAGATTACTCTCAGAAAATCCAAGATAAACATTTTGTTTCTCACAATTGTCTTTTTAATCAAAATCATTGGTCATTTTTGAGAAAATTAACATTTTCGATATTGTAAAGGGCAGTTTGGGTTGAAAGATTTTCTTTAAAATCTTTGTGTTGTATGCTTCGAAGATGCTGAACTTAAATATAAAGTTTGGTATTTAACAAAGTTTTAGTTTTTGATTTGTGTTATAGACCTTTTTATAAAAATGCTTTTTATTCAGGGGTCTCAAAACCTGCATTTTCGGTGAAATCTCATTATTTAATATGTGTAGAATGGGATACCTTCTATGTACTCGTATTGTGCATACATACTAGAGAAAGTAAACATTAATAGCAACCTACCACTTGAAAGAACCGAGCGGGATGGCTCAAGCGGTAATGTTTCTGGCCCTCATCAGGAAGCCCTGGGTTCAACTTCCATGGGCCGGCCAATATGGCTGGCGTTTCCCCCAGTCGCCAAGGTAATTACTAGGTTGGATATTTAATACTATGGCCCAACCTTCAGCCGAAAAACAACAGCAAAGCTGAGAACAAATGGTAACTGCGAATGCGCTATTTCTATCCATAGATACTGTAAGCAGTAGACTGAATGGTACTCTAGCACCATCTGCTTGCCGTCGCATAGCTAAGTGGTAGGTATGCGATGAGATGAGGAAAGGTATTAGCTATCTGACTACAGATGGTAGAGCATCAGACTGGTCGGCCTCTTTAACACCATCTGCTTGGCTCGAAGCGATAGTAGTAGTGTGGTTTGGGGATGACATCTTAGAAGGCTACTGTTCACCATAAACCGTCGAGTTATCTTGCCGAATAGTTTCGGTAACGAAATGATAATTACCAAGCATATAAAATAGAAACTGGGACATAAGGGAATACGTTAGGCTAAATCGATAGTCATATCTTTTAAAAGCTGGTCTTAAATGAAACAGAAGTTCAGTTCGCTTTGCATGGCCTGCATTAAAACAAGAGATGAATCGAAACGTCACTTCCTGTTTGAGAAAAGTTAATAGTTCAAAATTGAAACGAATTACTAGGAATATCTCAAAAAACGGTCACTACATAAAAAACATATAACATGATTTATTTTAACGAGATTTACATTTTGAGTAGCAAGATTTTGTCCATCTCTTATGGTTTAACTATTATTCAAAACTCATCCAGAGTAAAGCGATTTTCAAGGGCTATTCCCAGAAAATTCAAAATATACATTTTACTTGTGCTGTAAATATCTATAATATACTGTATTTTAATTAAAATCGTTATAGCTATTTGAGAAAAACAAACATTTCAAAAATGTTTCTATGTAAAGTGTAGTTTGGGATGGGGATTTTCTTGAAAATCTTCGTGTCGCATCCTTGAAAGATGCTAAACCTAAATACCAAGTTTTGTATTTAACGGTCTTTTCGTTTTTGAGCTATACTGTCCATAGACACACTGATCATTTTCTAAAAATGCTTTTTTCGGACTCAGGGAACCCCAAAACATATATTTCCGGTGAAAACTAGACATCGAATTTTTGGGTGAAATATAATATCTTGTCTATCCACTATATATATTGTACATATAGAGCCAGAGAAAATAATAAAAGTATCTACAAGTAATTGAAAGTTCAAATCAGTAGCAAAGCATAGGTATCTCAAAATCGTTAACGCAAAAAAAAAAAACCACACACGGATTGTATGCTTAACGGAATCTAAATCATTAATGGAGTAAAGCATGTTTCTGCTCTTGCTTTAATAAGAATACAATAGTAAATTAGAATGGACTTAACAGGCTATTCCCAACAAATTTAAGATACGCATTTTAGGTATTTATTTTGGGACTAACATCTGGTAGAGCTACCCAAGTACAAGTTTCTTTTTGTGTTGTATCGCTTCTTATCACAGCCGTAATGTACAAATTAATGGTACAGCAAAGTTATCACTAAAGAAAAAAAAAAAACAACGTTGCCCTCCAGTTGAGTTCCGAGAAATGTGGCCGAGTACGCAGGAGTACTCTGGTCTCTGATTCAGACGAGTCAAGTTTGAACAGCTGCTGTATAAGCTCCGATATTGAGTCACTTCTAAGGAGGATACTGATCACTTTATGAAATCCCTGTTATATGTCACCAATAACGGTTCCTCAAGGACCTGACGGCAGAAGAAACGAAATATTTTAATAATAATAATAGTAATAAAAGCAAATAGTTTACGCCGCTTTAACTACTTTGTCATATCACGAAGGATTTGTTAGGCGAAATACTCAATCGGTAAGTGTTGGTCTTTCATTTTGTATCAAGCAGATGGCGCAAGAATGCCATCCAGTCTAGCTGCTTTCATCATCCGTAGTCAGATGGTAACATCCGTAATCAGCTGGCCTTTGAGATTCCATTCCTTTATACCACATCGCTGCTTCGCGACAGGAAAATGGCGTTAGGGAGCCGTTCAGTCTAGTTGCTTTCCAGGGGCGAATTCTGTGGGCTAGCTGCAAAGTCCTGTAAATTTGTGAAGAAAATATTGAAGAAAACGAAGATTTTATTCCTAATATATTGAATGTTTGCATTCTAGCCTGTTGCAGCATAAAATGGGTTCCTTCAGATAAAACTAGATTTTGTTTGCAATGCAATTCAGGCGGGAGTAGCATGAATGACCGACATGTTATAAGGGTATATTCGCTGAACGAGACGTGAAGGGGAAGACAAGCACCTCATTGCTTGCAAAGCATAGCCGAAGAGTTTCGATTACAGTCTAAGCAGTTTTTGATGTATAGCAATTTTTATTAATGAAGGTAAGGATTCTTAATTTACTTAATGGACACAAAATCGTAAGTTTTCTCACTTCAAAAATAGATGAAGGTAGTTATTTCAATATTCTCTTTAATTTAAAGGTTTAGTTAAAGAGATGTTACAATTGTTATATTATTATTACTATCAACATATTAAATTTCATCGAAACATTTACAGAGCAAAAATTTAAACAATTTGCAAAGAAAAAGAAAACACAGCTAGCCCAAAGCTGCTGCTTTCATTATCTAAGATAGATGGCAGCGTAATCCAAATGCTCAGCTTTATATTGCTTTAGACTGAAGATGGAATTTTGAGTTGTAATATTAAATATCCCGTCTGATATTTACCTTGACAACTGAGGGAAATCACGAAAAAAACCCTGCCAGATTGTCACCTCATGAGTTTTGAACCCAGGAACTCCCAAATGTGGCCCACAAATGTTTCCGCCCCAGTTCATTCCGCTTTGTAGCTTTGTTTATTTTCTTATTTATATTTTTGTAAGTAATGTATTAGAAGGAATACAACCAAATTACAAAGCCAAAGTTACTGCATTACAAATAGATCGTAATTAGTTTGTGGAGAACACGAGATTGGCTAACAGGTGTGACACTCATGCGGAAAACCTGATAAGGTATCTTAGCTTAGCCTCCTCATATGTAGGACTTTTACCCTCCAGGACTTACACACGGATGCCTAGGGTCAGAAACCTGTTGAAGAGCAGAGAAACATTGAAGCAGAAGGAAGAAGCCGAACAAGAGGTGACCGCAGCCAAGTATGAGAGTGAGGAAGAATATATGAAATGTAATAATTTTATCCACTTTAATATTTCAAACATATGCCTAATAGATGCAAGCTTGATTGATGACTATAAATTATCTTATTACTTTCTATACATCACTCAAAACTTCGAATTTCACAGGAAATTCACGTTTTAGAGCCACATGTATTAAGAGAAAAGATTGTTTAGAAAAAGATCCTTGTGAGTGCCTGTGAACATGATTCAAAGACAAAAATTTGGGCAAAGTTTAATATCTTTAAAGGATGCGACACTAAAATTGGGGAAAATCTCCCCTCCCCAAAGTACTATTTAGTTGTATTTTCTGTATCTACTAAATGGAGTAAAGGGCATCGCTCTCCATGGTTGCAATGCTAACTTCATATACCTAAGATGGCGGATCAAACCCGGCGGAGGACGGTGGATGTTGGATGTTTTCGGGCGTAAAAATCCTTAGCATGGCTTCCTTCGGAAGAGAAGTAAAGCCGTTGGTCCCGTGTCGTAGATTTACGTCACCTAAGAGAACCTCAAGCCTGAGAGAGGCGTCTGAGCAAACTTAAGCGGTATTTCACGCCCAGTATAGAATAGAACGCTGAGAACCATAGTTAAAGAACGTCCATAAATAACACTCAATTTACATGTTTACTTTCTCTACACGCACTATGTACAATGTATAGAGAAGGTATTGTAATGCACCCAAAAATTCTATACCGAGATTACACCGGAAATACATGTTTTGGTTCCCCTTGAATCCAAAGAACGCGCGTGTGTGTGTGCGTGTCTGTGGGCAGCATAGCTCAAAACGAAAAAACAGTTACATACCAAACTTGAATAACAAGTTTTTTTATCTTCCAAGGATACGACACGAAGATTTTCAATAAAATCGCCCCAACCCCCAATTACACTTTACATGGAACTTTTTTCGAACATTTTGTCAAATATTACAGATATTTACCTGACAAATAAAATGTATATCTTGAATTTTCTGGGAATAGCCTCTGAATACTTCTTTATTCTGGGTGAATTTTACGGAATTTTGCATAACTGCTAAACGGAAAAGAGATGGACAAAAACTTAACACACAAAAAATATAGAGCACATTAAAACACAATTTATGTCATGTATATTTTTTTCTCAGAGTTGATCGTTTGACATATTCCTTGTTTTTGGTTTCAGCTTTGAAAAAATTATGCTTTTCTCATACAAATTCCTGTCCATACAAATAAAGCAACTTCAGTCACATAGCAACCACCTTATGGTTATCAGTTTAGCCTATAGTACTCCCTTATTTCCCTTCTACTTACACGGAAGCAAGTAATAAGACTATTTCTGATATTTTTTCTGGATTAAAATGAAGTAAATAGAAGCATAAGCTTTTTAACAATAATTTGTTGTAGAGATGTAGAGAAAATCATGTGAATGGAACACATCAGATTTTTTTTTTTTTTTTTCATGTCTCCATGATCGGATTTGAATTTCTAGTTCGTGAGTTCGCCACTATGCGCTATGGTGACGAGAGATCAGCTCGTCGCCTACAGATGACACCGTAGAACGAAATTACAACTTGCGGACGCGAAATGTATGCCCAGGAACTTCCTTTTCAAGATATGGGGTTCTTTTACGATTTACTTCGATTTTTTTTTAATTTCTGATTTTCTCAAATATTTGATTAAATTACCGTATATTATAGATATTTACATGGGAGATAGAACGTATAACTTAATTTTTTTTTGGGAGCAGACTCTGAAAACCTTTTCTTACTGTTTGACGGTCGAAACTGATTACAATTAATTTGCTTCTTACTTAATTTCAACTAAATAAGGATATTTATTTATCTTCCTATCAAAAATGGGAAGATTAAATCAATGATTTCAAGTTAATAATTTAAAATCTTATTTAAACCTCAGGTAAACCTAAGAGATAGACAAAACCTTACTGTACAAAAATGTACATTGATTAAAACACACAATTTATGTCAGTTTTTTCGTAGATTTGACCATTTACAAGATATTTCTCGTCATTACTTTCAGTTTTAAACTACTTCAACATTTCTCATGCGGTATTTGCCTTTACTGCTATGATTAGATGCTTTGTTTTTAACCTCACCGAGGGCACTCCCACCGCTGCACTCCTCAGATTCAAATGTACAAAAGCTACTACTAAAGGAAAACTTTAGAATTCAAAGCTTCGTGAAAATTTATGGTACAGAGCCGGTCCTCTTTAACAATAAATGAATATATATTTAAAAAATCTGATGTTCTATTCACCATGATTTCTCTACATCTCTGCTTCAAATTATTATTAAAAAGCTTATTCTTCTATTTACTTCATGCTAATCAAGAAAAAATTAGCAGAAATAGTTATTACTTATTTACATTTAAGTAGAAGGAAAATAAGAGTGATAGTCAAAAGCTGGTTGCTATGTTCCTTTGTTTGTACGGAAAAGAGTTGACAAATTATCATATGAGAAAAGTAAGCATTTTAAAGCTAAAACCAAAAACAAGGAATATCTCAAAAACTATGAACCTCATGAAAAAATATATAACAAAGTGTGTTTTAACGAGCTCTACATTTTCTATCAAGTACGTTTTTGCCTATCTTTTACGGTTTACCAGTTATGCAAAATTCAACCAAAATAAACATGTCTTCAGAGGCAATTCCCAGAATACAAATTTTTTTATGTAATTATCTTTAATATACGATATTTTAAATAAAATCGTTAGCCATTTTTTAAAAAATGGCAATTTTCGAAAAATTGTTCATGTAAAGGGTAGTTGACGGTGGAAGGATTCTCTTGGACATATTCATGTCGCATCCTTGAGCTATGCTACCCCTCCCAATACATACACACGGACATTTTTCTAAAAATGCTTTTGGATTCAGGGGAGGGGGGTTTCAAAACATATTTCCGGTGAAATATCGGTATCGAATTTTTGGGTGCATTACAGTACCTTCTGTATACACTATGTAGATAGTACGTATAGAGAAAGTAAAATCTGATGGGTCCTGTGCATACGACTCTACATTTCTAACAAATATTTTTAAAAACATGCTACTCATGCTAATCGAGATAAACATTAGAAGGAATATTACTTTATTCCTGTAAGTAGATGGGAAATAAAGAGTAGAGTATCCTAAAGCGATAGCCAGATCATTCAAAAGCTGATTGTTATATAATTGAAATTCGTTTTCTTTGCGTGCCAGGAGTTGACATATTACCGTACGAGAAAAGTTAAGTATTTTAAAACTGAAATCAATAACAATAAATATTTCAAATAGCCCACGAGAAATTTATACAACACAAACTGTGTCTACACGTTTTTTTTCTCTCTCTTACGGTTTACAAGTTATGTAGTGGTCATTCAGAACGAAGAGCGTTTTCAGAGACCATATCCAGAAAATTCAAAATATACAGTTTTATTGTTATGTAAATATCTCTAACGTTCGGTATTTTAATCAAAAGAGCCATATGAGAATATCAAATTTTTCTATTTTTTTCATGTAAAAGGTAGATTGGGGTGGGGGAATATTTCTCAAAATCTTCGTGACGCATCCTTACTAGATACTAAACTTGAATACGAAGTTTGGTATTTTACAGACTTTTCGTTTTCGAGTTGTGTTCAGGAGCACACATGAATTTTTTTCAACAATGTTTTTGGATACAGGGGACCCTAAAACGTATATTTCCGGTGAAATCACAATCGAATTTTAGGCTTGAATACAATACTTTCTGTACCTATGTACTTATTGTACGTGTAGAGAAAGCAAAAATATCTGTACCTGTACCTATTCTGCAAGCAAACTATTCTTACAGTAGATTAGGAGAGTTTAACATAAGCATAAATTGTCTTATTAGTTGCTTCCTTATAAGTGGAAAAGGAAACTATGGGAATACGCCATGCTACGCGATAGTCAAATGTTTTAAAAAACGGCCGCTGTATGAAACATTTTAAGTTGGGTTTTCTTTGCATTTCTAGGGATAAAACAAAAGAGGTATGAAACGAAAGCTGATTTACCGTTTGAGAAAAGTTCAAGCAATTTAAAATTGAAATAAGTTTTATCTTGTAAACGGTTAATACTACAAAAAAAAAAAGCTGACGTGTTCCATTCACACGACTTTCTCTACCTGTTCAACAAGCTTTTCTTACAAAATATTTTATCTAAGTCATGCTAATCAAGATAAACATTATTAAAATTGGTCTTATTACTGCTTTGTAAGTAGAAGTGAAATAAGGGAATGCACTAGACTAAAGCGCCAGTCAAATCTTTTAAAAGCCGGTCCACAAGTGAAACAAATGAAATTCAGTTAATTTTGCTTGCTAGTAGTAAACAGAGCGACGTGAAGAAATATCTCCCGTTTGAGAAAAGTTTGACTACCGTAAAACCGAAACCAGTAACTCGCAAATATTGAAAACTTATCACAAATTGTGTATAAATGAGATCTACATTTTTTGTAGCAAGTTTTTGTCTATCTCTTACGGTTTACAGTTATACAAAAATTATACAAAAGTCATCCAGAATGAGGAGGTCTTCAGAGGCTATTCCCAGAAAATCCAGGATATACATTTAATTTGTCATAAAATATCTCAGACATGACATTTTAATAAAAATCTTTAAGAAAAATTCAACTATTATCAAAAAATTTTCCATGTAAATGGTAGTTAAGGGTCACGGAATTTTCTTGAAAATCAGGTGTCGTATCCTTGGAAGATACTAAACTTTATTACCAAGTTTGGTATTTAACCGACTTTTCGTTTTTGAGCTATGCTGCACACAGATAAACATGTTTCTAATATGCTTTTTTGGATTTAGGGGGTCTCAAAACATGTATTTCCAATGAAATCTCGATATGGAATTTTTGGGTAGAATACAATACCTTCTCTATCCACTATGTACAATTTATATATGGGCTAGAGAAAGTAAGCATATTTGACAAATTGTGTGTTTTACCGAGATGATTCTGGATGAATTTTACGAAAAATTTGTATAACTGGTAAACCGTAAGATATAGACGAAAGCTAACTTAACAGAAGATGTACTGCTCGTTAAAACACACACTATGTGATATACATTTTTTTTTTTTTTTTTTTTTTTTTGTGGAATCGATCGTTTGAGATATTCTTTATTATATGATTCATACGGGAATTTGTCCTGTCCATACAAAGAAACGTCAGTCACATAACCAGCTTTTGACTATCACTTTAACCTATTGTACTCCCTTACTTCCCTTCTACTTACAAGGGAGCAAGTAATAAGACTGCTAATTTTTTCTCGATTTGCATGAAATAAACAGAAGCATAAGCTGTTTAACAATTTGTTGCAGAGCTGTAGAGAAAGTCATGTGAATGGAACAACCTTTTTTTCCCCCAGAGGTAACAATTATCGAGATATACCTTATTATTTTCAGTTTTAAAATACTTAATACTTTTCTCAAACGGGAGGTTGTCAGTCTTTTCATATTTGCTTTGTTTCACTTCTGACCATCCAAAGAGAAGGAATTTCATCGCATAGCGAAAGCTTTTAAAGGATTTGATATTGCTCTAGTCTAGTAGCGTCCTCCGTGGTCTAGGTGTAACATGCTAGCCTTTGGTTCCCACGGTTGCGGGTTCAAACTCGAGGAGGGCGATGGATTTTTTTTTCAACTGTAAAAATCTTTCGTCTGACTTCCTTTGGAAGGGAAGTAAAGCCGGTGTTGTAGATTTGCGCGGGACGTAAAAGAATCCCATGCCTGATAAAAGGGCATCTAATCAAAATTAAGCGGTCTTTCACGCCCAACATAGAATGGGACGCTGAGAACCACATCAGTTGAAGAGCGTCCATAAATAAAACTCAATTTCATTTTTAACCTTATTTCATTTGTGTTTACAAGAAAGCCAGTAATATAACCCTTTCTGGTAAAGTTTATTTTGATTAGCATCACGTAGATAAAAGAATAATTTGTAAAAATAGTTTGCAGAACAGCGAAAGCCTTGGGAATGGAACACATCGTTCCAGTTAATTTTATGGCACACATCTTACATCCAGATCTTAGTTGTGTGTTATGATAACATATCAGTCATGACTCATGACAAATGTGAGATCCATTATTCGAGCTTCTACTCATAGACTGATATTTATCATAGGTTGGTTATTAATCTTAGCTGATCTGAACACACACGCTTCACCTAACTCACGCCTACACACTGAATCGGGGATTATTTTTGAACAAAGAAAAGCAAATGCTCTTATCAATTACTCAGACTGGATACACTAACGGAGTAACGCAATCAACTAATGACATTGCCCATGTCTGCACCGAACAAGGCAAGGATGGTCGATTAGTTGGGAGACATCTGCCAGAAAATGTTAGTGCGGTAGATTCGCACTGTTTTTTCTAATGTATTCAACTTCAATTTAAGTACTCCCGATTTGCTGGTAAAGTTCAGTCACTAACTGTTTATATGTTTCATCTTGATACAAAAATATATTGAAAGCCACATCTTAATTCTATCGTGAAAAGAAAGGGGGGGGGGGAATAATAAACGAGTGGTTCTCCGGAGCTTCAAATACATCTAAAAAAGTATGAACGTTTAAAGAGAATTTGTGTACCACATATGCAGAAAAAAATATATGTTACCATACCTGTTCTGCAAACAAACTATTTTTACAAAAGATTATTCATTTATCTTCATTTTGCTAATCGAGACAAGCATTAGTAGAAATTGTATTATTTGCTTCCTTCTAAGCAGAAGGGAAATAAGGGAATAGACTAGGCTAAAGTGTTAGATCTGTTAAAAGCTGGTCGCTATGTGAGCAATTTAAGTAAAACAAAAGAAACCCATAATTAGGAACATCTCGGAAATGGCCACCTCAAAATAAATATAAAAAAAAGCTTTAACGAGATCTATATTTCTTAGTAGTAAATTTTATATATCCCTTAAGGTTCACCAGCGATGCAAAATTCATCCAAAATGTCGAGGTCTTCATAGGCTATTTCAAGAAAAGGGCGAGTTATCCAATTTATTTTTACACTATTACTTTCTCTACACGCACTATGTACACGCTGCATAGAGAAGGTGTTTTAATGTACCCAAAATTCGATACCGAGATTTCACCGGAAATATGCTTTGGGCCCCCCCCTTTCTCTCTCTCTCTCTCTCTCTCCTTTTTTGCTCATCTGTAGCTAATTCAGTATTTTAAGATTTCCGAGGCATGTCTTGAATGGTCTGTTCACTTGAATGTAATTTTTTTTAACACCAGTATCCTATTTATAAATTTCGAAACGTTTTGGCCTCTCTTTCTTAGAGGGGTAACTATTCTTAACAAAAATTTAACAAAATTCTGATTATGAAAATATATTTATAGACGATCAAATCCCATCATTGAGTAGCACCTGACATGAAAACCCCCTAATGTTTTTCAACAAATAAATTTGTTAGCATAAGTGAGTATTAATAAATTGTCAAACATTAAAATCTGCTATTCTGGCTATTCAATGCTGGTATGGACAGATGCCATATACTCGCGCTATAAAACAAGGAAAACAAGTTATATTATATTAGAACCCTTCAAGACCTTGCAGGGAAGAGCTAGTACATGTAGTACAGAGATTTCAAATCGCTATTATGGCAGATCTTCATATCGTTTGATATTAACCCAAATTCCATGAAGTTTTTTTCTCAGGGGAAAAAAAGAAGTTTACTAGCCTCGGGTTTTAGTACATAAAATACATTTATAATAACTTTTATCATTTCACTGACTGAAAATATTTAATAAGGGTGACAAGCATACATTGGGTGGACTATGACCTTAAATAACAGAGGAACAATAATTTGGAACTAAGAATAGTATAATGCATTAAATACAATGCGACCAATTTACAATTTTTTACGGACGTCAAATAAGTTCAGTCATTGATGTATTCATTTTACAAACGAAATATTTCAAGTTTGCTATATTAAACATTTGAGGTTACATTCACATGACTTTCTCTACCTGTTATAAAACTATCCTTATAAAAGCTTACTTTTATGCATTTTATGTTACCCAAGATAAATATTAGGACAAATAAATTATTTATATAGTTTAAACAAAACATTACATTTTCCTTGTAAAAATAAAATGTTTTGATATGGCTCAATTTACACCATAATTTTCAAATGCTGCCTTTTATTTCCCTCCTTCATGGGAAATTAAATCAAGCAATTTTTTTGATTTAATTTCCTGGAGTATTTTATGAACATTGTTCAGAAATTTGTGGTAATAGTTTTATTACTTAGATCACTATAAGCAGGAACAAACACACTAGGCTAAAGCAATAGTCAAATCTTTTAAAAAGGTTCGCTATATGACGATTACATTAATAACGGCCGCACCTCTCACCTAGACTGCCTGGGATCGATCCAAGCGACCGCATGTGAGACTTATGGTGGACAAACCGGCGCAGGGGCGGGTTTCCCCCGCCATCGCATTCCACCGGTGCTCCATCTTCATTCCATATAATACCAGTGTCATCGTCTGCGGTGCCACAAGTAGTAAAAGCGAGCGTTAAATACTACGAAAAAAAAAATACACCAATAACCAGAATATTCTTATTTTTTTGTTTCCCCATTTGCTAGTAACACTAGCTACTCTTACGGTTTACCAGCTATACAAAAGTCATCCAGAATTAAAAGTACTTCAGAGTCTGTTCCCAGGAAAGTCAAGTTATTCACTTTATTAAAATATCTCGTGGTATTTATTTTAAATCAAAATCGTAGGTCACTTTAGAGAAAATGTAAATATTCGGAAAATGTTCCATGTGAAGGGTAGTATGAGGTGGGTGGATTTTCTTACAAATCTTGATGTCGCATTTTTGGAAAATGTTGCATTTAAATATCAATTTTAGTTTTAATGGACTTCTCGTTTTTGAGTTGTTCACAAACACTTTTTTTTTGTACAGAAGACCTAAAAATATTTGATGAAATAACATTGAATTTTTGGGTGGAAACATTTTCTTCTCTACCTACTCTGTACATTGTAACCTACTAAGTAAAAATAAAATTATCTCTGTTGAATATTTGCAGTCAGTCAATACTGAATTACGGAGGTACACAAACTCACTCGTGATGCATAGATAACATTGTTCTGTGGCCAAGTGGTCAACGAACCGACGTCTCAAACGGATCCTCGGGTTTGCTTCCCAGCTGGGGGATAGAGACTTCTTTAATTCGGAATATTCCTTACTCTAATGAAGCTGGAACCGAGATGCGAGTGGAACATGTATGTGAAAATAGGTTTTTAAAAGCCTACCTAACTTGAAAGAGTAAAAAGTCCTCAATATGGTCATAGTAGTTAAAAGGTCTATAGAAATAAAAACTAGAACTATTCTATGCATGGTAAGGCATGAACACCCGAGTCTTTTTCGCGCTGTAGTTTGCGCACATTCAATATCACTAGAGGAATGAAAATAGTACGAATATTCAGGTTATTAGAGTGTTTCGTGACTAGCTTTATTGAAAACCTCTTTGCATCATATGTAAAACATTTTCGCAAATCTTATACTGATTTTTGGAAACAAATCCCTGTTTTGCAAATTGTGCTGTACAATCCCTAAAGAGGTGAATCGGGACTTCAGTTTTAGAAAACATTACACAGGTGGATGAGAGAAATATGCAAAATATGATTCTATTTGTGTATTTCTAATCTTAGACGAGTTCTCAAATGGCAGTAAACTTAACATTTAAAGGTTATATGTGTTATATCATAGTTTTGCTATGAGCGTTATATAATAGAAAATATGTTCTGCCCTGCTATAAAGTAGTTAAGTGAAATAAAGCAAATGACAAATGATTTTGTCAATAATTGGAGTTTCCGCGCCCCTTTGTAGTTTAAAGATAAGTCTTGAAACCAGCTGATCTAATATGTAGGTGAATATAAAGTATGCGGAAAATAGAGCGCATCGAATACCAGTAAAGAATACGAACACATGCATAACAATCACGTGGTGATGCACAAGTCATTCCTGCAAATGTTTCGTAACGTTCTTGGAGATTACTAAGCATGCTTTTGATTGTCATTTTTTCTTTTATATGAAGGACACTTCTACATTGCTGGTAGCAGCTTTCTCCTCCTACGTGTTTCTCAGCGCTGCTATAATAACAATCTTTATTTTTTTCTTATGACGCTGCGCGGTTTTATTGCCTTTTCTTGATAAAGCACGCATATCATTTTTGCGTTAGCTCCATTTCCTGAATTAGCTGCTTACGTATGAACTTAATACTTCAAGCTCTCTGGATTTTGCAACTAGTTTCGTACCATATACATCAAACACTTAAGTAATGTGAACGACATTGTTCAAGATAATATGCAACATAAGCTTACCTGATACATAGACCTAACATTTTATAAGCGTGCGTATTCGAATTAAACATAAAAACACTTGGTCACTTATGCTGCAAAATTGTAGGCCAAGGAAACATCTGCAGCCAATATCTTTCAAAATAATTCGTTTTCTTATTACCAGACAGAACTAAATCTTTACAATGTCTAAGCTATAGCCACTATTTTCAGGAAATCTAATCTATAGTCGTATTGTATCTTCAATGTTAGGAATTTGAAACTAGTACATCAATAAAGAAAATACATAAATAACGTCCAAGGAATATAACACTTAGGCAGAGGTGAGGTTTGCGTGTAGCGTGTTTATATCATTTTTTTTAATATAAAATACAGCCCCGGAGGCTTGTCAGGCGGGACTCGAACCCACGATCCCGTGCGCCGCGAAGCACCAAAGCGAGAGACTAGCAAGCGCGGCTACGGGGACCGGCAATATTCAAGAGGTCGCGAGTAAGAATCTCGCTTAGTTTGCGCTTCGCGAACAGGGATTTGAGGGTGGAGGGCTCCCCTTATCCTGAAAAGACGAAATGTCGAGTAACTAAGCTTCATGAAACGAACTCATCAATTTCACTCAGCGGAATCATAATATAAATCCGCCATGATTTCAAAGATGTCATGCATAATTTGATATAACACACATCATGTAATGGACTTAAAATATCTCGAAGCACAACTTTGTATAAATAACAGCTGCTTGATTCTAAGGTAGTACGTAATGGCAGCTAGAAAAAAAAAAAAAAAGTATGGGGTTATATTCCCAAGATTTTCTGCATTCCTATCATTTATTTTAACTAACTTTTACAAACTGTCATTACAAAGCTTAAATAGGGGAGCATTCTATTCCAAAATCCGATACAAAGATTTTACCGGAATACATATAAGCCTAGGAAAAACTTTTAGAAAAAGATCTGTTATGTGCGTAACCAGTATGATTCAAAAACGAAAGATCGTATGAATACCAAGCTTGGCATTAAGTTAAGTATCTTAAAGATGCGGCACTAATATTTTCTAGAAAATCGCCAACCCCAAAAAACATTACTTTGAACATTTTTCCAAATGTCACTTGTCTTAAAAATGGCTACACATTTCGATTAAAATACCACATATTAAAGCTATTAAAATGACAAAATGCACACCTTGAATTTTCTGAGAATAGCCTATGAAGTGCTTTTCATTTGGAAGGAATTCTGTGTAATTTTTATAATTGCTAAACGTTAAGCGATAGCCGAATATGCACAATATAACATTTAAATCTTAAAAACAGAAGTGTATTTCAAATAACTTTTTATGGCATCAGTCTTTTCCGATATATCTGTTATTAATAGTTTGATTATTTTCTATTGTTCCATTTATACCCCGCCTTTAACTGCACGGCCAAGTCTGATTTTGGCTATCGGCACGTTTAACTCGTGCATTGTTCTTATTGGGTTTAGCATACACCAGTTATACAATATTATATTAATTTCTTTCGAATGAAATGAGCTTCAAAGGCTGTTCCCAGGAAATTCAAGACAAAAATGTTATCCAATAAACATCTTATATACAGTATCTTGAACAAAATCGTTGGAACCATTTTTTGTGAAAATCGAAAAATAATATTTGTCAAGGGTATTTAGAGTAGGTTCAGTTTTCTTGAAAAGTCTATCCAACACCATTAGCAGACACTAAACAAATATAAAAGTTGGCATTTATCGGACTTTTCGTTTCTTGAGTTATGATGTTTCTTGGTCTACAGGTAGATAAGCATTTGGACTGGCAGTCGCATATTAGCTACATCACACCTAAACTTAGCTCAGCAGTGCTCTCCGTGCACTGGTTAAATTTCACTCAATCAACTTAAATTGGTGTATTTTGCCAACTTAACTCAATCATCGAGTATGGAATAATATTCTGGGGTAATTCAGTGGATAGTAAATACATATTCCGGATACAGAAGAAAGGTATACGAATAAGTTGTAATGCTTATAGCAGACAGTCATGCAAAGAACTATTTCAAAAATTGGGCATACTCACCTTACTTTGTGTTTATATACCATCTATTTTAAAATTCTATGCCGTTAATCGACATTGTTTTATAACAAACATGAAAATTCATAACATTAACACTAGACAAAAGGGATATATTCATCGTCATGCCAAATTCGTTGCTTTCAGAAAGAAGTATATTATGAAACAATCAAGATATTTAATGGTCTCCCCAGTAATATCAAAGAAAATATTGGGAATTTCGGAGCTTTTAATGATTCTCTTAAGGAGTACCTTTGCAATAAATCATTTTAAAACTCTGAAATGTCAGTTCACATGACTTTCTATGCATCTCTGTAACAAAAGTATTCTTACTACTCCATGTTAATCGAGACAAATATTAGCAGTAATGGTCATATTTAGTTCTTTTTAAGGAGGAAAATAAGGGAACACACTAGTATAAAGCGTAGTCAAATATTTTAAAAGCTGGTTGCTATGTGATTGAAATTCGTTCTCCTTGCATGGGCAGGAGTTGACAAATTCCCGTATGAGAAAAGAGTAAGCATTTTAAAATTGAAACCATTAACAAGGAATATCTCCATTAGAAATGTTAACTCCACATAAAAATTGTGTATTATAATTGCGTATTTTAACGAGCTCTACATTTTTTGTGTAGTAACTATTTTTACGGTTTGCCGTGTTACGCAAGAGTCGTTCAGTATGAATAGGAATTCGGAAAAATTGAAAAATATATTTTCATTTAAGTATCTAACATTCGGGATTTTAATTAAAATTGTTAGCCATTTTTGAGAAAATCAAACTTTTTTTTCATATAAAGGGTAGTTTGGGATGAAGATGCTTTCTTAAAAATCGTTGGAAGATGCTGAACTTAAATATCAAGTAGACATGATATTTAACTGACTTTTCGTTTTTGCGTATTCAGTGTTCACAGACACGAACGGACGCGCGCGCGGACCATTTTCTAAAAATTGTTTTTTTTTTATAAACGGGGGCCATAAAACTTGTATTTTCAGTGAAATCTCAGTATTGTGGGTGGAATGTAATACATTCTCTAGCTGTGTTCTCTGTACTAAGTAGGGAAAGTAAAGTTATTCAGTGATATTTTATGAAAAATTTGGACAAATTAAAGAGCTTAACCCCCCAGCTCTTGCAAGGGTTTATCGCGATGTCCTTATTTGGTCGTATGACTTGGCAAGAAACACGAAAACTTCAATATATGAGAGATAAGAGGCTGAGATCTGACCTTCAAATAGAACAGTCTATAAGATGACGACCTAGTGACCATTTCAGTTATTTGAAGGAACCACCAGACGCCCTAATTACACCACACTAATGCGTACTCAATTGTTGCAGAGCAAAGGTTCATGAATCAGGAGCAAGGACAGTTTACACCCTTTCTAAAGAGAAAGGAGACACACCATCTGGGTCTTCCCTAGGCGACACGGATCTATTTTTCATCAATTTAATATTGATAATAAAACTAGAAGTAATTGTCAGTCTGGATGGCTAAATTGGCTAGTGTGCTTAGGATCGATAGTGTGCTTAAAAGCGACAGCACAAATAGATTTATTGGCATGTAAAAGAACCCCTGCACAATTCCGGCACACCGGTGGCACTAATATGATCCTGGCAAATGACATTCGTTAAAAAAAAAGAATTTAATAGAACAGGGCACTTTAAAGACAATAGGCAATATAGCACACTGAAATATCCTATAAAGTGTACTTTAATTGTTAAATGATTAACAAACATATCTACACCAAACTGGTAGCAACAATTAAGTTTGGTAATAAGCACAATCTAGATAATATTTCGTAATCTATGTTAAAACATCCCGTTTTGTTAGATTATTGGATAAGATAAGTTATTTAGATTATAGCGCATTTAATAAAATGACCAAATGCAGTGATCACAAGTATAAAATTCATGTCATGAACGCAGCATACTGTTCATGAGCGCATTTATTACACTTAAATGTCGCCTATTCTTCTTTCAGATTTTGAATTAGTAACTGGCTACGATAATGTCTACTCCTGCTCTTCTGATGATGTGTTACAATTTTGTATCATGATATTCTTCCTTAGTTTCTTACCACCGCCATTTTTGTTGCAGTATTTGGTTCCACTTGAAGTTTCCCTTTTGCAATCTTCTTATTTCTTCTTTCTCCGTTAGTCTCCTCATCTATAGCACTTCTATCCCCAGGAGTTAAGCTATTTGTAAGGAGAACTTGTTATCCATTACCTAGTTCTTTCGAAGAACTTGGGATTATTATCAGGACCAAAAATTCAATGATTATAATGAAAAGTATAACTCTTAAGTATTTAAAAGACTACAAAATGTATTTGAGGCTGTTGGATAAACAGATTACTGTCATATTTATCCAACTTAGTGGTACTACATTTTATCAGCTTTCTCAAATATGCATGTCTATGTAGTGCAGACAAGCTTAATTTATGAAATACTTACTTCAAAATCTTAAAATAATGTTTTATACATACAAACATACCTTCCAGAGTCGGAATTTACAAAACAATCGTAAAAAAATGTTATTTGTTTCATACACTTTACTATTTTGCAAACAAACTATACTTGCTAAAGATGGCAATTAAAAATGGTCTAATTACTTAGTTCCTTATAAGTAGAAGGGAAATAAAGGAATACACTAGGCTAAAACGAGAGCCAACTCTTAAAAGCTATCGCTATGCGTTTGCTTTGAAATTCGGTTAGTTTTCCATGGCTAGGAGTAAATTTGCTTCTCGCCACTAACAGTTTACTTTAGGGTGCTTTTTATATCCGTGATCACTCATTTTTAGCACTACAAAATTCGCACCAGTCGCACGCTTGCCGCCATAATCCTCACCGACATTTTGTTTGCTTTTCTACCGTCAATGTAACCGCTTTATTTTTTGTGAAAGGATCTATTTGTATTTCCAAACAGCTGAAAAAATATAGCGCATTATAATGATAGTTTGAAACTTGTCAATTACCATATTTTACAAGCAATAATATTAATTAAACATGGATCTATTTTTCTCGCCTGAAATCGAGTGCTTCGTTCTCAACCCAATAAAAGCATTCACTGCGGTCACGTGCGTGGAGCTGTTCTCGGAATTACTCATACAAAAGTGTGCTAAGGGCGACGGGAGTATAGAAAGTATTTGTACATGCGTATAAGGAACCCTATGGGTTGGGCGAAATTTATAATCTTTTAGTTTTTATTCACATTTTTCAAACGACTGTTACAGGAGTTAACTATATCAGTTTTAAATTTCATGAATAAAACATACTTTTTTTAGAAAAACATATTTTAATTTTATATTGCTAATTGATAAGTGATGTACACGATGTAGAAACCTTAATTTTGAGAAAGCAAGAAAGAAAAAAAGAAAGACGCTGTCACATTATTTAAATACTAATACATAAAACTTTCTGAGACAAGAGTAAAACATTCAGTCTATCAATATAATTTTTATATTCTCATCAGTGATCGAATTAATTTAAATTGATTATCTTGAGCAATTATAAGTGTAGCAAAAACTATGTGCCACTTTCTTAAACTCATTCTCCTAAGAGTTTCTGCTAAAAATTTGAACAAGATCGGTTTCAAATTATTACATCTTATGGAATAATTTTAATGCGCAAAACTAAGAATCAAAGTCGACTAGAAGGTATCAGAATCAAACAGTCCATTAGATTTTGCATTTCTGAGCATTTAAATAGTTTTAAAAGGTTCAGAGCAAAAGCCATAATACGAAGGTGGTTCACGAGTTACCAGTGTTTCAAAAAGATGGTATTGCTAAGGAAAGTTGGTGATACCATCCCATTGTTACACGTCGCAGAAACAAATTTGATAGTGGTTCATAGGTTGGTTTGGATTTGGCAGGAATTTTAGATATCTATTCAAAAAGTTTTTGCTAAAATGGAAAAAAGTGCAATATCGTTCAATGATGCGTTTTTAGCTTTTGGATGGGAAAACTTCCGAGCAGATAAAATTGGATGCTATTTATTCAGACCTTTAGTCATCTAAGAGCATAGTTAAGCAAATTGCTTCGACGAATGCAGCGTGATCGAACGAAAAAGAAAAAGTCCAACTGACAAGAGAGTGCAGCTTTCCAACCTGGAAGCTGTATTTGGAGCTATTTAATGTTTTGCCTCGCGTTGTCACCATCGATAAGAATGATTCATCATACTCCGGAACCGAAGCAAACATCAAAATAATGGGTTGCTTCCGGTGAATCTGCTCCAAAGAAAGCAATGACCATCCCATCTGCTCACTGAGTTCTTATAAAAAGGAAAACCGATTACTGGACAATACTATAGTGGATTGGATTCAACAAGAAGTTGAGTCAAGACCCCATTTGGTGAAGAAAGTGTTCTACTACAACGCATCAGCAATTCATCCGGAGTTGTCACCCCTATGAATTGCTTCATAGAATAGTTTGGCGCACCTCCCCCATATTCGCCGGCCTAGCTCTGACACTTCTTGTTCCCAAATACAAAATGATGACTTGCGGGAACATTTAGATCAAATAGTCATCGTCGAGGCGGAGGAGTTATTTAAGAGCTTGAGAATTCCTATTTTAGGGGGATTAAAAAATGGTAGGAACATTTGGAGAAGTGTACATCCCTAAAAGGGGACTATATTGAGAAGTGTGTTTTTGGACAAAATAGCGTCTTCATTCCTAACATGGGTACTTACGTTTGCTCTCGTATGTACTTGAAGCTAAGGATTCCAATTATTTTGGACATAAAACTGATTTTAGATTTCATTTAAATTTTGATTGAATATCAGTAATGGGATACTCTTAAAAATGATGATTTCAAGTTTCTTCGTGCACTCTTATCTCGAAGTTTTTTTATCTCTTACGTTTATGTTAAGAGTTAAACTTTCTTGCTTAATGGAATGACCTAATATCTGCATCCAACCCAGGGTTTGCATAGTGCATACACGGCACGAGCTTAGTTCGTGAACAGGTCAATTATTTCCTCAAGGTATTTTGAATGTATGAAATCCGCACAAGATATATAATCTACGAGAAAAGACGACCTTGAATTCTGACCGAGTAAACATGCAAAACAGAGAAGTGTCTTTCCAAGAGCCACCTTCTCCCAGCTTACTGCAGTTTTGCTGATGAAGAGAGGCATACTGAACGTATTCCAAGTAGTTGAAAGGTCAATACTGTTATATTTCTTGCATTTAGCCACCCTTGCATAAACAATGAAATTATTGACAAGTAAGGTTCAAACTGAAAAATACTATACCATAACTGGGATTTGAACCACGGATCTCCCAGTCTCTAGCCGGTTGCTTTACCACTGAGCTACCGTGGCAACATACCGGCACAGCATTAAATTTCTCAACTGACACACATATTTCCCAACAAACCACAAGATGATCTCAAATCTTGGCTAAAGCAATGAATTTTTCAGTCTGACACTACTTATCCAACCCTTGTCCTCACACGGTTTGTGTTAAAAAACAAATTAACAATGAAATTATTCATTGTAATATTCATGGTGTTGAAACATTTAGTCATGTGAATTAGCCTCAACAAATATTATACAAGGCTTTTTCTGAGTGTTAATACTTTAGATAATTACAGACAACGTTTCTCTAAATAAGAAGTATAACAGTAATAATGTGTATTGAGTTACCGGTTTCCTCAGAATTCTGCAATTAGCAAAACCCGCATTTCCTAAACATAAATGACTTTTCGAACAAACATTTGTCGTGTTTAACAAAAATAAATAAAACAAATGTTTTTACTTTTTCTTCTACATATAAGTAGAAGTAACTCAAAAATTCGACGTCGAAAATTCATCAGAAATATTTGTTTGGAGACCCGCTGAAGTAAACAAAAAATGTTTACTCTCTCTAACGCAGATAAAATGGGGGAAGCATTGCATTCCACCCATTCATCGAAAATTTACGCCTCCTGAAAAAAAAAAACCTGTTACGAAAAAGATTTGTGTGTGTGTTTGTGTGTGAGTGCGAAGAGCATAACTGAAAAAAAATATATTAAATAAACTAGGTACTTTTTCTTAATAGCGTTAGAATTTTGAAAATTCTTCTGTTTCCTTATTATTTTGATTTTCCAATACGTATACGTTTTAAATGGAAAGTTTTCATTAGTTCTCTCTCCTCTGATCAGCAAAGAGACCGGAATTTCAAACCTTCACATATTGCTCTTCTCTTAAAAGATTTAGGTATCATTTAAAACTTTATTCGCCTTTCCCATTGTACAGGAAAACAAATTTATTCCTATACATGTTTTCTCGGTTAACATCGAGGAGAGGAGAATAAGAATAATCTTTTAGAATAATTTTGTTGAGAAATGGTAGGGAAAATCGTATGAATATAACATATTTAAATCTAGCGTTGGTGTAGATGTGTTAATAACGTATAGGAAAAACCTTGCGAATGTTTTCTCACTGAAGAGCAGGAAACAAGACTAAGAAAAATCTAGGTTTGGAACCACGACGAGCTTTTACCTGAATGATGTGTGAAAGCATAATTATCCAGATGTGGCACACAACGGTGTATGGGTTCCGTCGTTTCGGCGCTTCTCGTGAAAGCCATAAAATGACTCATGCAAAGCTTTCACTTCTCAGCAATAGGAACCACAAATGACGTAGGTACACCAATTTCAGGAGTAATTGCGTTCACTATGATAGTTTATGAAAGCCTCCAATAGAAGGGAATAACAGAGTTTTAAAACACTAGATGTTTACCTTCAGTAGGTAGAATGTTGATCCCATGCGGCTAAGGTAATACATATCAATGTCGACTCCTAATTTCTAGTTAGCGGATGTAATTTTTACTTTCTCTACACATATTATCTACATAGTGTATAGAGAAGGTATTGCATTCCACCAAAAACTCGATACCAAGATTTCATCGGAAATACACGTTTTAGGATCCCTGTATCCAAAAATAAATTTCGAAAAAGGTTCGAGTGTCTGCGAACACAGCTCAAAAACTAAAACACAGCTCAAAAACGAAAAGTCGGTAGAATACCAACTTGGTATTTAAATTTAGTATCTTCCAAGGATGCGACACGAAGATTATCAAGAAAATCCCCATCCCCAACTACTCTTTACATGGAAACATTTTCGAAAATTTTGATTTTCTCCAAAATGGCTAACGATTTTGATTAAAATATCTTATATTAAAGATATTTACCTGACAAATAAAATGTACATCTTGAATTTTCTAGAAATAGCCTCTGAAGACCTCTTTATTCGGGATGATTTTTATGAAGTTTGCATAACTGGTAAACCGTAACAGATAAACAAAAACTTACTATACAAAAATATAGATCTCGACAAAGCACACAATTTATGTCACACATTTTTTTTTTCGTAGAGTTGATAGTTTTTGAGATATCATTTTTATGGTTTCAGCTTTAAAATACTTTTCCGATACATAAATTTGTCAACTCCTATCCATACAAACAAAGGAACTTCCGTCATATAGCAACCAGCTTTGGCTATCATATTAACCTATGGTACTCCGTTATTTCTCTTCTACTTAAAAGGAAGCAAGTAATAAGACTATTTCTGATAATTTTTTTATTGATTAGCATGAAGTAAATAGAAGCATCAGCTTTTTAACAATACTTTGTTGCAGAGATGTAGAGAATTATGTGAATGGAACACATCAGATCAGATTTTTTTTTATTTTTGTATTAGCTTAAATACTTTAACCTGGCCATCATTTTGGAAAATTAATTAAATCGTTAAAATGATGCTCAAATGATCTCGGGGTCCATGGAGCTTAAAGTTACTCGACATTCGTCTTCTCAGAATAAGGGAAAACCCCGAAGAAAATCTTATCCGGGTAACTCAGCCTAAGGGAGATTAGAACTCGCGACCTGTTGAAAGTGAGGTAGACACGTTACCCCCGCACTATCCAGGCGTGGACGGGGTTGTATTTGATTTTAAAAATTATTCCGAACACATATTTGGTAATGTAAGCTAAATTTACAATTTATTGTCATGCCAACAAGTACTGTAAGTACTTATAGTAAGAGTTTAATATTTACAGTACAATTAGGAAATGAGGTAATACTCGTGATGTGTGTTACTTCAAGTAAAGAATATAATGCAAAATCCATTAACAAAAGTGTATAAGAAGGCTTTGTCCATATACTTTAGACGTCGCCTTTCATTTATTCACATTGAGAATTCATTTTTTTTTTTTTTTTTAATGTTCAATAAAATATTGAAAAGCAATTTTGATATTTTTTCAAGTACTTCAAAAAGTAATTGACTAACCACGAACTGTAAGTTACTTATCAGATCTTGAATGCTTGGGAAAACTTAGTTCTTAGTACGCAATGTACTATTTTTACGCCATGCTTATCGAGATAAACATTGGCAGAATTGGTCTTATTAATTGCTTCCTTGTAAGAAGAAGAAAATAAGGAAATATTCTAGGCTAAAACGATAGTCGAAACTTGCAAAAACTATCGCTATGTGAAACAATTTAAATTCGGTTCTCTTTTTCATTCTCTGGAGTAAAACGAGGTGAAATGAAAGTTTATTTCTCGCTTGAGAAAAGTTACGTCGCTTAAAGTTGAAGCCAAATAACAAGGAATCTTTCGGAAATGGTTAACTCATAAAAATGTAGACAAATTGTGCGTTTTAATGAAATCTACATTTTACGTGCATCAAGTTTTTGCCTATCTCTTACGATTTACTAGTTCAGAATGAAGAGTAATCCCAGAAAATTTAGAGCCTGCATTTGTTTGTCTTGAAAATATCTTAAACAATATATTTTAATCAAAATCGTATTTCGACATTTTTCAACCTACGTTCACTTTTTCAGTGTTCACTAGTTTAGCTACCAGCAGGAACTGAATGAGGTAAGGCAGTGAGCAATGCTAGATAGTGCAACACTGTTTCGAAACGTCCTGTACAGACTACTCCTGCTCCATCAGTCATAATTATACTATGTGCACCAACCGGCATTTTCGTGACCCCGGATCAAGCTCTATTTATAAGACATTTTACGAGCGGAATTTATCTGGGAAGGTCAGGCCGTCGAATGATATTTATCCGGACTGTTTCATAAATAAAATATGAATTTAAATGCTGTATCGTATGTTAAATTATTTTTAAAAGACTGGCGACACTTGACTAAACAAAAAACAACAAAAATCGCCTAGTGCTAAATGGTACAACAAAGGAATCGTATTATAAATTAACGCCGCTGTGTATAAAATAGTCATTAAACTTCTATCGTAGATACTGCAATTTCTTTTGCTAGGTCAGCATAGAAGCAAGACATGGTTGAACTCGTTAAAGCCGAAGGTTTTGCGTTTATTGTCCTCGGTTACATTTGTTTACAGTGCAATTCACTCAACAGCAGTAAGCAGTGTTGCCAACGGTCAAAACCGCACATTTAAGCTTTTTGTCTGTATCTGTATCGTGTGCGGCTAGTACGCAGTAAATACGGTCCTACGATCTCGTATTTTTTTTTTTTTACTTTCTGTACACGTACTATGTACATAAGTGTAGAGAAGGTATTGCATCCCACCCAAAAATTAGATACCGATAGATTTCGTCGAAAATCTATGTTTTGGGTTACCCTGAATTAAAAAAAAACATTTTTGGAAAAAGGTCCGTGTGTGTGTGTCTGCACAGCATAGCTCTAAAACGAAAACACGTTAAATACCAAACTTGGTATTTAAATTTGGTATCTTCCAAGGATTCGACACGAACATTTTCAAGAAAATCCCACCACCTCAAACTACCCTTTACATGGAAAAAAATTCGAAAAGTTTCATTTTCTCAAAAATGGCTGCAACGATTTCGATTAAAATCTCTCATATTCAAGATATTCACATGCTAAATAAAATGTATATCTTGAATTTTCTGGGAATAGCCTCTAACCTCTATTCTGGATTTTTATTGAAATTTGAAAATTTGCATAACTGGTAAACCTTAAGAGATAGACAAAAACTTGCAACACAAAAAATATAGATCAGGATAAAACACAATTTATGTCGTACTTTTTTTCGTGGAGTTAATCGTTTGAGATATCCCTTATTGGTTTCAGTTTTGAAAAACATACTTTTCTCATACAGAAATTTGTCAACTCTGTCCATGCAAACAAAGGAACCTCAGTCACATAGCAACCAGATTTTGACTATCACTTTAACCTATGGTATTCCCTTATTTCGCTTATACTTACAAGGAAGCAAGAAAGACTAGTTCTGCTAACTTTTCTCAATTAGCATGAAGTAAATGAAAGCATAAGATTTTTAACAAGAATTTGTTGCAGAGTTGTAGAGAAAGTCATGTGAATGGAACACAAGCTTTTTTTATAGTTTATATTGAGTTCACTGTATACTGCAAATTTGAGAACTGTTTCGAAACTCTTAAGCGGGATTACGATGTGCTTCATTTAAGGTGTCAGGACATAACGTGGAATTAAGAAATATTGATGAACGTAGCTGTTTTATTAGGATACACTTAACATAACGCAAATGATTATTTATCTGTAGTGTTATTACTTCATGCTTCGGCTTCACGCTGATTGGTTTTAATTACCAATCAAACTCAACATAACGGGAAAGGAATGTTTGACCTTTCTAAACTCTCAAGTTACATCGCGTTAAGTTAAGTCGCGTTAAGTCAACCCTAAATAGCTCCATGTAATATAATGTGAAGACTTTCACATTTCGTCCGTTAAGTCGTTACGTTAAATCCATTGTAATTCCGGCATTGCTCATTATACGCCGCCTAAGAAATTTTACTACCAATTTAGACAATGTTTACCAGTAGGCGGTATGAAAAATTCTGATGTGTTCCATTCACATTACTTTCTCCACATATCTAAACTTTTTAACTAAAGTTATTCTTCTGTCCTCTTTATACTAATTGAAGCAAACATTTGCAGAAATGGTCTTATTACTTGCTTCCTTATAAGTGGAAGGAAAATACGGGGATACACTAGGCTAAAGCGATAGTCTTTTAAAAGCTGGTTGTCATGTGGTTGAAATACATTTCTTTACATGGCTTTGTATGGGAAAAGTTCAAGTATTTTAAAACTGAAACCAATAAGAAACATTTCAGAACTGGTCACCTCCACGAAAAAACATGTATGTCATACATAAACCATGTGTTTTAACGAGATGTAGTTTTTGTGTAGTAAATTTTTCTCTTATCTCTTGCGGTTTAGCAGTTATGTAAAAGTCATCCAGAATGAAGGTGTCTTCAGCGGCTTTTTGCAGAAAATTCAACAAACATTTAATTTGTCATGTAAATATGTTCAATTTACGGTATTTTAACCGAAACCTTCAGAACCATTTTTGAGAAAACCAATTTTTTTTCCATACAAAAGGTAGTTTGGGGTGGGGGAATATCTCCAAAATCTTCGTGTAGCATCTTTGGAAGATATTCAACTTAAACCCCAAGATTGGTACTTTCCAGACTTTTCTTTTGAGTTATTGTTCAGACACACCTTTTTCTAAAAATTTTTACTAATACTGAGGACCCTAAAACGCGTATTTCCGGTGAAATCTCGGTATCAATTTTTTGGGCGGAGCGCAATTCCTTCTCTACCTATGTACTGTGTAGAAAAAATAAAAATGTACAATTTTGGTGACATTATTTCCATTGTTAGTGTGCTCACCCGAAAAGAGCGCTGGTGGATGTAAAGCGAAGAATGAACACTTTACCGATGCCTCTGATCACCTAGTTGCCCATGATTGTCTCGATAAGTGATGAGGGCATAATGAGCAAGTCTGATGTGTTAGTCACATGACTTTCCCTGCTTTTATTAGTATAGCTCAATCTTCTATTTCATGCAAATCGACATAAACGAATAAATAACAATGGTTTTATTATACATTTCTTTGTAGGTACAAGGGGAATAAAGCTATATTCAAATCTTTAAAGATATGCTAACCTGCGATCAACTTCTAAAGCTTTGCCTAGCCGTATGTGCATACAATGTACATAGTAGCTAGAGAAGGTATTTTATTACACCCAAAATTTCTATGTCGAGATTTCACCGGAAATATGTTTTGAGGTCCCACGAGTACAAAAAATTTAGAAAAAGGTCCGTGAGTAAGTTTGGACAGCATACCTCAAACATCAAAATGCCGGTATTTATCAAACTTGGTATTCCTTAGTTAACATCCAAGGATGCGACATGATTTTCAAGAAAATCCCCCCCCAGCACAAATTACCCTTTATATGGAATATTTTTGAAATGTATTATTTTATCAAAAATGGTTAATGATTTTAATTAAAATACTATATATTAAAGATATTTACATAAATTGCTGGATGAGTTTTGCAGAATGTTGCATAACGTTTAAAGCGTTAAGAGAGAGAGACAAAAACTTAATACAATATATAGATCTCGATAAAACACAATCTCATGTGTTTTTCTTGTACAGTTGACCGTTTTCGAGATATTCCTTGTAATTTTTTTCATTTTAGCCATCTAAATTTCTGAAACGGGACCATGCAAAGCGAACCGAACTTCAATTGTTTCACATAGTGACCAGTTTTTAAAATATTTGACTATCGCTTTAGCCCAATGTATTTTTGTTTCCCTTCTACTAACAAGAAAGCAAGTAATAAAACCAATTCTGCTAATGACTCAGATAAAGAACTAATCATATGTAAGAATAGTTTTATAGGACAGCTAGAGAAACATCAGACATTTTGTATAAAGTTTTATGTCCTTTTAACTGGTAGGTCATATCGGACGATGAAAAAACTCGAAATTATGCTCAAATGAACCTGGAATCGGAATCCATGGTGTATAAAGTTATTCCTTTTCGTCTTTGAGAATAAGCTGAACCCCGGTAAAATTCAGTAACTCATCCTAACCGAGATTGAAATAGGAGCAAGAGTAACAAAGAAAAGTCAACATGAATGACATCTCAGTTGAGAAAAGTTGGAAATTTAATTCAATAAATAGGGATGTTCCGGATATTAACTCCGCAAAAAGTATGAAACTGTCTTTACGCGAACTAAAAATTATTGTAGTAAGGTTTTCATTATATTTTACGGTTTACTAGCTTTGCAAAACCCTCCGGAGGTCTTCAGAGGGTATCCCCAGTAAATTCAACATATGCATTAATTTGTCATATCTTAAGCCTAGTTTATTTTAATAAAAACGGTTAGCCATTTTAGAGAAAATAAAACCTCCAAAACATGTTTCATGTAAAGGATAGTTGGGGGGGGGCTCTTTTAAATCTCGTGATGCATCTCTGGAAGATGAACTTAAACACACATACACACACGCGCGCGCGCGCGCGCGCGCGAGTATTTAGGGAGTCTGAAAATATATTATTTTCGGGTGAAGTACAATGCCTTCTCTACCTACTGCGTAACCTCGTATATACATGGTAGAGAAAGTAAAAATGGACGACGAATGGCGAAGATTTTCCTTGCCGCAGTCCCACAAAATTTGAAGATAATACTAATTTAATTTAAGTTGGATTAATTATGGGGTTAATTATTAACATTCAAAGATAGTGCTGTTAACTTTCCTTAGACTCGAACGCTAAAAGCGGAGGTGTATTCGCAAATATTAATAAAGCGAGGTCTAGAAATTGACATTTTACTTCAACAATAAAAGGTGTGCGACTGCCTGTGATCAGATGGTCAGTGTTCTGGCTTCTCATTCAGAGATCCGGATTCAATTCCCGCCTGGGGAGAGAATTTTCTCTTTAAGAATAATTTCCTAATCCCCACATAGTCACCAAGTATGAATGTGGGAGTGAATGTGTTTTTGCTAAATAGTAAAGCTGAAAGAAAAAACAAGTTAAGAAAGATTAGCGAGCAAAGCACCAGCAGCTATTTTGCAAGGCAAAAGTACCCGATATGACTACAGAAATTAAAGGTAGCTGCTATACAAGGGAAAAAAATCTGATGTGTTACATTCACACGACTATCTACCTGTTCCACAAACAAATTTACCTTACAATAAATAGTGTATCTACATCATGCCAATCCAGATAAGCATTAGCAGAATTGGTCTTATTACGCGCTTCATTGTAAGTAGAAAGGACATAATGGAATACAGTAGGGTAAATAGATAGCAAATCTTTTAAACACTTGTCGCTGTGTGAAACAGAATTCGGTTTTCTTTGGAGTAAAACGAGATATCAAACGAAAGTTGACTTCCCGTTTGAGAAAAGTTTAAATAGTTTAAAACAAACCAATAACTAGGAATAATTGGTATCTCGAAAACCGTTAGCTCTACAAAAAATAGGTATTCGACAACTTGAGTGTTTTAATGAGTATTTTTTTTTTGCACTAAGTTTTTGTTTATTTCTTTATGTTTACTAATTGCACAAAAGTCATACAGAATGAAGAGAAAATTCAAGATAGATTTCGTTTCGCCATTAAAATATCTTAAAGCATATGGTATTTTAATCACAATCATGAGAGCCGTTTTTGAGATATCAAAATTCGAAAAATGTTCCATGTAAAGGGTTGTTGGGGGTGAGAAAATTTCATATGGCATTCTTAGAAGACATTGAAACACACATGCGCTCGCGCATTTATCTAGAAATGCTGATTTTTTTTTTTTTTTTTATTCAAGAAGTCTGAAAACATGTATTTCCGGTGAAATCTCGGTATCGAATATTTCATTATAATACAACTTCTCTCTACTAGGTGTATACATTGTACATATGTGCTAGAGAAAGTAAAAGTAAAATTTCGTACCTCTCAGCGTATAACAATAGAGCAACTAATGAGCATTTTCTCCAACTGATGAAATGTTGCGCTAAATGACAAAGCAATCCCTGACATTTCAAATACATTTCTTGCATCAAAACAAGAGGTATTGCTTTCATGTATTACTGAATATTACTCGTGCATTTTTAAACATTTGTTACAATCCTGACATGTTCCATATACATGACCAAGGCCTACTCTCTAACCATTTCTACAAAGCATATTTTAATATACCAAAATTAATATTTTGGCTAAGCGAACCAGCAATCGCTTTAGTCGGTGTAACATTGAATTGAAAGCTGATTCGTTTCTTATTAGGTTTTATGAAAATTGGAATATAAACGAAAAGTAAGGAACAAACCCTCATTTGAAGAAAAAGCCATAAAATGTGACGATTAATAACATTACGTTAGATATTTACGTTTGTTAATAAAATCAAAGCTGTAAATAAATTTCTTCGTGTAAAAAATACAACCAATATAAATTCAGAGATCCGAGTATAGTTTTCTAAAAATCTATCAAAATTGAAAGAGATGCCTTTCCTGCGGGCCTACTTTAACTAACCGTTGCTTCATTTTATTCACTTTATTCATTTTATTAATAGAAAGTTTTTTTATTATTATTGCATTTATATAACCCCCTTCAACATCTAAGGCTTTGCACTTTAAACACGTTGTCTGTAAGTTCTTTAATGTTTGGTTTAAATCATTTTATTTTCCTCAAACACACACACACACACACTAACATACATACATACATACAGACTCTGTGGGGGGGGGGATAGGGAATAATTCTGGCTAAAGAAAAGATTCCCCGCCCCAGCCGGGAATCGAACCCGGGACCTCGGCTCGATGACCACTCGATCACGGAGGCAGTGTAGGAAGGTTTGTTTAAAAGCAAAAAGTATAGTTTGTCGTGAGTTCTTGGTTCAACAAATGACATCGCGTCCATATTCATGTAAAATTTGCGCCTTGGAAACTAAAAGAGAAAGGAGGAAAAGAAATAATTGTTCAAGGATGGCGCTCAGGAAAGGGTAACACTTTCAACATAGTATATCTTAAAAACGAGAACTTTTATTTGACACAAATTGTATATTTTAATGGTCTCTTAGTATTTACTGCACTAAGATGTCTATGTAATGTGGTTTACCAGTTATGCAAAGATCGCTGAGAATGAAGAGATCTTAGGAGGCCATTCCCAGGAGTTTAAGATATACATTGCACTTGTCACGAAAATATCTTCAGCACATGGTATTTTAATACAAATAGTTAAGACATTTTTGACTAAATCAAAATTTTCCATATAAAGAGTAGTTTGGGGTGGGGGATATTCTTGAAAATCTTCGTCTGGCATCCTAAGATGTTGACTTTAAGAATTTTGGTATTTAACCAACTATTCGTTCGAGTTACCGTGTTCAGACACTGAATATCTGCACACGCGACTTTTTCTAAATTTTTTTTTTTACTTTCTCTACACGTTCTATGTACACAGTGTATAGAGAAGGTATTGCACTCCACCCAAAAAATCGATACCTAGATTTCACCGGATATTTAAGTTTTATGGTTCCCTGTATCCAAAAAAAGTATTTTCAGAAAAAGGTCCGTGTGTGCGTGCGTGCGTGTGTGTGAACACGATAACTCAAAACCGAAAAATCGGTAAAAGTCCAAGCTTTGTATTTAAATTTACTATCTTCCAGGGATGCGACACGATTTTGAGAAAAACATCCCACCCCTAATTACGCTTTACTGGAAGAAAATTTAAAATGTTGGAGTTTCTCAAAAATGGCTAACGATTTTAATTAAAATACCGAACATTAAAGAGATTTATATGGCAAATAAAATGTATATCTTGAATTTTCTGGAAATAGCCTCTGAAGGTCTTTTTCTGAATGAATTGTGCTGAATTTTGCTTATCTAGTAAATTGTAAGAGATAGACAAAAACTTGCAACACAAAATATAAATCACCTTAAAACACACAATTTATGTCAAACGTTTTTCTCATGGAATTGGCCATTTGGGATATTCCTTGTTATTTGTTTTAGGTTTAAAATACTTAAACGTTTCTTATACGGAAAGTTGTAACTTCCTAGCCCTGCATACAAACTGATTTTAACCACATGGCAATCAGTTTTTAAGAGATTTTACATTCGTTTTAGCCTAGTGTTTAACTCGATTATCATAAATTAGATAGAAGAACATGCATTTTAACTTAATATGTTACAGCGATGTAGAGAAAGTCATGTGTGTGGAACAGATTTTTTTATTCAGGGGACCAAAACTTATTTCCGGTGAAGTGGCTTCTCCATATGCTATGTACATACTACGTGTAAAAGTAAAAGTTAATACCATAAGGTTTCCAGATCAGAAAAACTTTATGGTGCGCGGTTTTCTGGTTGTTGAAAATTGGCAACCCTGAGCATGTAACTAACATTCTTGTTCACTCCCAGGTACTTAACGAGACGCATGTTAATGAGTTCTGCAAGGGCGCCGAAGCCATTCTGAACAATTGCGAGACCGGTGACAAACATCGTACCAAATTACAGACCTCAAATCGCAGCTGAAACCAAAACTCACGATGCTACAGCTCTAATGATTTTAGTACCTACTTTGAGCATTAAGCATTAATTTCCTACATTACAATACAAATTCCCTTTTTTGGATGGTGGGGGGGGATTAAATATAAGGACCATTTAGGTATAGGACGTAATTTCTCTAAAGTCCAAACAGAATTACTCTTAACTCATGCTTCAAGACTAAGGAGGATGGGCAATAATCCTGGTTAGAGAAAAATTCTCATCCTGAAATCGGGAATCGAAACCGGGATCTCTAGATACACCGTTAATAGCTTTTAAATTGTCACTGCAGAAAATTGTAGATACATATATTTCACCGGAAATTTGTTTAGAGAACCCCTGAATCCAAAAAAGAAAACATTTTTAGAAAAACGATAAGTTCATTAAATACCAAACTTAATATTTAAGCTCAGTATCTTGCAAGGATGCGACACGAAGCTTTTTAAGAAAATCCCCCACCCCAACTACCCTTTACGTGGAACATATTTTGAAAGTTGATATTCTCAAAAATGGCCACGATTTTTATTAAAATATCGTATATTAAACATATTTACATGACATACAAAATGCACATCTTGAATTTTATTAGAATAGCCTTTGAAGTCCTCTTCATTCTGAACGAGTTTTACAAAACTGGTAAACCGTAAGAGAAACAAAAACTTGCTACTCAAAAATATATATTCGTTAAAACACGCATTTATGTCATTCCTTTTTTGTAGAACTAATCGTTTTAGATATTCGTTGTTATTCGTTTCAATTTTAAAGTACTTACACTTTTCTCAAACACGAACTCGTCCGTATTTCTTTTGTTTTACTCCAGGACATTCAAAGAAACTAATTTCAATGACAAGCGACAGCATTTAAAGCACTTGACTATCGCTTTAGCATAGTGTGTTCCCTTAATTTTCCTTCAATTTCCTTCCAAACAGCTAAGCAATGAAGACTATTGCTAGAAAAAAGTTATCTTTTGTAAGAACAGCCTGTTTGGAAAACTATATAAAGTTACGTGGGTGAAACATCAGATTTCCTTTTACTGCGCTAGTACAAACAAGAGTATTTTATAGGTACCCCTGGTATAACAAGAATTAATCGGTCATTCGAGAAACGTCACGAGTCAGCCTTCTTTTACGAAAAAAGGTTTAGTACATAAAGCATCTATATTGAAACTAAATGAATATGCCATTAAAATATTGTGTTCCATTCACATGACTTTCTCTACCTGCTCTGCAAACAAACTAGGCATTCTTACAAAAGATTATTCTTCTATCTACTTATCTAATGAAATGGTGTGGAGAGAAGTTTGTATCAGTATAAACGCTGCTTAGCATAAAATAAGACCTTATTCCCAACATCTCTCAATGTATGTTGTTCATTCCATTAAATGTGAACCATGCTGAAATAATAAAACAGATTAACTACTATATCTACAAACCACAAATTTACATGCAGATATTTTAATTCTACAAATAAACTGTACTTCTACAAATTACTATTTGCGAGTCTCCGATTCTTTCGACAAAATATCTGGCACATAGTCGAAATGCAAAAACAGGTAGTAGCTAAGTATTAATTCACTAGTAGATATCAGCGGATAGTGAGTGTACCACTCCCATCAGTCTGACGTCATCAATACCCTTAACGCTGATAACTAGCAGAGCCTCAAAAAATACCTCAACTGCTCTTTCTCTAGTGATGTGTCCACATTATTTCCTTAAAGAAAATTAAATACATAGCCTCTGTTGTTCTCAAAATCTTGTAACACTAACTTCTTGTGAAACTCTGCAGTCTATTGGAGCCACCGATGCCAATTTTGTGTTAGAAATTTTTCAACACATTTCAAGTCAGAATTCGGTAAATAAAGATTATCCGACGAAAAGGATTAAATAAGAATCGACAAGTCTCTTTATTTCGCTACACAACATCAAAAAAGTTTCACATTTTCAAGATCAGGACACAGAAAGGGATTACATAGAGTTAGAACCTTCAACTGAGAAAGCTACACTTAGCAGTATTTACGGGACAATTAAATGAAAATCCCAGACTGTTTTGCAATAGCTTCAAATTTTGCGTAGTTAGTTTTCTACCTTATAGCAGTCTATATAAATTGAGCCAATTACTCAAATAGTTTGTTTTATTGTTTAATTAATTATTTAATCGTTTGAATGAAATTCTCCTCCCGGAACAATTTTCATATGACACGTCTACTTGCCCAAGTATATTGTAAATATAGGTCAATAATAGTGTTAATTATATTCCTTTGGCCTGGATTTTTCTGCATAATGAAAGCAAAGGAATTTTTTACATCTGGAATTTTTAATTAAAAAGTTTTATACCTTTTAGTATTTACTGATATAAGTGCTCAATTAACTACATAATTCTCATCAAAACCCAGATCAAATATAGAACAAAAGTCCTAACAAGCTCCGCATATTACAAATTCCATAATAACGTGGTCAATATTTTGAGAGAGAAAGTAAATAAGGGCGCCCTCATTATTAAAAATCTGATGTGTTCCATTCACATGACTTTTTCTACATCTCTGCAACAAATTATTGTTAAAAGCTTATGCTTCTATTTATTTCACGATAATGGAGTAAAAAATAGCAGAAATAGTCTTATTACTCGCTTCCTTGTATATAGAAGCGAAATAAGGGAGTACCATAGGTTAAGGCGATAGTCAAAAGCTGGTTGCTCTGTGGCTGAAGTTCCTTTGTTTGTATGTATGGACAGGAGTTGAAAAATTCCTGTATCAGAAAAGTAGGTTTTTTAAAGCTGATACCAAAAGAAGGAATATCTCAAAAACGATCAACTCCATGAAAAAATGTATATAACAAAAATTGTGTGTTTTAACGTGCTCTACATTTTTTGTGTGGTAAGTTTTTGTCTATCTCTTACGGTTTAGCACTTATACAAAATTCCGTAAAATTCATCCAGAATAAAGTAGTTTTCAGAGTCTATTTCCAGAAAACTCCAGATATATATTTATTTGCCGGATAAATATTTTTAATATACGATATTTTATTCAAAATCGTTGGAACCATTTTTAAGAAAATCAGAATTTTCAAACATTTTTCCATTTAAAGGGAGTTTGGGGTGTGTCCCATTCTTGAAAGATGCTGAACTTGAATATCAACTCTTGCTCAACGAACTTTTCGTTTTTGAGTTATCGTGTTCACATACCTTTTTTCTTTAATATGGTTTTTCGGATCCAGGATACCTTAAAACGTGCATTCCCGGTAAAATCTCGGTACCGAACTTTTGGGTGTAATGTAATACCTTCTCTACCAGAGTATGTACGTGCTAGAAAAAGTAAAAATACTTTAGGGGGCCTAAAACGTGTATTTCCAGTGAAATCTCGGTAATGAATATTTGGGAGGAAGGCCATGCCTCCTCTAACTTGTACTAAATAGAGAGCGTATTATAGGACTACTTTGTATTTCTTGATAAGAATTTGCCCGCATTTCAGATGTTTGAATTGTTATATATTTTATTTATGCGGTAGTAAAATGTAAATAACAATTTAAGATAAATAATCTTAGACAAGGAGTTGTTCCTGGGCAGTAACCAACGGGATGCAAATAGTGTAGGTGGTAGTTAAAAGAGAAACGAGGAAAAGTTATTTGGAGCCGACCTTAATATCATCGAAAGACAGGCAGCAGCTCTGGTGAAAAACGAAGTGCTTATAACCGGACGGATGCTGAATATTCTGCTTATGGATGAACGTCAAGCGCATTCAAACTTCGGACCATCCAAACAAAAGAAACGCTGTTGTAGTACAGCTTACGTACACTATGCACGTTCAGGAGTTCTGGCTTGCAACCAAGACATGACCAGCAATCAGATGCTGTGACGACACACGGAAACAGGTCACAACGCTCAGGTGTGAATCAGTAACATTCGGTGACAGACCACATGATTCAAGTATGGGCGCTAATAGCTCTGCCAATAGACACAAGCAAGTCAAACAACTGATTTTCCATGCTTTCCAAAGGTCGGTTGCTCAAGAGTTTTTCACGTCAACAGTAGTTCTTTCTACATATATAAGGTACTTAGGTAGAGAAGCTATTGCACTCCGCCCAAAAATTAGATGTAGAGATTTCAATGGAAATACGTTTTAGGGTTCCTGTATAAAAAAGACTTTTAGAAAATGGTCCGTGTGTTTGTGAACACGATAACTCAAAAACGAAAAGCATATAAAATACTAAACTTGGTATTTAAGTTTAGTATCTTCCAAGGATGCGAAACGAAGATTGAGGAAAATCCCCACACCCCTTACTACCCTTTGCATGAAAAAATGTTCGAAAATTTGATTTTTTTAAAAAATGTCCTTTAACGATTTTGATTAAAATACCGTACATTGGAACTGACAAATAAAATGTATATTTTGAATCTTCTGGGCATATCCTCTGAAGAGCTCTTCATTCTGAATGAATTTAGCATAACTTGCAAACCGTAAGAGATATACAAAACTTACTACACAAATATTTAGATCTCGTTAAAACACACAATTTGTCATATGCTCTTTTTGGGTGGAGTTAACTAATTTTTAGTTATTCCTTATTATTGGTTTCAGTTTTAAAATACTTAAAAACTTTTCTCACTTGGGAATTTGTCAATTCCTAGCAATGCAATGCGACCACATGGATCCGGCTTTAGCCTAGTTTCACTTATTTAACTTCTACTTACAGGAAAACAAGTGAAGACTATGTCTGCTTTTGTATCTCCATTAGCATTGAGTCGATAGAAGAATAAGCTTTTTAACAATAATTTCTGGGCGATGTAGAGAAAGTCATTTGAATTGAACATACTTTTAAAGTATGTGCGTTTACATAGAACCACAGAACATTATTTTTGTCGTTTAATAGTCCAAACAATTTTTGAAATTTTAGTTCTGTATTTTCAGTCTATCGTCGCTTTGACGTCTCGTGGTTAAACCTCAAATGTTCTAAATTCTAAAACAACTTAAAAAGAAATCGGATGTGTTCTGTTCTTACGACTATCTATTCTGCAACAAACTAATCTTACAAAAGACTATTGTTGTATCTACATCATACTAATCGAGAAAAACATAAGCAGGCCATATTTCTAGCTCTTTAAGTGAAAGAGAAGTACGATTAAAGCGATAGTCAACTCTTAAAAGATGTCGCTATGCGATTGAAATTCGGTTCAAAAACTATTACTTATTTGAAAAAAGTATACATATTTTAAAACAAACCAATAACAAAGAATACGGAAATGATTAGCTAAAGAAATAAAAAAAATCTGATGTGTACCATTCACATGACTTTCTCTATATCCCTGCAACAAATTATTCTTAAAAAGCTTATACTTCTATTTACTTCATGCTAATCAGAAATATTCTTATTACTTGCTTCCTTGTAAGTAGAAGCGAAATAAGGGACTACCATAGGTTAAAATGATAGTCAAAAGCTGGTTTCTATGTCAATGAAGTTCCTTTGTTTATATGGATAGGAGTTGACAAGTTCCTGTATGAGAAAAGTATAAGCTTTTCATAGCAGAAACCAAAAATAAGGAATGTCTCAAAAACGACGGACTCACGAAAAAATGTATATAACGAATTGTGTGTTTTAAGGTGCTGTACATTTTTTGTGTTGTAAGTTTTTGTCCATCTCTTACGGTTTAGCAGTTATTCAAAATTCAGTAAAATTCATCCAGAATAATCTATTCTTTAGAGACTATTCCTAGAAAATTCAAGATATACATTTTATTTGTCAGGTAAATATGTTTAATATACGGAACTTTAATCAAAATCGTTAGAGCCATTTTTGAGAAAATAAAAATTTTCGAAAAAAGTTCCATATAAAGGGTAGTTTCTTCGAGTCGCATCCCTGGAAGATACTAAACTTAAATACCAAGTTTAGTATTTTACCGACTTTTCGTTTTTGAGTTATCGTGTTCACAGACACACACACACACACACACACACACACACACACACACACACACACACACACCTTTTTGTGAAAATGCTCTTTTTGGATATTGGGGACCCTAAAACATATATTTCCGGTGAAATCTCGGTATCGAATTTTTAGGTGGAGTGCAATACCTTCTCTATACATTATGTACATAGTGCGTATAGAGAAAGTAAAAAGCCACATATGACAAATCGGGTATTTTAACGAGATCTACATTTAAGTAGCAAGTCAGACTGCATATCTCACACACACACACACACACACACACACACACACACACACACTTCAGAGTCTATTACTAAGAAATTCAAGAAATATATTTGGACATAAATACACGATATATATTAATCAAAATTGTTAGAAGCACTTTTTAGGAAACGCTAAATTTTGAAAATTCCTCCATGTAAAGGAATTCTTAGTGTTTCAACCTTGAAAGATGCTAACCTTAAACACCAAGTTTGGTAGATTTAACTAACTTTTGTTTTGGAGTTATGCAGACCCACATACGGACGTAGGTGCTTGCGTAGAACTTTCCCTAAAAAAGAATTTATTCAGGGATCCCCAAAACATGTATTTCCGGTGATATTTCGGTGTATAACTTTTGAGTGGAATACAATACTTTCTCTACCTACTATGTAAATTATATATACAAGACCGAGAAGGTAATTTATATCTTATTTGTTACATTCACATGAATGTTTCTACCTTCTTTCATTCATTAATGGACAAAACTATTCTAAAATTTATTTTTCCTCTACTTCATTTTAACCGAGGTAAACCGCTACATAAACTTACACATTTAATATTTGGATGCAAATGGAAGGGATAGTCAATAGCTTAAGAACTAGACGCAATATACTGGGCTCAAAGTTTTCATCTACATTTAACCTTTTCCAGTTATACAAGATAATACTCATTCAATAAGAAGAGGACTTTATAGGCTATTCCCATAAAATTCAAGATATACGTTTTATTTGTCATAACATCCGTAATATGACATTTTAAACAAAATTGTCTGACCAACTTCTAAAAATATCGAAAAGTTCGGAGAAACTTCCATGTAAAAGAATGGGGTATGGGGATTTTATTGAAAATCTCTATGCCCATCTCTGGAAGATACAGAACTGAAAATACCAAATTTGGTATTAAACCTTTTTCGTTATGTTGTTTGCACACACCCATACACACGCACACACACCGCTTTTTTTGTTTTCATATATTCCGATGAAATCTCCTAATTTTTACTTTCTCTACACGTAGTATGGTATTCCACCCAAAAATTCAATACCGAGATTTCACCGGAAACACGTGTCTTAGGAACTTCTGAGTAAAAAAAAAAAAGGCATTTTCAGAAAAAGGTCCCTGTTTGTGTGTATGTGTGTGTCGGCAGCATAGCTCAAAACCGAAAAGACCGCTAAATATCAAACTTGGATTTAGGTTTGTTATCTTCCAAGGATGCGACACGAAGATTTTTAAGAAAATCCCCCGCCATAAACTACACTTTACATGGAAAAATGTTGGAAACTTTTGAATTTCTAAAAAATGACTAACGAATTTGATTAAAATCCCATATATTAAATATATTTACGCCCGCATGGATAGCGTGGTGGTAGCGTGTCTAACATATTCAACAGGTCGTGAATTCGAATTTCATTTAGGGCGAGTTACCCGGATAAGGTTTTTTACGAGGTTATTTCCTTATTCTGAGAACACGAATGTCTAGTAACTGAGCTCCTTAGACCCGAATTTGCAATTTCATTCATTGTCGATATGACCAACCAGGTTAAAGGACGTTAAGCTACAATATATATATATATATATATATATATATATATATATATATCCCAAATAAAATGAATATCTTGAGTTTTCTGGGAATAGTCTCTGAAGACCCTCTTTATTCTGGATGAATTTTGCCGAATTTTGTTTAACTGCTAAACCGTAAGAGATAGGCAAAAACTTACTACACAAAAAATGTATATCTCCGTCAAAACACACGATTTATGTCGTTTACCTTTTTGTTGTGGAAGTAACCGTTTCCGAGATATACCTACCTTGTCATTGGTTTCAGTGTGAAGCACTTATACTTTTCTCAGACAGGACGTGTCCGCTTTTCTTTTGTTCTACTCCTGAACAAGCAAAGAAGCGATTTGCAGGACCTTCGCATAAGGATAGCTTTTAAAACATTTGACTATAATTTTAGCCTTATGCATTCCCTTAGATCCCTTCCAATTATAAGGAACTAAGTAATAAGAGCATTCTGCTCTTCTTGATTAGCATCGAGTAGAAAGAAGAATATTTTATAAGGAGTTTGTAGAGCAGCTAGAGAAAGTTCATGCGAGTATCTTCAGATTTTTTGGGGTGGAATGTAATAACTTTTCTATCTACTATGTACATGCCAGAGACTGTAAAACCATATGACTAAAATGTGTATCTATACAAATTATTCGCATATCTTAGCTACCTGAACGTTTTCGACATACGATAGCCATGCATAAAAATGAGGACCTTTTTATGAACTGATTAGCTTTGCATCATTATGTAATACACAGCGCTGTGTTTAGCGTAGTGCATTCCTATAGTGAATAGATTTACTAATACCTTATTTACAGATGCTATTTTAAAAATATTTAACAACTTGAAGGTCAACCATCCGATGCACTATTGTTTAAATTTCATTCCACGTTACAGCCTCCTGCAATATCCGGTTTGGACTGACGCATTAGCATTTTAGCGTATAAATAAGCTTCCCAACTCTACCGGAGTAACGGAAGACTCCCTACATCAAATAGAAGCTTCCCATCTCTTGACAAAAGACCTTTTAAATGTCAGATGCTATATCGACAGTTTATTACTTTCTCAACTACATTCGATTCTAGTGAACAAGGTAAGTATTTTATTCCATCCAAAATTTTATGTTGAGATTTCACCGAAAATAATACCTTAAAAAAAATCTGACGCGTTACATTCACGTGACACACTACATCTGTTACAAGTTATTGTTCAAGAATTCTACTTTTCTATCTACTTTATGCTAATCGAGACAAAATTAGCAGAATGGTCTTATTTGCTTCTTTGCAATAATTTATTATAAAAATTATAACATAACTAGGAGGGAAATTAGGGAGTACCATAGGTTAAACGATAGTCAAATACTTTAAAAGCTGGTTGCTATGCGATTGAAATCTCTTTGTATGGCTAGAAGTGGATAAATTCCCGTATGAGAAAAGTATAGGTATTTTAAATCTGAAACCAATAATAAGGAATATCTTAGAAACAGTCAGCTGTACAGAAAAACGTATTAGGCGACTTGTATATTAATGAAATCTACATATTTTGTGAGGTACGTTTTTGTCTATCTCTTACGGTTTACCAGTTATCAAAACTTAAGCAACATTCAACCAGAATAAAGATTTTCAAAGGTTATTTCCACATAACTCAAATTTTACATTTTACCTGTCGTAAATATCTTTAATATACGACATTTTAATCGTAATCGTTAAAGCCATTTGAGAAATCAAAATTTTCGAAAATGTTGCCATGTAAAGGCTAGTTGGGGTGTGGGGATTTTGTTGTTGCATCTTTGGTATTTAACGACATTTTGTTTTTGAGTTATGCTGTCCAGACACACACACACACAGACCTTTTTTTTTCACTAAAACTGCTTTTTTTTATTCAGGGGTCTCAAAAGATGAATATCCGGTGAAATTTCAGTATCGAATTTTGGATGCAATACAATACCTTCTCTATACACTATGTACATAGTACGTGTAGAGAAAGTAAAAAATTGCCATCCAATTTTAAGAAAAGAAAATTTAAAAAATGCTCCATGTAAAAGGTAGCAGGGGGTCAGGAGATCTTTTTGAAACTTTAGAGTTCCTTTATTTTATTTTTTGTAACGTTAACTGATTTCAAAATATCCCAAAGTGTATGGCGTTGCAAATTTTTTCTTTTTCTTTATTTTCGCCAGAGCTATTTATTATTCCTGAATTTATTCATCCAAGTTGCCGATAAACATAATTATTACATCATGTGAGTGAAACTAAATTTTCAGAGTTTATGGTTTCTAGAAAAAAAAATCTGATGTATTCCATTCACATGACTTTCTCTGTATCTCTGCAACAAATTGTTGTTAAAAAGTTTATGCTTATATTTACTTCATACTAAGTGAGAAAAAATTAGCAGAAATAGTTTTATTACTTGCTTCCCTGTAAGTAGAAGCGAAATAAGGGAGTAACATAGGTTAAAGTGATAGCAAAAGATGGTTGCTCTGCGACTGAAGTTCCTTTGTATGGACAGCAATTGTTAAATTCCTGTATGAGAAAATTATAAGTTTTAAAGCTAAAACCAAAAACAAGAAATATCTCAAAAACGATCAACTCCACGAAAAAATGTATGTAATATAAATTGTGTGTTTTAATGTGCTCTACATTTTTTGTGTGGTAAGTTTCTGTCTATCTCTTACAGTTTACCAGTTACACAAAATTCCGTAAAATTCATTCAGAATAAAGTAGTCTTCAGAGGCTATTCCCAGAAAATTCAAGATATACATATTTGTCAAGTATATATCTTTAGTATATGATATTTTAATCAAAATCGTTAGCCCTTTTTTAGAAAATCAAAATTTTAGAAAAGGGTTCCATGTGTAGGGTAGTTGGGGTTGGGAGGATTTTCTTTAAAATCTTCGTGTCGCACCCTTGGAAGATATGGAACCTAAATACCAAGTTTGAATTTAACGGTCTTTTCGTTTTTGAGCTATGCTGTCCACAGGCACACACACATACACACACAACTCGCACATGGACATTTTTCTAAAAATGCTTTTTTTTGGATTCAGGTGGTTTCAAAACATGTATTTCCGGTGAAATCTCGGTATCGAATTTTTAGGTACAATGCAGTACCTTCTCTATACACTATGTACATAGTACGTGTGGAGAAAGTAAAAAATGAAAGGTGAATAGCGTAATCGCGTTAGGTTACGCCATTCGCATAACCCTTGTTATAGTTTAGCTTGGCTGGTGCTAACGGAAGTGAAATCCAAGGGGGAACAGTAGCATAATATGTTTTACCACTCCTATCCCCAATAAGTATGCTAATGAAAAACTCAGACATGTTCCATTGACATGACGTTCTCTACCTATTCGGCAACAGTTACAAAACTTATTTTCGGTTTTCTGCTAATCGAGATAAACACTAGCAGAATGGCGTTATTGCTTATTTGTATTAAATAGAGGAAATAAGGGAATACACCAGGCTAAATTTACAATCAAATCTTTTAAAAACTATCGCTCTGAGAAAAGCACAAGTACTTTAAAATTAAACCAGAAATATCTCGAAAATGATCAAGTATACAAAAATATTGTAGAGGACAAATGGTGTTTTAACAATACCTACCCACATTTTTTGTTAAATACTAAATCTGTCTCTTATGATTTACCAGTTACGTTAAATTGCTTCAAAATGAAGAGGGTTTGAGGCTATTCGCAGTAATTTCAAAAAATCTGATGCGTTCCATTCACATGACTCTATATTTCTGTAAATTATTATTGTTAATAAGCTTATCTTTTATTTATTTCATGCTAATCGAAAAAAAATAGCAGAAATAGTCTTATTTCTTGCTTTATTGTAAGTAGAAGCGAAATAAGGGAGTACCGTAGGTTAAAGTGAAAGCCAAAAGCTGGTTGCTATGTGACTGATGTTCCTTTGTTTGTATGGACAGGAGTTGAAAAATTCTTGTATGAGAAAAGTGTAAGTTTTTCAAAGCTGAAACCAAGAAAAAGGAATATCTCAAAATCGATCAACTTCACGAAAAAAAATGTGTATAACATAAATTGTGTGTTTTAACGTGCTCTACATTTTTATGGGTTAAGTTTTTGTCCATCTCTTACGGTTTAATAGCTATGAAAAATTCATCCAGAATAAAGTAGTCTTCAGAGGATATTCCCAGAAAATTCAAAGTATACATTTTATTTGTCAAGTAAATAACTTTAATGTACGATATTTTTATCAAAATCGTAAGAGCCATTTTTTAGAAAATCAAAATTTTCGAAAAAAGTTCCATGTAAAGGGTAGTTTGGGGTGGGGGTATTTTTCTCAAAATCTTCGTGTCGCAACCCTGGAAGATACTAAACTTAAATACCAAGTTTGGTATTTTACCGACTTTTCGTTTTTGAGTTATCGTGTTCACAGACACATGGACACACACAGACCTTTTTCTGAAAATACTTTTTTTGGATACAGGGGACCCAAAGCATATTTCCGGTGAAATCTCGGTATCGAATTTTTTGGTGGAGTGCAATACATTCTCTATACACTAAGTACATAGTGAGTATAGAGAAAGTAAAAATACATTTTAAAAATCATGCAAATATCTAATTAACGGTATTTTAATCAAAAAAATGAAAAATGTTCGAAAATTTGTCCATGTAAACGGCAGTTTGATGTGTGGAGATTTTCTTTAAAATCTCCGTGTCACATCCTTCAAGATGCCGAACTTGAATACTAAGTGATGTTTAACCGACTTTTCGTATTTAGTTGTACTGTTCAGACATATACACGGACCTTTTTCTAAATATCTGACGTATTGCATTTACATTCTTTTCTCTATTCTCTTCCAAAGGCTTATTCTTCTATCTACTCCAGATTAATCAAAATAAACATGAGCAGAAATAGCCTTATTACATATTTTCTCATAGATTCAAGGGAAATAAGGGAATATACTGTGTTAAACGATAGTAACATTTTTAAGAGCTGTTCGTTATGGGATGGTCCTGAATTTCGTTTTATTTACATGTCCAGAATGAAAAAAGAAACGAATAACCACTTCTAATTTGACAAAAGTAAGTACTGGGCAATTTAAACCACAGAAAACAATATATTGGAAATGGTTAACTGCAAAAAAGAAATCCATTTGACAATTGTGTTTTTAGGAGGTTTATATTTGTGTGGTACGCTTTTGTCTCTTAAGGTTATACGTAAGTCCTCTAGAATGAATGGGGCTTCAGAGGTTATTCTTAGAAAATTCAAGATAATACATTTCATTTTATGTAAATATCCTTAATATATAGCATTTCGAACAAACTCATTATAGCTTCTTTAAAGAAAAAATACTTCGAAGAATCTTCCAGTTAGGATACCGAAGTATGAATCCTTAACCGACTTTTCGTTTTTTAATTTTACTGTTCAACGCGTACCCGCGCTCCTTTTTCTAAACATGATTTTCTGCATTTAGGAGTCCTCAAAACATGCATTTCTGGTGACATCTCGGAATCGATTTTTTTGGGGTGGAATGCAACAATTTCCTACCTACTGTGCACGTTGTAGAGAAAGTAAACTATAATGCTCTAAAGCATGGTACGTACTTTGTGTTATCAGTTATAATAGGGAAAACACCATCGTCGTGTTTTGGAGGTCAGTTGAAACTACAAAATTATCAACACAGTCACCTGCCGTGAAATAATGTACTTTGCTGCGACCTCTCGTTCCATTGTACATTAATGACGTAATACCTCTCTCCAAACTGGTATTCCTATCGTCCGAGGTTTTACGAGCCTAACTTGTTTCAAAACTTTGCATAACCTTTAAGAGAAAACGTTACAACTAAGCACGGATGAGAATTTCCTACGTGTCCAATGCTGGGTTTACAATGGAGCAAGATGAGTGCCAATGCGAAACCATATTGTTCATGGAAAACCAAGTGTTCACAACATGGCGACAAAGTTTTACATTACTGGGTGATGCTGGTACAAGCACATAAGCAATGCCTATTAATTTAGAAAAATCGGTTGTGTTATATTCACAGGACTGTCTATTCTGTAACAAACTGTATTTACAAAAGTTTATTCTACCTAGTTCATACTAATCTATGAATATTAACAAACATTGTCTTATTACTTGCTTCCTAGATACAAGGAATATATAATAATGGAGTACGCTGAGCTAAACGATGGTCAAATCTTTTAAAAACTGGTTTCTATGAACCAGCTGTAAAGCTCAATGCCACAGCCGGGATTTGAACACCCGTGCGGTTGCTTTAAATATTATTCGGATTCTAAGTACTTATGAATGCAAGTCGCCATTAAGATGTTATCTGGAAGAAGACAAACTGGTTGGTAGACGAGTAAAAAAACATGAATCAGTTGGAGGATTGAATGTCATACCGGTATGGTCACATTAGCACAATGGTTAGAATATCTTCATGAAGTACGATAGAACAGTGTTCAAATTCAGACTGTGAACCATTACCAATACAATAATGGTTTCTATCTGTTGAACTTTGGTTCTCTTTGAATAGCCAGGAATAAAACAAAACAAAAGCAATGAAATTCCCGTTAAAAAATCAAAATATTTTAAAATAGGAACCAACAACAAAGGGATACCTCAAATAGTTAACTCTATAAGGAAAAGTGTGACAAATTGTCGGTTTTAACGAGGTCTGCATTTTTGTGTAGTAACCGTCTATTTCTTACGAGTCAATAATGCAAATATCATCCAGAATGAAGAGTATTTCAGAAGTTATTCCCAGACAATTCAAATATATATTATAACATTTAAGTATGTTTAATATACTGTATATCACAATCAAAATCTTAAAGCCAGTCTTGAGAAACTCAAAATTTTCAAAAGGGTAGTTTGGAGTGAGGGAATTTTCTTTAAAATCTGTAGCATCAAGTTTAGTATTTACAAACTTGTTTCCGAGTTATGCGCGCTTTGTTTTTATCTAAAAAGGATTTTTCGTACACAGGAAACCTCAAAACATTTCCGGTGAAATCTCGACATCAAATTTTTGGGTGGAGTACAATACCTTCTCTATTAGCACTATGTTTAAGTCATCCAGAATAAATGTGTTCAGAGGTTATTCCCAGGATTAAATAAACATACTTATCATGAAAATGGTAAACACTGTATTTTAATAAAAAGCGAGCAATTTGAGAAAATAAGTTTTCAAAATTTTTCCACAAAAGGGTAATCTGCGGTAGATGGATTTCCCGAAAATCTTCGTGTCACACCCTTGCTGATCTTACCTAAGTGTCAAGTTAGTATTTAACAGGTGTTTCTAGTGTAATTTTGGTATCTAATCTTTGGGTGGTGGAATGCAATACTTTCTCCACCTAATATGTTCGTGGTAGAGAAATTAATTTCTGAGAATTAAAGTGGTTATGCGCCTGCCCTTCATAGCAAATAATTACTACCAGTGTTAACGTTCTTTCATGTGTAGCAAGTTTGCTCTGATATGCTAATGGTTTTTGTTTTAAACTGATACGACAGGAAATAATGTGGTCGTATACCTGTTTTATTAATCATTAAATTTTGAGATAGATAATCTAATAGTACATGCTGCTCAGGAATATCTAATCTGCAGGTGCTTTGTGTGAGCCTTTGTTAAGACATTTTCAGCATTATTTATAAGCTGGAATTAGGCAAGTTTCTTTCAGTTTGCTATATTAAAACTGGAACAATATTGAAAGACTAATATATTTAAAAAAGATATATTTCCAACTACGAAATTATTCAGTGGATCTGAATATAAACGGCCGCGTTCGCTAAAGTACCTAGCTTCGGTGCTTCGGGGAGCAGAGGATCACGGGATCGAGCCCTGCCTCGGGCACACATGTTTGTGTGCTTGCAGATGTATATGTATGTGCAAGTAAAATCGTCAAAACAAGTAGAAAAAACCGCAGAAAATATGGAAAAGGGGGAAAAATTATATATATTTAGAACGTTTTCTTGTCACTTCTTACAAAACAGACAACATTTTAAACATTTATCTTGAATAAATAGCATTTCATGTGTGTGTTTGAAGATTTACTTGTTACTCATCATGACCAATATAATCCTGTATTCATCCGTAAACAAAAATTTGGGGGGGGGGATGGGACTTTCTGGTCGTATCCTTGATTGGAAGATAACTTCAACCTGTGATCAATAAATATACTGAATGAATTCCTGGCCAATCAGTTATCGTTCATAACGTCGTGTGCTTGTTCAGAAGTGTTTAGGAAATTAGGGCAATGCAGCGATGTTATTAAGGGCGAAATGGAGCATTGTACGAATGCGAAATTCTGTTTCAAACTTGGGAGAACTCCAAAAGGATGTCACAAGCAGCGCCAGGTGTATAGAAACACTGCTTTATTGAAAAAGTGTACACCCAAAGACATTAAAAATACACTTGGCGCTGCAATTTTGCTGAAAATGTGAACTTTTGAAGGGGACTCTGGTCTTTCCGCGATTTTTGTTGGTGTCATTCTGGTACAACGTGCTACGCGAGTAAGTAAAGAAAAACCGATTGGGCAATCCACCCCTTCATTCCTCGATTCCGCTTGACACTCCCTCAAAACAGATTGATTTGTATAACCAGTTTATCAAATTAGTCCACCATGTGTGCTTATTACCTTGGCATTAGAGCTTCAATTTCTAAGGCAGAGAAAAGATTAACTTAATTTTGGATCGCCAGTTCGCAACTCTGAACTTAATTTGTCAAGTTATGTTTCATGTTAATTCCCTTCCCTTCGGTAACGTGGCCTGTCCAATACGCTTTTAAGAACATAGCAAATAGGTGGAAGACATGGGCGGAGTCGGCGCTAGTCCCGTCTTACGATAAGATTTTCCAGGCGTATTTTAATGTCGTAGTTTAATGTCTTTGAATGAACGAATAGCACAAGCGGTTTCGGGACAGGGTGAAAGACAACGATCAGGTAGGTCCTGACGTCGTGCACCGACGGAAACCTGAAAAAAAAATCGTAAACGTTTGTAACAGTAAGTCGATCTTCAGTCCAAAGCTGTTTAACTTTTAAAATCTATCGACAGTGCTTCCCCCGTATAAGTTGGTTGGTTCGTAGGTATATTATGCATTGCATTCGTTCATTAAATGAGACAGAAGGAAGCGGTCCCGTTTGAAGGCAATGTTTTAGAAAAAACTATATTTAACACATAAAAACAACATTTTTAGAAAAATATCCTTTATGTATATGTGTGTGGACAGCATAGCTCAAAAACGAAAAGTCGGTCAAATATCAAACCTCGTAAAGAAAATCTCCCACCCATAACTACACTTTACACGGAAATGTTTCGAAAATTTTTATTTTCTCAAAATGGTTAACAATTTTGATTAAAATACCACAAGTTTAAGATATTTTCTGAGAAAGAAAATGTATATTTTGAATTTTATGGGAATAGTCCATGGAAACCTCTTCACCCTGGATGACTTTTGTATAACTGGTAAAGATAAGACATATCCTTACTACACAAAAATATAAATTGCGTTGAATCGTTTTTTAAATTTATTTTTATTTTATTTATTAATTATTATTATTATTATTATTATTATTATTATTATTTATAGCTAAGTTTCCAAGATATTCTTTGTTATTAGTTTAATTTTTAAACGACTTAAAACTTCTCAAACGGGAAAATATGTTTCGTTTGATACCTTTTGTTTTACTTCTAGCCACGCAAAGAGAATCGAATTTCAATTGTTTTACATAGCGAAAGCGTTTGAAAGACTTGACATTCGCGTTAGCCTAGTGAACTCCCGTATTTCCCTTCTGCTTACGAGGAAGTAAGTAATAAAACAACTTCTACTAATCTATCTTGATTAACATATTTTATATAAAAGAATAATCGTTTGTAAAAATAGTTAGTTTGCAGAACAGGTAGAGAAAGACTTGTGAATGGAACACATTTAATTTTTTATTGAAAGTGGTGCCGATAAGGAACTACATGTACATAGAAGGCAGAATAGGTGTATGTATGTGCGTGCGTGCGCGCGCATGCACTTGGTACATCCCCCAAATGTTTGGCGCAAAACTATCAGGGATCAACACCACCATTTGGCTATATATTCATCCACAAGCTGTTATATACATAATACAATCAAAGCAATCACAGCAAGCAAATTCAATACAATGCATTGCAATACATAAGCAATATGGCAAAATCAAAAAGCTTCCACTTATTACAACAGCACATCACTAAGCAGGCAGACAAAATTAAACGACATACATAATTATGGATTTGTATAGAATTAAATCATTTTAAGGAATCCACTTGAACATAGTGCACGAGCTTGTCAATAGAGGCAGAGTCATCATCTAGAGACAGAGACAAAAGTTGCTCTCGCAGCGCCGAAAGGTAGCAGCACACCGAGTGAGGAAAGCCACATCTAGTGGATACAGCGAGGTTGTGGTTCACCATTTAGAAGGTATCCATGGCTATTAGAGCGTTCAATAGTCCCTTAGAAAATCCAAGATCGAAAAAAGTTTGTAATTGAGTAACCGTCGTCTCCTATTAGATGACAGTTCAAGTTTCAGCTATATTCATCACGTGCCATAGGCGAATGAATCAACAATCTTGCTTCCTTATAAATATGGAGAAAAACGAGTGATTAAACACTTCTATTTAAAAGAATTAACACCGAAAGAGATAAAAACAGATGTGGGTGAAGTTCTTGGTACATCTGCTCCTGCGTTTGCAACAATTTACAATTGGATAAATGCATTTAAACGAGGCCGTAAATCCACAAATGAACATCGTTCCGGAGTCCAGTAGAAGAGACTTCCTTCGGAACTGACAAAATTCAGGATATTGAATTATCGACAAATCGAAATAGAGGCCACAGGCATACCACAAGGTACAGTTTTCTCAATGTTGCACCAAAAATTAGGCTTGACAAAGGTCTCGGCAAGATGAATGCGGTGCTTGCTCTCAAAGGAGAATAAACGCAACCGTGTGATCGATTCGGAAGCTGGTTTATCACTTTTCCGTCGCAATCCTGAAAAGTTTCTGGGTCGATACATAGCTTTGATGAAACATGAATACACTACTACACTCTACGACAGTCGAAGCTGGATTTTTAAAGCCGAACCGTCTCCGAAGAAGGCAAAGGTGGTGAAAACTGCAGACAAGGTGATGGCCTCGGTTTTTTGGGTTACACACGGAATCATCTACATTGATTACTAGCAAAAAAAGAACGATAAATGGAATATTGCACCGGTTGAACGGATAATTCAAGAAAAATATTCTCCAATCAAAACAAAATAAGGGTGCACACCTGCGAAATTTCGATGGCGAAAATTTCATAATTAAGGCTCGAATTACTAAAACCATATTTACCAGATTTGGCCCCCAGTAACCGTTTTATTTCCAAACTTGAAAAAGAAGTTCGGCGGAAGACTTCACTTCTTACGAAGAGGTCGTCTCTCAAACAGATGCCTATTTTGAGGACCTTCCTAAATCCTACTTTTTGGAAGGCTTAAAACAGTTTGAGAAACACTGGAGAAAATATCTAGTTAAAAAGAGATTATGTTGAAAAATAAAGAATCCACCAAAATCAATTTATCTTTTTCTAAGAACTTATCTTCCGTAGTATAACAGTGGCCAATTCGTACCCGAATAAGCATAATCTCGTGACGTGAAAGCGTTTGGTATATTTCCCCAACTTAGAAAATGGTCATTTGTATATTCCTAGCCATTTTTTCTCGGTAGTGTTCGTGGCGGAGGCCGGAAAATCTTCCGTATTGGACGGCTCAATGACATCGGGAAAGACTATTCCTCACATTATTTCAAATGCGGTGAATCACTGACAGCCTTGAGGTAATCTTACCCACGTTGCTGATGAAATTATGGACGCTAGATTATACTGTGCACATTGCATTTGTATTACATTATTACTGGAGAAAATAAGCTAGCAAAGCCGTCCATATGTGCACATTTACAAACAAGTTATGGCAATGCATGGAGTGCGGGGAAGTATGTACAACCATCATGCACATGTCTTTATTAAAACACTATCTAGCTGCAAAATTGTATCTATCTGCTTGATAACTGAAGCACATTTTCTAAACTGACCTTTGCCAGATCACAGAAGAAAAATCCTGATCTCTTCCATTCATAAGACTACCTGTTCTGCAATCAAAGTGCCATTACAAAAGACTTGCCTTCATCAAGCTTACCGATAAACATTACCAGAAATGATACTTCTTGCTTTCGATAATCAAATCTTTTAAAAGCTGGTCGCTATGAAAACAATTTAATTTCGGGCCAGCAGTAAAACAAATAAAAAAAGATGAAACGAAAGGTCACTTCCCGTTTGAGAAAAGTAGTTTCACACTTAAACCAATAATAAAAAATATTTCGGAAACGGTCAACTCCTCAAAAAAGTTTGATAAAGTGTGTTTTTAATGAGATCTATATTTTTTATCTAGCAAGCTTTTGTCTATCTCTTAAGGGTGGGTGTGTGTGGGTGTAAAACGCCATTAGAATGAAAAGGTCTTCAGATGATATTCCCAGAAAACTCAAGATATACATTTTATTTACAATGCAAGTATCTTTAACATAGCTATTTTAATCAAAATAGTTAAAGAGCCATTTTTGATAAATACAAAATTATCGACAAATGTTCCATGTGAAGGGTACCTTGGATAAGGGGAAATTCTTCTGAAAATCTTCGTGTCGCATCCTTGGACAATACAAAACTTTAATACCAAGTTTAGCCTTGTTTTTTATTTATATAATACACACATACATTACATACCGTTTTTCTAAATGTGTTTGGACTTCAAAACATTTCTAGTAAAATCTTGACTTCGAATTTTTGGGTGGAGTATTTTACCCTCTATACCTACTACGTGCATGCAGATGTAGAAAAAGTAACAGTTGACACAGTTTATACTCACTCCAGACAAACATTCAATTCTTATCTCTGATTGGAATACATAAAAACAACATTTGGACACCGGATGTTACCGTGTTCTTGGGTTAGACCACGTCTGGTGCTGACTTTATGTCTGTTTTAGTTATTTAAGGCATTAGGTACTTCACTTCTGTTTTGTAATCTTTAAATATCGTTCACGACTTCACTAGACAGACCCAAACCTCTTGGAGTAGGCCGTGGTGGCAAATGACACTTCCCAGCGGTTTGTTAACACGGTTAATCACAGCTTTATACAAAAATATCTTTACGGGAAAACGAACATTTAAGGCGACAAGTTACTCTGAAATGGCAAGAAATAACATTTTTACTTTCTCTACACGTACCTATGTATATAGTATATAGAGAAGGTATTGTATTCCACCCAAAAATTTGATACCGAGATTTCACCAGAAATACATCTTTTGGGTCCCCCTGAATAAAAAAAAAAAAAAAGCATTTTTGGGAAAAGGTCCGTGTGTGTGACTTTAGACAGCATAGCTCAAAAACGAAAAGTCCGTTAAATACCAAACTTGGTATTTAAGTTCAGTATCTTCTAAGGATACCCCCAACTACTCTTTACATGGAACTTTTTTCGAAAATTTTTATTTTCTCAATAATGGCTCTTAACAACTTTGATTAAAATATCGTATATTAAAGATATTTACCTGACAAAATATATATTTTGAATTTTCTGGGAATAGCTCCTGAAAACTACTTTATTCTGGATGAATTCTACGGAATTTTGCATAACTGCTAAACCGTAAGAGATGGACAAAAGTTTACCACACAAAAGATAGAGCACATTAAAACACACAATTTATGTTATATCTATACATTTTTTAGTGGAGCTGATCGTTTGAGATATTCCTTGTTTTTGGTTTCAGCTTTGAAAAACAATTTTCTCATACAGGAATTTGTCAACTTCTGTCCATATAAACAAAGGAACTTCAATCACATAGCAACCAGCTTTTGACTACCTCTTTAGCCTATGGTATTCCCTTGTTTCCCTTCTACTCGCACGGAAACAAGTAATAAAGACTATTTCTGATTTTTTTTTTCTCGACGAGCATGAAGTAAAAAAAAGCATAAGCTTTTTAACAATAATTTGTTGCAGAGATGTAGAAAAAGTCATGTGAATGAAACACCTCAGATTTTTTGTTTTATACACTAATAAAACCTCTTTCTAGTTTCAGAAAATGTATACTTTTGAAGGGTTAAGAGGATTTTTAATAAATTTAAATATACTTTAAATAATAATAGTCTGCATTTCTTTAAAGCTGTTTTGCAATGCCCCTTTTTAGAACATTTATATCTTTAAATTCAGTTTTCTCAAAACGGCATTTTTGATGCTTGTGTACCTTTTTCTAAAAAACTATGAGAGCTGGAAAGCTGAAATTTTCAGCACATTTATACAACACATAGTTGAACTTTCTGAGCCACAATCGTGATGTTATAGTATATATTGATTATATTAAGAATCTAACATTGCAAATTTTCCACCATTTTTACTTTTATGAATTTGCAAACATTTCTTTTTTAATTTCTACTGAAATTGTATCAAAGCTAAATAATTGAAAATAGCTGATTATACTAAGAACAAGCAACAAAAGTATGATTATGTATTGCAAGCAGTATAAGAGAAAAAGGTACATGAATTAACATGTTTTAAGATTAAGCTTTATTACTTTTCTGCTGAATGAAATAAGTTTTATAGGCTCAACCACATAAGCTATTAATGCAAACAACCACTTGAAATAATTATCATGACTTACAGAATAATTCATACACATTTCTGAAAAAACAATTGAATACTTTAAGAGCAGTAGTAATTCAACTCACTTAAGGAACAATTCCCGTATGTTCAGACTACCTTGTCCCCTTAAATAGGTTGCTGCAAATGCATTCAAGCATAGGAGTTTATTTGAAGATAAATATTGTGTTGATGTTCATACCATGACTAAACTATTGTTGCTGTCAATTGCTCACAATTTTAACAACTTCCTGCACATAACCTTGCCGAAGTTGTTAACCAAAGTACTTATGCTTGCGTGATCAAGGTAATATATGCTTTCAACGTAAATAACTTAATAAAAACGCTGATCTGTGTACTTAGTCACGTTAAGCGTGTACTTAGTTACTTACTTAGATTAGCCACGTTAAGCGAAACAAAAAGAATTATGTTTCCTTCACATGACTTTTTCTAGCTGTTCCACAAACAGGCTTTTCGTATAAAAGAGTATTCTTTTCTCTACATTATGTTAATCAAGATTAAGATTACCAGAATTGAACTTAATACTCGTTTCTTTGTAAGTAGAAGGGAAATAAGGCAATATACTAAGGCTAATGCGATAGTCAAATATTTTAAATGGAACAAATCATCGCTAAATGAAGCAATTGAAATTCGGTTCTCTTTGCTTGCTAGTAGTAAACAAGACTATAAAAAAATACCTTCCCGTTTGAGAAAATTTAAGTTGCTTAAAACGAAAACCAATAACTCTGAATATCTTGAAAACTTAACTCCACAAAAAATTAATAGGACAAGTTGTGTTTTAACGAGACCTACATTGTTTGTATAGTAAGTTTTGTCTATCTCTTACGGATTACTAGTTATGCAAAATTCAGAAAAATTCATCCAGAATAAAGAGGTCTTCCCAGAAAATTCAAGATATACACTTTACTTGTCATGTGTGTAGGCATCTTTACTATACTGTATTTTAATCAAAACCGTTAGCCATTTTGAATAAAATAAACTTTTAGAAACATTTTCAATGCAAAAGGATAGTTTGGGGTGAGGGGATTTTCCTCCAAATCTCCGTGCCACATCCTTGAAATAGAAATGGTGTTTCTGCTTAGATAGTAAACTTAAATGCCAAGTTTGGTATTTTACCAACCTTTCGTTTGAGTTATCGTTTACACATTTTTTTTCTAACAATGCGTTTTTAGGATTCAGTGGATCCCAAAAACGTATTACCAGTGAAATCTCTCTAAAATTTTTGGGTGAAATGCAATACATTCTCTTAACGCAATTTACACAGTACGTGTAGAGAAAGTGAATGTATTTTTCGGATTCAGAGGACCCCAAAACATTTCTGGTGAAATCTCGGTATCAAATTTTTAGGTGGAATACAATACCTTCTCTGTCATTGTGTACATTGTATATACGGGCTAGAGAAATTAAAAAAGAATTATCACTTTCGCGAGCCTATGTGGGGGGTGTCAAAGTATTTAGGGAATTGTTTACATTTTGTTTCAAAGGCAACGATTCCTTTGTCTTAAAACACTTAAGCTGTAGAAGATACGATAGTATGTTAATGAACGTTTCCGTATCCTCCTTATACCTGTTAAAATTATTTAACCCTCAAATGGAAGGATGGGTTCAGAATGGCTCAATGAACGTATGATGTATGCATACTGTTTAATCCAATTCGTCTTCTGTGGTCTAGGGGTAACATGCTAACCTCTGGTTCCCAAAGTTGGGGGTTTACGCTCGACTAAGGGCAATATATTTTTATCGAGCCTAAAAATATTTAGCACGAGTTCTTACGGAAGGAAAGTAAAACCGGTGTTCCCGTGTCGTAGATTCACGGCATATAAAACAATCAAGCCTGCGGCCGCTGAGCAAATTAAGCGGTCTTTCACGCCCAATATAGAACAGGACGCTGAGAACCACTACAGTTAAAGGGCCTCCATATAAAAAAAAAATGTCATGTTTAATCCAATATTTGAAATACCACAACTCAAATAACATAGGTTAAATATTAATAAATACTATGTAGTCTAACTAAATGGAGATAAAATCAAAAACAATTTACAAGAGCTGTTTTCGAAATCAATCACGCATACGATACATCAACGTCATAGAAAAACAAATCTCTCGCATTAGAAGTAATAGCCCTTTAACACTAAAACAATGCAGTATTTACCAGTTTTTTTTTTTTTTTTTTTTTTTTTTTTTTCCCACACACAGCCTATCAAAATTAGATCTAGCTTTCCTGTCTCCTCCGTGGAGATCCAGATTTCGAACCTAAAACATTCATCTTCATTATCACACAGGCTGTAACAAAATAGCTGTTCCTAAATTTCTGCTGTGGTAGAGAGTGTAAAATTTAATATTTTTCATGATAAAGCAATATTCGGAAGTAAAATTGTATTTATTTATTACTTAAAGTCATTTTATAACAATATTTATTTTCTACTGTAGCTTTCTTACATAACATAACGAAAAAGTGTTGACACGTTGTAGCAACTAATTTCCTCCATTTAAGTGAACTGTGCAGGTACACCGTCGTGTTGAAAAATCAGGTATTGCTTCACTACAAACATGTTGAATTTTCTGAGAATAGCTTCTGAATTCCTCTTCATTCAGAATGACTTTTGCATAACTGAATAAGAGGTAAAGTAAAACTTATTACACAAAAATATAGATATTAAAACACACACTACGTCAAGTAATCTTTTGCGGAGTTAACCATACTCGAGATATACCTCGACATTGGTTTGTTTTCCAATAAATATATTTCTCTCAAATGGAACGGTCGTTATTCATTTTCTTTCTCCTGATCAAACAAAGAACGGAATTTTAAAGCCTTCACATATCGACCACTTTTTAAGAGATTTGACTATCGATTAAGCCTAGGGCATTCCCCAATTTTCATTGCATCTAAATGGAAATATGTAAACAAGCAATTCTGCAAATGTCATTCGGTTAATGTGAAGTAGATAGAGCAATAAGCTTTTGTAAGAATAATTTGTTGAAGAATGGGTAGAGAATATCAATTGTTTTTTTAAAAAACAAGTTTCAGACATTTCTCAGTTTGATTGATAAAAAGCAGTTCGCTATTACAAGGAGTGAGGTGCTTCACAAATACGATATGGCGAACGCTTTTACACTTGCACTTTCATTTTGCACGATCTAAAAAGCACCCTTTAATGTTTTGAAATAGTGACATTGCGAAAATTTATACTAAAATGGTAATATGTAGCAGTTCACGAGTTTTTTTTATGTGAAGCTGTAAACAAAGCTTGTCATTGCCGGCCGAGAATTGTCAGAAGTTTCGAAATATTTAAGTGAAATTAAAAAAAAGTTGGGTGTTAATATGAATAGTTTTGTCGAGTGATGCTATGAATATTTTCATTCTCAACTGGTACAAATTATGAAGAAAATTAAAGATGTTGACTGGCTACAAATGCTGTAGGCTGTTAAGCAGTTCTGAAATATTTGGGGGTTCTGCCAACTGCATATTCCAGCAAATACAACTTTTTAAGAAGGTCAATGACAGAACAAAATAAAGAACTGTTCTATGACTCGATCATGCTACAGTTTCATTAACTTGTACGTTTTAAAATGTGCATTTCTTAATCATACCTATTTATAAATGTTATTCTTTATCCTGTGTAAAGTAGTTCCGTTTTTTAAGTTAAAGGCACAATTTATCTTATGTAATTTTAACTAGCTATTGAAATTTTAAAAATGTATTCCCATTTACCAGAAATAACTGCAATTTTATGCTATAACTGCTATAAAATACTAAAGCGTAAATACATACATGTTTCAAAACGCTAAACGTAAAAGTCGACACACGTAGCTATTATATTGGCTTACATCTGAAAGGCTTAATTTCAGTTTATATTTACGTGCTGCTATTTGCATTTAATTTGCGTATTCCTGGAACTCGGGAAAGAAAAGTTCACCACTCTGATCAAGTGCAAATAGATCTTTAAAGTTAATATACAAAATATTAAGAAAAGAGATATGAATGTAAAATCGGATGAACATTACTGGTTTTTAAGTAACTACCTATAATTTAAAATTTACTATGGGAATTAAGATATTGATATATCTGGTTAATAAGAGAGAGAGAGAGAGAGAGAGAGAGAGAGGTAATTATCAGCGACATAATGTATTTTAATTTTCTCACGGTAATCCTTGCATTACGCCCATACACACAGATGCAGAAAGTGTCGCATTGGCATATGAACCTAAGAGCTATCCAATGCAGATGCAAAAGATTGAGTTGAAATTAAAATGCTTCCTTGAATTGCATTGGAACTTTCAAGATATCCTGTATTCGAGAACGAAAAATCGCGTCCCATATTACCATCATAGAGATTTAGGGAATGCCAGAAGTCCCGTACTTCATTTTCTGTTTAAAGATTACATTTTGAAATGCGCGCATGTTCGTTCGATGCATTGGTATTAGTAATTCCAATTATTGGCCATACGTCACGCTGTGGTGAAGTGCTGCCTCTGTGCATGGTCACGACAGTGAGTCATGTGGTCAAGTCATTTTACAGGAAAACTGCGAAGAAGGAAGTACTGGGCATGTGGAAGTTTTACTTTTTTTCTACTTACTGGAATAAAATGGACGATTTCTCAATGGAAATGAGAGTTTGTGTTTAACAAAGTGGAAAAATGAAAAATATTCGTGATTATTGCCCACGGTAACACTTGCAAGTTTTCGGTGCACGCGGAGATAAATTCAGTTTGAAATATCCTCTATAACAAAAATCTTGTGTTTCATTCACATGATTTTCTCTACATCTCTAACAATTGTTAAAAGGCTGACATCTACTTTCCACATGCTAATCGAGAAAAACAGCAGAAATGGTTTATTACAAACGTCCTTGTAAGTGGAAGAGAGAAGGGAATATACTAGGCTTAAGTAGCAGTCAAATCTTATAAAAGCTGCTTGCTATGTGACAAATTCGTTCTCTTTGCATGGCTAGAAGTTCACAAATTTCCGTATGATAAAAGTTTAAATGTTTTAAAATAAACCAATAACAAGGAATATCTCGGAAATGGTCAACTAAGAACAAATTAATGAAATTGTGTTTTAACGATGTCTATTTTTTAACCTGACAAAATATATATATATATATATATATATATATATATATATGTATATATTTAATTTTCTGGGAATAGCCTCTGAAGACTATTTATTCTGGATGAATTTTGCATAACTACTAAACCGTAAGAGATGGACAAAAACTTAACCCACAAAAAATGTAGAGCACGATAAAACACACAATTTATGTTGTACACATTTTTTTCGTGGAGTTGGTCGTTTTTGAGATATTCCTTTTTCTTGGTTTCAGTTTTGAAAAACTTATACTTTTCTCATACAGGAATTTGTCAACTCCTGTCCATACAAACAAAGGAACATCAGTCACATAGCAACCAGCTTTTGGCTTTCACTTTAACCTATGGTACTCCCTTATTTCGCTTCTACTTACAATAAAGCAAGAAATAACACTATTTCTGCTAATTTTTCTCGATTAGCACGAAATAAATAAAAGAATAAGCTTATTAAAAATAATTTGTTAAAGAGGTATAGAGAAAGTCATGTGAATGGAACACATCAGATTTTTTAAATATGCGGAACATAACCTCACAATATCCTTTTAATTCAGCCGCAGGTTAATGTGGAAAATCCAATGGTGGAAGCTGTATCTCATGAGTTTAAATTACATTTCTTATAAAAACATGAAAAGCTTTAATCCCGTCTTTGACTACAGTATCAAAGAGCTTAAGGAAAAGTGTGCTGTAGTTTCAGGTCACGTGTATCGTTAAACACTTGTTGCTTGCCAGAGGTTGCGACTTTCTCCTACTCGCTTCTTGACAGCAACAAAATAGTCGCGGTTTTCCGCTTTAGTGTGGTATTTGTGGTCTGCATATATAACTAGAATTTAATACACTTCTCCAAGGTGCTCTTTGTTCTCTTGGGTTCGACTCTCGGTTCAAATGTACTACCTTCGTTGACACATGGTTATTTTACGTTAATGCGATCTTCGATTCGTTAGACAAGCTTATATACCGTCAAATGCACTCCAACACTCACTGCAATAATATTTAGCATGTCTTCCAATTGCGTATCTGAACTGCATGCCATTTTTATTTTCTCTACCAACTACTATATGCATACATAGAGAAGGTGCTGCATTCCACCCAGAAATTTGATAGAAATTTCACGGAAATTTATGTTGAGGACTCCTGAATTCAGAAGTATTTTTCAGAAAAGCATCTACGTGCACGCATGTCGATCTTCTGCCCCCTGTGTGATGTATGTGTGTGGACAACATAGTTAAAAATTAGTATCTTCCAAGGATGTGACAAAGATGGTCAGACAAATCCCCCGACACCAAACTACCCTTTACATGGAACATTTTCAGAAATTTTAATTTTTTTCAAAATGGTTCTAACAGTTTGATTAAAATACCTAAATTAAAGATATATAGATGACAAGTAACGAATCTTGAATTTCTTGGGAATAGCGTTGGAAGTGCTCTTCATTCTGAATGGCTTTTGCATAACTGGTAAACCGTAAGAGATATACAAAAACTTGCTGCACAAAAAAGGTATCTCGTTAAAACACACAACTTATGTCATACATAAAGTGTGTGTGTGTGTGTAACTAATGGACTTAGTAATAGAATAATTAAATCTGTTATTTATATTGTGAAACCACTAACCTATTGTATCAATTTATGTTTAAATGCTGGAGTATTTCCTGAGCAGCTGAAAATGGCTAAAACAGTTCCCACATTTAAGAAAGGTGATGTGAATAAACCAGAAAATTACAGGCCAATAGCTATTGTTCCTATATTAGGTAAAATGTTTGAAGGTGTTGTACTCCAATTAAGGTCATATACCACAGAAAATAACATTCTCAGTCCTTCACAATTTAGTTTTTCTCCAGGTAAAAGTACACAGGATGCAATAAAAGATTTATTAGAGGTTGTATATAAAGCATTTGAAGACAAGGAAAATGCTCTTGCTTTGCTATTTGATTTAAGCAAGGCTTTTGATTGCATTCCACATGACTTATTACTAATGAAATTAGAATTCTATGGAATTAGAAATACTGAGTATAACTTCTTTTACACCTATCTAACTGGACGTAGACATGCTGTTTTTGTAAATAATTAAAGTAGTAGAAGTACATTGATTTTGGAGTACCACAAGGAACTATCTTAGGACCATTTCTATTTCTTATTATGATAAATGACCTGCCATGTAGTACCTGCTAAGACGATTCTATATGCTGATGATTCCACTTTTATTTTTACACATAATGATTTTGCTGTTTTAAATAATATATGTTATGACATAATTCAGAGTGCTACTAAATGGTTCTCTAGCAATGGCTTTTTAACTAACTGTGACAAAATGCAAAACATTATTTTTAGCCTTAGACAAAGCTCAAATGATGCTGAATACACTAATGTAAAACTTTTAGGAATGGTTTTAGATACAGAATTTACCTGGAATTCACATGTTGAAATGGTCTGTAAAAAGTTATTTAAAGTTGTGTATTTACTGAGAACCATTTACAACAAAGTACCTTGTAGCTATTTAAAGCAAATATATCTTGCTTTGTTTGAAAGTGTTTTTATCTATGGACTGTTAGCATACGGGAACTGTTCTAAATTTAATGATATTCTACTTCTACAAAAGAAAGCCATGAGAATTTTATGTCATACTTCTTACAATGCTCCATGTAGACCACTTTTTAAGCAACAGAAAATTTTAACAGTGTACAATTGCTATATATTACAATTATTATTATATGTGCACAATAACTTAAATCAATTTAAACTGAACAGACTTGTACACACATTAAATACCAGAAATATTGATAAATTGCATGAACCATACACTAGACTAAAGAAAGTTAAAGATAGTTATCTGGTAACCAGCATTATAGCCTATAATAAGCTTCCTGACCACGTGAGAGATCTAAATGTAATACAGTTTAAGGCTAAAATAAAAAAATGGTTGATAGACAATGTATTTTACAATTTGGATGAATTTTTTAATACTGGAATTGTTATATGACTGACTCTTACATGTATATATTATTTTGACCATGTCTATTGTACTAATGTAACTAATGACTAAATAAATAATAATAATAATAATAATAATAATAATACTTTCCGAGATACTCCTTGTTATTGGTTTTAAAATTTCCAAAACTTAGATTTTTTCTCAAATGGGAGGTCGCCATTACTTTTTTTATTTGGTCATTCTAAAAAGGGAGTTTCAATTGCAAGACATAGTAACTGGCGTTTAAAAGATTTGACTTTCGCTTTGGCCTGTTTCCTTTCTGCTAATAAAAAACTAAGTAATAAAACCATTTCTGCTAATGTTTGTCTTTGTGAGCATGAAGTAGAAAAGAATAAGCTTTTGTATGAATAATTTGATGCAGAAATGAGAATGGAACACAATTTTTAGATCAACTGTATAAGAAACTTTGAAAAAAAATCTGTTATATTAATATGACTATCCTCTTGTATTTATTAGTGGCCAACTACTGTTACTTATTCTTAAGAAAACTTATTTTCAATCTACTTCATTTTATTCGAGGTAAACCTTTGCAGAAATAACTGCAGTGCACACCTCGCTATATATTCACAGAGAATAGCGATAGTTAATGATTTCAGAATTGGATGCTATATCTTTATCTTAAAAGTTCATTCTTTTCATGCATTCGTGAGAAAACTGAAAATCGAAGGATTCCTGATTTAAGTACTGAACAACTCGAACAATAACGGATATGTTGGAGGTATCTGGTGTCATAAAAATGGTTATTTGGAATAAATTGTGTGTTTTAAAACACACATCTACAATTTTATCACCCTTTCGTTTATCTCTGGGCACTTATCGGTGATATAAAATTGTACGAACTTCCGTGCATGAAAGAAAGACTTGGGATGTTTCTAGAAATTAAAGATATACATACAAGATATATATTTTATTTGTTATGTAAGCATTAATAATTTTAATCTTCGTGTCGATTCTTTGGAAGTTTTATATTTATCAGACTGTTTTTTTTTTTAGTTAAGCTTCTCTCTCTCTCGCTCTCTCTTACACACACAATTTTTAAAAATGTTTTTCCGATTCAGAGGGCCTCAAAACACAGTGCCGAATTTTGGGTGGAATGCAATTATCTCTAAATACTATTTACGTGGGTAGAGATTAAGTAAAAACGGTTATACGTGTTAAATGACTTAAACTTCAGTAATAACTCTCTTGGAAATGTAGATTCACATTTGTAGAAAAATATATACCTACACCTTGACGTTCGAACTCCCTTGGAAACTTTAACCCGGCTTTACAATGAACTTAACATGATTTAACATAACGTAAAATTAAGAAATGCTTTTGAGTAAGGGACATCTTTATTTCTGTTTGGAGGGGACAATTCCTTGAAGCAGTTTCCCGAATTCAAATATGAATTTCGTCACTTTAGCCACGTATATTCCCTTATTTTCCTTCTATTTATAAGGAGGCTAGTAATAATTTCTGCTAATTATCATCTCGAATAGCATCAACTAGATAGAAGAATAAACTGTTTAACAATGATTTGCTAAAAACGTAAAGACATGTATGAATGGAACACATTTTTCTTTTGGTAGATAATGATCAGTAGCCTGATTATACCTCGTGTATCTTGGGGGGGGGGGTGGAGCAATTTCTCATGCACCCCTAAATTCTAATGCATCTCCTAACGCAACAACTATTTTACAAAGAAACAATTGGGAAATAGAGAAATAAATGGCAATAATTTCATATATTAAAATCAACGAAGAAAGAAAAAACCTGATGTGTTTCATTCATATAACATTTAGCTGTTCCAACTACAAAATATTCTTACAGAAGATTTTTTTATCTACATCTTGCTAATTGATATAAAACATTAGCAGAATTGGTCTTATTGCTTACTTCATTGTAAGTAGTTGTAATATGAAACAATTGAAGTCCGGTTCACTTTACATGGTCCCGTTTGAGAAAAAGGGAATTTAAAACAAATCAATAACAAGGAATATCTAAAACCGTCAATTCTACGAGAAAAACGTATAGATAAATTTTGTGTTAACGAAATCTATATTTTTATGTACAAAGTGTGTCTCTCTTACGGTTTAACCGTTGTGCAAAATTCTGCAAAACTCTTCCAGAATAGAGAGGTCTTCAGAGGCTATTCCCAAAAAATTCAAGATATGCATTTTATTTTCCATCCAAATATCTTTAATATAGGTATTTTAATCAAAATCGTTAAGAGCTGTTTTTGAGAAAAACAAAGTTTTCAAAATTCTTTCCATAAAAAGGGTAGTTTGTGGTGGGGGGGGGGTTTGTTGTTGAAAATTCCAGTGTCGCAGCCTTGGAAGCTACTAAACATAAATCCCAAATTTGACTTTTAACAGTGTTTTCGTCTTTTATGCCGTCTACACACACACACATCCACACACAAGTCTGCTTTCTAAAATGGTTTTTTCGGGCTTAGTTGCCTTAAAACATTTCAGATGAAATCTCAAAATCGAATTTTTTTATGGAATATTGTACATACGAGCTAGAGAAAGTGAAAATAAAAGTAAAGAAAATGACTGGTTAATAGTTTTTATTACTTCATGTTACACTTCAGGTCTATTATTTCAAAGTATCAAGTGTAGTCACTTATTTTAACGGGAAGGGTAATTTACATTCACGCACTAATTTAACGCTGCGTTAAGTGAACCACATAGTCAACTAGAAATAGCTCCGTTTACTGCAATACGTTCGACTTGCATCTTAAGCCGGAATTACAATGAACTTTCGTATCGTAAATTAACTCGACCTAACTTAACATTTTGGATCTAAAACATTACCTTCTAGTTTTCTTCAAGACTTGGGAGTGTCAAACTTTTCCTTTCCGTTATTTTAAGTGATATCACATGGCAATTAGAACCAATCGGCGTGAAGCAATATCATGAAGTAACAAAAACTACCAATGAAGATTAATCCTGTAACGTTAAGTAAATCCTATTCAGTTTAGCAGCATTCAACTTAGCCTTATTTCCCGTTAAGTTACGTAAACTTAATCGTAATCCTGGCATTATATCGCGTTAATGCTATAATTACCATGAACTTACAGTAACGTAACTCAAATGATTTAACACGACGTAACGTGAAACACAAACATCTTAAAAATCCTGAGCACGACTTCCTTCGGTCCCGTGGCGCATAAAAACCTAAAGTCGATAAAAGAGGCCTCTGAGCAAAATTAAGTGGTCTTACGCCCAATATAGAATGGAACGTAAAAACCACAGAAGCTAGAGTGTCCACAAATACAACTCCATTGCATTTTTTTTTTCACTTTGTATTAAAATGGAGCTATTGGGGTTGAATTATTACGACGTAACTTAAAGAATTTGGCCGTTACGTTAAGTTTGAATTGCGTGGCAATTAGTACCAGTCGGTGCGAAGCCGAAGCATGAAGTAATAACATAACTACCAGTCAAAAATAATTTCCATTACGTTAAGTGCATCCTAATTTGACCTCCAGGTTAGCAGTATTTAACTTCACGTTACGTCCTGTCACGTTAAGTAAAGCTATCGTAATCCCGGCTTATGGCACGTTACATTCAGTTCAGTTTAGTTTTATCGTAATTCCAGAGCTATTATACCAACATGATCATGTTTCACAGGAATATAAATATAGTCACGTTAGTAACTTACATTTTTTTTCATCCAGTATTACAAAGCAAGATTTTCTTGCATGAAAGTTTTATTTTATAAAAACAGATCCTTTTAATATTCTTTAGGTAAGGAGGTTTAAATGCAACGACATTTTACCCAAAAACATGCTTTGTACAAGAGATGCTTACGGAAGCTGAAATTTTGTGAATCGAAAGGCTGCTATGGAGACTTTCCTCTCGGGGTTGCAAGCTTGTTTTTTTATGCAATTTATGGTCAAAATTGTTGATTTACATGATCATGGGTTCCAGCATTTTGGAAGTATTTCTTTTAGAGATGCAAAATACAATTTCTCAAATGTACCCTCTCTTTATAACCGTTGATTATCTCAAAGCTTAACAGAGGTACCAAGAAAAAACAGAAACAATCCTTAAATCCTAACCATGCATAAGTTACGTGTAATGTAAAGGAAGAATAACTTACAACAAATACGTTGAATGATGCTACAGCTAAAAGAAACCCAATGCAGTTAGTCATGATGCAAGTAGATGAATGCTAGAACACAACTGCACATGGACGGAGCGTTTGTGCGACTGGCAGACGTCTCCGTCAGCTAACAGGCTGTTTCGCCTGAAGGGAGCAAGAAGTAAACATGGCTGCCATTGTAGGAACAAAACCGGTTTTCCCGCTGTGTCGAGTAGAGCTGAAGACCTAGTTTACATGGACTCACCTTTATTGCATTGTGAATTTGTTCATATTTGCGGATGTATCTAACTCTGTTCCTATTTGCAGGCCTTTGGCTCGCAGGAAATTTTGTTTTAAATTTCTAAGTGTTCAAACCCTGCCATCGTTAACAACTTTGGAGACCGTTCGAATGTATGAATCAGATGATGACGTAGATCACCAAGAGTGATTAAGCTCGTCATTTATACGGTGTAGAAGTTGAAGGTAAAGGAAAATTCCTGGTCGGAGAAAATGTCTTATTTCAATTTTGTCCCTATAGGAAATCATATCCTGACCTACCGGTTCGCTGTTTACGTCATAGTAAACTATCTCATGATTTTATGATTCATATTGCCTTGTTCTATCGAAATGAGCACTTCCAAGATGCTGGAATATAAACTCTGTATGCTGCATATGGTGGTGCATGATCTTAATATTTTATTAACATTACAAAGAAAACATGTGTGCGTGCGAGCGTGCGTGCGTGTGTGTAGTAATCTTGAAAACCATTAAACCGATTTCGACAGTTCATTCTCCATTGAAAATGTTTATTCTTCCTAATATAGAAAGGCTACAAAACACAAAAACCTCCCCTCAAAAGGAGCACATATAGCAAAAAAAGCTTTGATTTTCACAGGGAATGTCATGTTGTTCCAGAATATTCGCATAAAATAAAAAAGCGGACATTTCATTCCAACCATTACACAAAAAATGATCCTGTTTCTGCAGCCTTGTGGTTAACATTTTAGAGATTCCGGGTTCTATTCCCAGCTGGAGAGGGCATTTTTCTTTAACCAGTAGGTATTATCTCTGTTCTCCATGGAATCTGGAAGTATAAATGTGAATTTAAATGTCCGTTTTTACTGCTATGGCACCGCAGGCGATGATACTGATGTACCTGAATGAAGATGGACCACCGGTGGAATATGATGGCGGGGAAAACCGGAGCTCCCGAAGAAAACTCGTCCCTGCGCCGCTTTGTCCACCACAAATCTCAAATACTGTCGCTTGGGATAGAACCGGGGTCGTCTAGGTGAGGTGTGTGTGTGTGTGTGTGTGTGTGTGTGTGTGTGTGAATTTAAAGGCAACCCAAGGAGCTCAATGATTAATACAAACAGCAAACGAATAACTGCCATTACCAAAACGTTTGCAAGATGCAGTTCTCGTATAATGACCTAAGATCTTAAAGCTGGCATATAAATGCCACAAACATAAAACTCTGACAGGTTGCAATCACATGGCTTTCTATTCTCTGCAAAATGTTCTTACAAAAGCTTGTACTCGTAGCTACTTCATGATAATCGTGATAAGCAGCTGCAGAAATTGTCTTATTACATATATCCTTAAAAGTGCAAGGGTATTACGCGAATACTCTTAAAAGATTTGTACAATAGTGAAATATTTTAAGAGCGTTTGAATTCCGTTCTCTTTACATAGCAAAGAGAGAAAACGAATAACTGCTACTCATTTCTGAATATATAGGTACTTGAAAATTCAAGTCAGCAACAGTCAAATCTCGGAAATGATAAACTTCACACACTCACGCAAAATAAATAAATAAATAAATGTAAGCATTTTTGTGTAATCTTATTCATTTAGTAAGATTTTGTATAGCTTGCGGTTTAACAAATATAAAAGCGACATTAGGAATTAAAAGGGTTTCAAAGACTACTTACAGAAAATGTAAGATATATATTTCATTTTTCATGAAAATATCATGAATGCATAGCTCTTCAAACTAAATAGAGTCATTTTTGCAAAACAAACATTTTCGAAACATGTTCCATGTAAAGTGTATTTTGGGTGGAGGGTTTTATGAAAATTTTCGTGTGGCATCCATGAAGCATGCTGAACTTAGATGCCAAGTATGGTATTTAACTTTTTGTATAAATGCTGTTTTAGTAGGTTCAGGAGAGCTAAAACATATTTCCGGTCAAAAGTGTTCTGCGTCTTTATTTTTGGCGAAATTACAATACTTTATGTACTTACTATCACAGAAAGTCAAATCTTATGTGTTTCATTCACATGAATTTCTCTAAAACTATTATTCTTTTGTCTACATCATGGTAATGGAGAAAACATTAGCAGAAATGACTGTATTTATTCCTCGTAAGTTGAAAGGAAATAGAGTAGCTTAAAATTGAAACCAATTTTATCAGAAACGTCTGAGGTGACATAAAATCTATCGAAACAACGAGCAATTGAATATATTTATAAAGGTACATACGAAACGAAGGCGAAACATTTGCCAAAATCTTTACCAACCTTTATTAAGAAAGTATTGTATTTCCACTGTATATTCCGATTGAGTTGAATGAATTTTCCAATGTGTGTTAAATGACCTTATATAACTATGTTCAGCGTTCCACTTACATAACCTTCTCTACCTATTCTGTAACAAACTATTCTTGAAACGCTTATTCTTCTCTCTACTTCAGCTAATCGAGGCAAATGTTAGCACAAATGTTCTTGTTTCTTAGTTCCTTTTAAGTAGAAGGGAAATATGGGAATATACTAGGTTAAAAATATAGTCAAATCTTTTAAAAGCTGGTCGCAATATCATGCCCAGAAATAAAACAAACAAAAAACGAATAACGACTTCCCGTTTGAGAAAAGTTGTTGGAAAATGTATACCAATAGCCAGGAATATCTCGAAATTCGTTAACTGTACAAAAATTTGATACGTTCCATTCACAAGACCTTCTCTATTTCTCTGCAAACAAGCTATTCTTACAAAATACTATTCTATACCTACATAATGCTAATCAAGATAAATATTACCAGAAATTGCCTTACTACATAATTCCTTATAAATAAAACGGAAATACGGTTAACATTAGGTTAAAGCGACAGTATAATATTTCAAAAGCTATTGCTATATGATTGTGATTTAAATTTAGTTTTCTCACCATTGCCAGGAATAAAATAAAAGATATATGAAACGGATGAGGACTTCCCGTTAGAGAAAAGTTTTAGTATTTTGAAATCGACAAACAACAGGGAATATGTCTGAAATAGCTCTACAAAAAAGTGTTTTAACAAAATCTCATTTTACTTTCTCTAGCACGTGTGTACATGCAGTGTTCATAGAAGCTAGAGAAGATATTGTATTCCACCCAAACATTCGATGTCGAGATTACACTGGAAATATATGTTTTGAAGTCCCCACGGTCCAAACAGTCTGTGTGTGTGTGTGTGTGTGTGTGTGTTCGTGTACGTGTACGTGTACAGACAGCATAGTACAAAAACGAAAAGACCGTTAAACACCAAACTTGGTATTTATGTTTAGAGTCTTCCAAGGATGCACAATAAGGTAGTTTTACTGCTGGACATGCAAAGCGAACCGAACCTCAATTGTTTCACTTAGGACCATTTTTAAACAAATTGGTTATCGCTTTAGCGTAGTGTACTCCTTAACATTAACATGATGTAGATGAAACAATAATGGTTTTTGATTGCTTCCGTGGTCGAGTGGTCAGCGAGTTGACATCTCACCCGGAGGTCCCAAGTTCAATTCCCGGCTGGGGTGGGGAATTTTTCTTTAGCCAGAATTATTCCCTATCCCCCACAGAGTCTGGAAGTATGTATGTAAATGTGTGTGTTTGAGGAAAATAAAATGATTTAAACCAAACGTAAAAGAACCTACAGACAACGAGTTGTTCCAAGTGCAAAGCACCCGATATGATAGATGTTAAAGGTGGCTATATAAATGAAACAATAAAAAAATAATAATAATATTTTATTAGAATAGTTTGTATATGGAATAGCTAGAGAAAGTTATATGAACAGAACACCAGAATGTTTGTGTGATAAATTTTCCTATCTCTTACGGTTTAACATTTTTTGTATATCACCGTTTGAGAATATACTTAATAATTTTCTAGATATAAGATTAATTAAGTTATGTAAAAGTTATTCACAATGAAGAGGATTTCAGGAGCTATTCCCAAGAAAATTCAGGAAACACAAATTATTTTCCATGTAAACATATTTAAATACAACATTTAATCAAAATCGTTTGAGCCATTTTGAGAAAATAATATATTCGAAAAATTATCCATGTAAAGCGTCGTTTGTAGTGGTGAAATTTTTTTTAATCGTTCGTATATTCGGAATATATCTAAATATCAAGTTTGGCATTTAACCTTGCTTTTTTTTTTTTTTTTTTTTTTTTTAAGCTATCTATGCTGTTCATAGTCACACATACACACACATACACAAGTATGGGCCCTTTTTCTAAAAAGCTGATATGTTACATTCAATGACCTTTTTTTTATACATTTCTGTAACAAATTATTGTTGAAAAGCTTGTTCTTCTATCTAATTATGCTAATCGAGATAAAATTAGCAGAAATGGTTTTATTGGTTGCTTTCTTGTAAGTAGAAGAGAAATAAGGAAATTCAAGACTAAAGCGATAGTAAAACCTTTTAAAAGTTGGTTGCTATGTGATTGAAATTCGTTTCTTTGTATGGTCAGGAGTTGAGTAATTCCCGTATGAGAAAAGTATTCGTATTTTAAGACTGAAACCAATAAAAATAAATATCTCAAAATCTTTACAAAAAATAAAAAGAAAAACACATATGTCATTAATTATGTGTTTTAACGAGATTTACATGTTTGTGTTGTAAGTTCTTACGGTTTACCACACATGCAAAGTTCAGCATAATTCATCCAGAATAAAGAGGTTTTCAGAGAAAATTCAAGATATACATTTTATTTGTTATTAACTATCTTTAATATACGATGTTTTAATCAACATCGTTTAATCATTTTTGAGAAAATCGTAATATTCGAAAATTTGTCCATGTAAAGGGCTGTTTGGGGTGGAGATTAGCTTGGAAATCTTTATGTCGCTTCCTTGGGAGACGCTAATCTTAAATACTAAGTTTAGTATTTATCGGACTTTTTTTGAGCTATGCTGTCCACACACACACACACACACACACACACACACACACACACAAACAGACACACACACTGAATTTTTTCTCAAAAGTTTTTTGTGATCTCAAAACATGTATTTCCGATGAAATCTTGGTATCGAATTTTTCGATGGAAAATAATACCCTCTCAATACACTATGTATATAGTACGTGCAAAGAAACTAAAAATTCTTTATGATTCGGGAGTATTTCTTTTAACGTCTCGGAATCGAATTTTTGGGTGGCATACAATAGTTTCTCCATTTACTATAGGAGATCAGTTGAGAAAGTAAAAAAAAAAAAACATGCATGTAAAATATCAAGTTGAACTTGGGAAACTATATCACTTAATAATCTTCAGCAGCAAATGCATAATTCCGTTGTGATACGCGGTACTAATTATTAAGGATTATTCTGGAACATAATACACATTAACTGTTACTATACGATATTACACGAGGAAAGAAAAAAGTCATGCTATATACTGTATTAAGCATAATAATATTAATAATAAGTTTTATTTTAATTAATTTGGTCTATTTCACTGTTAAGATATATTACTTTCTATATGTGTACTATGTACACAGTGTATAGAAAAAATATTGCATTCCATCCAAAAATTTGAGACCCATATTTCACCGGAAATATACGTTTTAATGTTCCCTGTATCCAAAACAATAGTTTTTAGAAAAAGGTCCGTTGTGTAAAATTCGGTAAAATACTGAACTTGTTATTTAAGTTTAACATCTTCCAAGGATGCGACGCGAAGATTTTAAGAAAAATCCCTCCACCCCAAACTACCTTTTACATGGAAAAAAACAAACGTTTTGATTTTCTTAAAAATGGCGCTAAGATTTTGATTAAAATTCCGTAAATTAAATATATGCAAAATAAAATACATATCTTGAATTTTCTGGGAATAGCCACCGAAGACCTCTTTATTCTGAATGAATTTTGCGCATTTTGCATAACTAGTATACCGTAGTAAGAGATAGACAAAAATGTATTAACAAAACATGTAAATCTGGTTAAAACACCATCTACTTATGTTTACATCGATTAGTATGAAACAGTTGAACAAGCTTTTTAATAATAATCTGTTACAGAAATGTAGAGATAGTCATGTGAATGGATCAAATCAGATTTTTTATATATTTAGCTCACTTTGACCACCCTTAGAAATTATTCCCTTTAATGCTGTTCAAGTTCCCCTCCTCAATATACAGTTCTATTACCTTCACGAATTAGGTATTCGTTCCGACGAAAATTGTCTTACCCGAGCGTTGAAGTCTTCCAGTTATGTTGCATCAAATCATTATTGCCATCTGGGATCTCAAAACATGTATTTCCAGTGAAAGCTCGATAACGAATTTTTGGGTGGAGTACAAAACCTGCTCTATCCACTCTCTATATTGCACATACGTGATAAAGAAAGTAATACTCGATGGTCGGTGCTCCGGCGCTGTTAACTGTGAGAAGAAAAGCACACTATCAGAGAGTGAACGAATTTTCGATTAGTTACTCCAGTTGCTTAAAACAACCCGCGGGAAAATAAACATTGGGGTAACAAATGGAGTTTACAGAATACTAAATAAGCTTAGGAAATAATTGTAGCCGCTTTCTTAACAACGAAGTTGCAGAATAGCCTAGAAAGAAGCAGTAACGCTAGCGGATGTTGGTGACACCGAAAAGTAGAAGGTGATAGATGCCCATTGAATCTGGACCAGCTTGCTGGGAAGGGGCTCTTCGCTGTCGGAACGACATGCATTTTGTCCTATGGTGTAGTGATGGGCACTATCGATTGAAAATTATTGAATTATTCGATAGTCGCCTAATTATAGGTTACTCGATTGTTACCCAAGAATTCGGTTTTCATTCGGTTTTAAAATATTAGTACTATACATTGGTTGCTTAGCAGTCGACAATTCCGAATCACTCTTCAAGTCTCTTTCGTCACTAACCCAATGCAGGCATGACGCCAACCTCATTCCAGAGACAGTAAGCATTGCCAGAGAGTATAAAGTATTTACTTTTTTATTTTCTTTATTTCATACCTTTGACAACCAACCATAAACATTACACTAAAAATACTACATTCCAACTACTAAACAAGAAATATAAATACGCAGTTGGTCGACTAGGCACTAGAGTGTTCAGTTCTAAACAGATGCGTTGATTTTAGTAGTATTGCCATTTTGTGCCAATGGTGGGAGGTGGCAATGTTGTAATTAAAAATAAATACTAAAACGTTTATTCCAAGTCTTATCACAACCGCTTTTTGCATAACAGAAGAAGATAAAGTTGTAGTAATGTTGCTGCTTTAAGTTTCCTATCTAGTTAACAGCCACAAAACTACTGTAGCTCTCCACCTCTTTGTGATTAAAACCGAGAAACACGTGCCCACATGGAACTTAGAATATTGGCTATATTATATTACATATACATTCTATTCAACCTGAAACATAATTTATCCAAAATTAGGACTGAGTAAGGCAAATACAAAATAAGACCTATCAAATTATTAAAAAAAATCTCCCCATATAGAGAGGGAATCATATTCATTTTAACTTCAAGTCAGATGGTTACAAAATAATAAATACAATATTACCTATATAACATAACCTCAATTACTTCCATAATCACACATAATTCTGAAACAGGTAGATAACTTTAAAACGGGAAATACATTTTACGTATGCTTATTTTAAAAATACAACATTCAAATAGATTGAGAAGCCATATACTTTCACAAATCGGTATTCTTGGAATTAATTATTATCGCTATAAGTACTAGCATGTGCTTGCAATGTGCATAGTAGGTAGAGAAGGTAATGTATCTCATGCAAAAATTTATACTCAGATTCCACCGGAAATTCATGTTTTAAACACCCCTGAATATAAATGAAACCAATTTTTAGAAAAAGCTCAGTGAGTGTGTGTGTTGTGTGTGTGTGTGTGTGTGTGTGTGTGTGTGTGTGTGTGTGTGTGTGTGTGTGTTGGACAGTGTGATTATAAAACGATACGCCGGATAAGTACCAAACTTGGTATTTAGATTTAGTATATTTCAAGAATGGGACAACAAGATTTTCAGAAACATCCCCCACTTCTAATTATCCATTATATGAAACATTTTTTAAAATGTTCGATTTTATAAAACATGGTGCTAAGGATTTTGATTAAAATGTCATATCTTAAATATGCTTACCGGCAAACAAAATGTTTATCCTGAATTTCTTTTGAAAAGTCCCCCGAAGTCCTCCTCAATTTGAATGACTTTTGCATAATTTGTAAATCTAAGAGAAAGATAAAACTTACTAAACAAAAACTCTAATGTGTTCCATTCACATGACTTTTTCTAGCTGTTACACAAACAACTTTCCTTACAAAATATTATTCTTTTAGCTACATACTAATCAAGCTAAACATAAGCATAAGCTGAAATTGTCTTATTGCTTGCTTTCTTGTTAAGTAGAAGCAGCATAATGGAATACAGTAGGCTAAATCGATATTCAAATCTTTTAAATCTTTGAAGTTTGGCTCGTTTTGCATGGCCTACAGTAAAACAAGAGAGATGAAACGATGAAACAAAACGTCATTTCCCATTTGGGAAAAGTAAGTGTGTAATTTAAAGTTGAAACTACTAACAAAGAATATCTCAGAAACGATCGACTCTAAAAAAAAAAAATGTACATGACATAAATTATGTGTTTTAACGAAATCTTCATTTTTAAAATAAGTTTTTGTCTCTCTCTTGCGGTATAACCGTTATGCAAAATTCTACAAAACTTATCCAGAATAAAGAATCTTTGGAGGTTATTCTCAGAAAGTTCAAAATATATATTTTATTTGTGATGTAAGTATCTTTAATATACGATATTTTAGTCAAAATCGTTGGACCTATTTTTAAGATAAAAAAAATTATTTAATATAAAAGGTAGTTTATGGTGGAGATATTTTCTTGAAAATCTTCATATCGCATCCTTGGAAGATATGTATAAAAATAAATACGAAGTTTGGTATTTCACGGCATTTTCGTTTTTGAGCTATGCTGTCCACAGACACACACACACACACACACACACACACACACACACACACACACACACTCACACGGATATTTTTCTAAAATTCTGATATGCTTTTTTCACACGACTTTTTCTACTGTTCTGCAAAAAACTATTTTGCAAAAGATTATTCTTCTACCTATATTACATTAAACGAGATAAACATTAACAGAATTGGTCCTACTACCTAGTTCCTTATAAGCAGAAGTAAGTTAAGGGAATACACCAGGCTAAATCTATAGTAAAATCTTTTAAAATCTATCTGTCGATAGATGAACAATTGAAGTTCGGTTCGTTTTACATTTCCAGAAAAACAAGCGAGAGATGCAACGAAAGGTGGTGCAGATTTAGGGAGATATGTAGTTTAAAATTGAAACCAATAACACAGAATATCTCGGAAACGGTCAATTCCAAAAAAACATACAAAAAACAAACAAATGGTATATGGCATAAACTATGTGTTTCAATGAGATCTACATTTTTAGTAAGTTTTTGTCTACCTCTTACGGTTTACCAGTTATGGAAAATCCATCCAGAATGGACAGGTCTTCAGAAGCTATTTCCGGAAAATTCAGCGTATACATTTTATTCATGATGTAAATGTCTTTAATTTACGGTATTTAAATACAAATTGTTAGAGGCATTTTTGAGGAAATAACCATTTTTTAAATTTTTTTCATGTAAAAGGTATTTTGGGGTGATTTTCTTGAAAATCTTTGTGTCGCATCCTTGGAGGATACTAAACTTAAATCCCAAGTTTGATATTTAGTGGTCTTTTAGTTTTTGAACTATATTGTCCACAGGTAAAAGCGCGCGCGCACACACACACACACACACACACACACACACGCATATGGACGTTTTTAAAGAATGCCTGCTTTTGACTCAGGGCACCTCAAAACATATCTCCGGTGAAATCTCGGTATCAAACTTTTGGGTGGAATACAAAACCTACCTAGCACGCCTGGGTAGTGAGGTGGTAGCGTGTCTGCCTCACTTTCAACAGGTCGCGAGTTCGAATCTCGCATGGAATGAGTAACTCGGATAAGGGATTTTACGGTTTTCCCTTATCCTGAGGAGAGGAATGTCTAGTAGCTTTAAGTTCCAAAAACCCCGAAGGCATTTAAGCATCATTTCACCAATGCCATTCAACCAGGTTAAAGGACGTTATGCTAAAAACACCTATCTACTTCCTCTATACATTACGTATATAGTACGTGTAGAGCAAATAAAAAGGCAATTTTCGGAATCAGGGGACCTCAAAACATATTTACGGTTAAATCTCGACATCGATTTTGGGTGGAATACAATACCTTCTCTATCCACTATGTACATAGTACATACGGGCTAGAGAAAATAAAAATTAAACATCGTTAAAACAATTTATGGCATAGACCTATTTGTTTTTGTTTTTTCGTTTTTTGTAGAGATATTCAGAGATTTTCTCTATGATTGGTTTTAATTTTATACTTTTTTCAAACAGGAAATCTTCCTGTTTCTTTTCTTTTGCTCGTGGGCATGTATACAATATCAAAGCTTTCAATTTCATCAATGAGAAACTCATAGTTTTTAAAGCATTTGACTGTCGTTTTAACCTAGTTTATTCCCATGGTTACCTTCTACTTATAAGTAGGGATATCATCTTGGGGACCGATAGCGTGACAGAATCGAAGTTAGCGCAGCAAGGTATATAGTTGTGATGTATTGACAATGCAGTGTGTACACATATTGGTACTAATGGAAAGAAAATGGGGCAGTGGTTGCGTGGTAGAGTGTGATGTTTTCACTAGCAGTGGAAGGCGATTGTGGTTGGGTGTGTGGTAAACATAAATACCACTGATTTGCGGAACTAACACTTTTAACATTTACATACATTCAATTGCTGTTGTGCAACAAGTCATCAGCATCATTGTCGGAGTAATTTTCTCTCAAGATACAGAGATTGCAATGTACAGCATACATTCGTAATGCCTCAAATGTGATCGACTCCGATTGGCATGTAAACAGGCTTTATATTGTAAAAAATGTTGCTCCACATTAAAAGATGTGATTGGATGAAAACGGAAATAGTTCGCCTATTGGATAAGATACTCCATCAACAATTATTTCCATAGCATAGCACATTTCGTATTCACATTTTTGGAAATCCGACAATTTTTCCATACACTGTCTTCACTTACTTTTTCACAGTCTAAAACAGTTGTCACGGGTCTCTGGCTAGTTGCTTGCATAAGTTCAGCGACAGCTTTCAGGAATCGAGAAATTTCAATTTTCGATGTTTCCAAATTTGAGTTATTCTTCCGTATGAATTTAAATCTTCATGCAATCCATTTGAAACAAGAGATTTTACAATCTTGATTGAAGCGCATGCATTATCGTTAAAGGCATTAATTACCTGCAGGTAAAACAGTATTGTAATACACAGTGTAGTATACTGCTACTTTATTATACGTTGTTTGCATGCGGCGCGTGCAGACACCAATGCGGGTCGGTCTCTACTAGGTAGCATCCAAAGTGTTCCGCTATCGGTCCCCAAGATGCTATCGCTACTTATAAGGAATTAAGTAATACGACCATTCTACTATGTACATAGTAGGTAATATATTGCACCTAAAATTCGATACCGAGATTTCACCGGAAATGCATGTTTTGAAACCCCCTGAATCCAAAAAATATTAGAGAAATGTCCGTATGTATGTCTGTGTGTGTGTTTGTGTGCGCGCGCACGTGCAGCATAGCTCAAAAACGAAAAGACGTTAAATACGAAACTTGGTATCTTCCAAGGATGTGACACGAAGATTTTAAAGAAAATTCCCCCATCCCAACTACCCTTTATAAGGAACATGTTTCGAAATTTTTTATTTTCTCAAAAATGGCTGAAACGATTTTGATTAAAATACCGCATGCTTAAGAACTTTTTATGACTAACTTTTTATGAAAACCTCTTCATTCTGGATCAACTGCACGAAAAAAATGTATATGAAATAAATTGTGTGTTTGATGCTGATCTACATTTTTTGTAAGTTTTTGTCTATCTCTTACGGTTTACCAGTTATGCAAAATTCAATAAAAGTCATCCAGAATAAAGAGGAGTTGATATGTCTTGTTATTGATTTCTGCTTTAAAAAAAAACTAATAAGGAATTTGTCAACTCCTGTCCATACAAACAAAGGAACTTCAGTCACATAGCAACCAGCTTTTGGCTTTCACTTTGACCTATGATACTCCCTTATTTCGCTTCTACGTATAAGGAAGCAAGTAATAAGAATATTTCTGCTAATATTTCTCGATTAGCATGAAGTAAATAGAAGCATAATCTTTTTAACAATAATTTGTTGCAAATGTGTAGAGAAAGTCGTGTGAGTGTAACACATCAGTTTTTTCTCTATCGTAATACATTCGACTTTAGAAAACATTCGATAGTACTCATCAGTACTATGATGTAGAACTTCCGGCAAGTGTGACTTTCTCTCTTGTCTCGTGTCGTATTCTCCTGACCTTTCTCAAGCACGTAGGGCAGTTAAGCTGATAAGAACGCTCATAAATAAGTTGTAATGGGTTGATAAATAATGGAGCACTAGGCAAAAAGTCAGCTATGAAGTGTTCGCAAATTGGGATCAGTTGAAATTCTGTATGTACTAGAAGCGAGAACGTAGCCTTAGAGTTGTAACTGAAACGTTAACAAGGCCACAAGCTACATCTGCTAGCTAAAACACGAGGATTATTCTGCAATGAAGCAATTAATGTTAGAATTTCTTACACCACTGAGAGAGCTACTAACACGGGTGGTTAAAGTACGATCTCTTGAACCTGAGGTTCGTGGCCAGAACCGCTATACATTTACATTTTCTTGAATTTTCTGATGTATTCTATTCACATGTATTCCTTCTAGCTGTTCCACAAACACATTTCCTTGCAAAAGAGTATTATTTTATATACGTCATGCTAATCGATATAAACATCTACAGAAATAGTTTTATTACTTGCTTCCTTATAAGCAGAAGGGAACTCATTAGGCTAACGCGATAGTCAATGTTTTTAAAGGTTATCACTATGTGAACAAATTGAGAGGATCAGTGCAACAGTGGTCTAACCCAGAAAAAGATTTGCACCACACTGACAAACATTGTTAGGTATATCTCAACATTATGTTAACAGTACTCAATGTGTTGTTGTGTAATAATCTGGAAAAGTGTCAGTGAACAATCAGCTCGATTAAAATGAGGTTTTCGTTATTCTCAAAGAAACCAGGTGTGTTTAACTGAGTTATGCTTAATTTTTTAAAAAGATCGGTTAGACCACTGTTGCACTGACCCCCTCAGTTGAAATTCGATTCTCTTTGCGTGGTTAGACAGAAGAATAACCTTTTTAACAATAATTTGTTGCAGAGATATAGAGAAAGTATGTGAAAGGAACAAATAGATTTTTTAAAAATAACTTTGCTAAAGAAGGTTAGAATAAGTCATATGAATATACCACATTATATATAAGTACTAGCTGACCCGGCGAACTTTCTTCCGCCTTAGAATCAATAAATGAGCATATTTTGGATGTTATTAAGTTCAATTTTTTATTAGAATAATAAACATAAATACAAAAAATTAAGTATCTTAATGATTATTTATTGACCGTGTATTTTGGTTCATTGGTTGCACTCCTCAGTGAAGCATCTTGTGATAGACAACATTTCTTGTTTTATCAGACGCAAGAACAAATAACGCAGATGGTCTTCCGACCCGTGAACATGCCATATATAATTGACCATGGGAAAAACATGGATTTTCTAGATTCAGACCACAAACTTTCAGGGATTGGCTTTGTGATTTGTTAATGCTCATGGCGAATGCAAGACGGATCGGAAATTGAAGTCGTTTAAACTCGAACGGCAAATCGGAAGGGATCATCGGGATCCTCGGAATGAGAACTTCCTCACCTTCGAATTTTCCTTTGAGTATCGTCGCGTAAATCGCATTGTTCATCAATTTACTTACCACCAAACGCCTTCCGTGGCACAGTTTTGGTTGGTTTATGTGTAGAAGCATGATTACTACGGAGCCAACCTTTAGTCGTAAACTGTGCGGTGGTAAGCCAGGCACATCCAAGGAGTTTAAAATTTTAATTGGATAGTTGCTCTTCACGTGCAATTTCATTCGCAATGTTTCGAATCCTAGTTGCATTATGGCTTTGTCGGGAAAGATTCGATTGCCTTGGTCGCGACATTATTACTCATAATTATAATATCGACACAATAAGCTAATAGAAATTCGAAACAAACATCATAGACAACAATGCGTTTAGCTGTCTGTTGCCTTTTGTTATACGTTTTATGTCACGTCCCATGGAAACGAGATAAAAAGTATTCTATGTCCTTCTCCTTGTTCTAAGCTACCTGCCCACCGATTTTCAGCCAAATCAGTTCAGCCGTTCTTGAGTTATAAATAGTGTAACTAACACGACTTTCTTATATATATATACACGCATAGACACGTATGTTCACCTGCCTTCCCACCCATACTCACGAGGGCCTTTTCTAAAAAGCTTATTTTTGGATTCAAGATCCTCATATTTTCAATGAAATCTCGGTGTAGCATTTTTGGGAGGAAAGCCATAATTACTTTATTTACTAAAGGTAAGTGATAGAGAAAATACAATTTGTAGACCTATAGATTACAAATCAGGCATATTCAAATTCTTCATGAATAAGTACGATTATAAAATATAAACTGTGAAGGCCCACTGCAAAATTAACGTACTTGCAATACCCTAACAATGCACCCAGATTCCAATCTCTGTGGTGTCAAGCTTATCATCCGGAATTTCCCTAGGAGTTTAGAATTATTATCACATAACCTCAGCACTTGAGGTCTATGAGATCATTTCCGCTTAGATTACATGTCATCGTATAGGATGGCTATTTCGACTAAAGATGAACTTTAAAAAAATCCGTATGTGTTTCACTCGTATTTCTCTACTTATTCTACAACGAACTATTCTTGCAAAGTTTATTCTTTCATCTACTCCATGTTAATCGAGATAAACATTAACAGAAATGTTCTTATTATATGACTCCTTATAAGTAGAAGGGAAATAAAAGAATATACTAACCTAAAGTGATAATCAAATCTTTTAAAAGCTGGTGGCTATGCGAAATTCGGTTCTTTTCACATAGCCAGGAGTAAATCAAAAGTAAAAGCAATGACTAATTCCCATTTAAGAAAGGTTTAAATTCCTCATAAATGAAACCAATAACAAAGAATATTTCGGAAATGGTTAACCACACAATAAATGTAGGTGTATGACAAATTGTGTATATTACTAAATCTACATTTTTGTATAGTAAATATTTGACTATCTCTCACGGCTTGCTAGTTATGGAAAAGTCATCCAAAGAAAGAGTTCTTCAGGGCTATTCCTAGAAAACTTCAAGATACACATTTTATTTGTTATGTAAATATCTTAAATGTACACAATTTTAATCAAAATCGCCTAAAGCCATTTTTGAAAATATAAAAAATGTCGAAAATATGTTCCACCTAAATCATAGTTTGGGTAGGGGATTTTATTAAAAAACTTGTATCGCATGCTTGGAAAATGTTGAACTTAAATATCATGTTTTCGGTTTTGAGCTATGCTGCTCACAGACACACGCGGGCACATATGGATACTTTTTGTATTCACGGAACCTCATAGCATATATTTCCGGTGAAATCTTGTCATCGAATTTTTGGGCGGATTACAATACCTTCCCTACCTTCTACCTTTATGTTACGTGTAGAGAAAGTAAAAATAAAGAAAGGAAAAAGGAAAGAGAAACAAAAGCAAAATTGAAAAGTTTAATTTTCTCAAAAATGGCTACAATTTTTATTAAAATACCATATTTATAAAATATTTGCATCACAAATTAAATTGATAATCTGAATCTTAACCTCTGAAGACATCTTCATTCTGGATGACTTTTGTATAACTGGTTAACCATAAGAGACAGATAAAAAGTTATTACAAAAAATGTAGATCTTGTTAAAATACACAATTTATGTGATTGCTTCCTCTTCTGTTTTGTAGAGTTAACCATTTCCGATATTCTTTGTTCAATATTAAAACACTTAAAACAGGAAATCATCATTTGTTTCATATCTCTTTTGTTTTACTCCTGGCCATGCAAAGAGAAAAAGCGAACCGAATTTCAATTGCATCACATTGCGAGCTCCTTTAAAATAGATTGTTTTATTGTTTCATTTATATAGCCCTCTATAGCCCTATATTTGAGGCTTTTACTTTAGAAACAACTGCTAGTGCTTTGCTCACTTAACTGTAGGGTTTCTTAACGTTGTTTTATTCTCAATATTATACTTACTATTAAACACATACATTTACTCTCAGATTCACACTTCCAGACTGTGTGGGGGATAAGGTATGACTCTAATTGAAAATGTCTCTGCCCCAGCCGGGAAATGAAATCGGGACCTCGAGATGAGGAACTATTAAAAGATTTGACTATCGTTTTAGCCTAGTGTATTCCCTTATGTCCCTTCTAATTTACAGGAAGTTAGTAATAAGACAATTTCTGGTAATTTTTGTCTCGATTAGCGTAATGTAGATAAAAGAATAATCTTTTGTAAGAATGATTTGCAAAACAGTAGAGAAAGTAATGTGAATGGAACTCATCCAATTTTTTCAATTATTTTATATAACATTGAATCGGTTGCGAGGGATGTATTAAGTAGACATCTCATGTATTCCATTTACATGACTTTCTTTACATCTATGTAACACATTGTTGTTAAAACGATTATTCCTCTATTTACTTCATGCTAATCGAGGTAAACATTAGCAGAAGTTGTTTTATTACTTGTTATTTTGTAAGTAGAAGAGAAATAAAGGAATACCTAGTCTAAAGTGCTAGTCAAAACTTTTGAAATCTGGTTGCTATCTTGTTGAAAACGGTTTCTTTGCATTGCCAGGAATTGGCATTCTCATATGAGAAACATTTTAAGTATTTTAAAACTGAAACCAATGACGCGTAATATTTAAAAAATTGTTAACCCCTCGTAAAAATGTATATGACATCAATTGGGTATTTTAACGAGATCTACATTTCTAATACAGTAAGTTTTTGTGCGGTTTAACAGTTATGCAAAATTCCGAAAATGTTATTTGTCATGTAAATATCTTTAGTGTATAGTATTTTAATCAAAATAATTAGAGGCATTTTTGAGAAATCAAAATATTCGATTTTTTTCCATGTAAATGAAAAAAGGGTTGGGGAGTGTCGCAACGCATCCTTGGAAGATACTAGACCCAAATACCAAGTTTGGTATTTTACCGACTTTTCGTTTTTGAGTTATCGTGTTCAGAGACACACGGACACATACACGAACCTTTTTCTAATTTTTTTGGATACAGGGAACCCTATAATGTGTATTTACGGTGAAATATCGGTATCGATTTTTTTAGGGTGGAGTGCAATATCTTCACTACCTACTATGTAGAGAAGGTAAAACTGAACAAAGGCCTATCCCACTAAAATAATCAAATTTGCATTTTATACATCTGTTCCCATATATTTTAATAGAATAGCGTAGAAATTGAAGAAAAACAATTGCAAAACTTATTTTGTTAGTTGAAATAAGCTGTGTATTGCAATAGATAACAGGGCTTAGCATTATGAAAATACACTGCAGAGAAAGTTGTGATAGCTGTAATCATCGGTTTGCGCTATATGATAAGACATTACTGAAGAACGTGAAAAGCTGTCTAACTAGACATAAGTGGAAAATTAGAGGAGAGTCGGTTGAAATGCCACACTTATGTAAAGCACTTTACCAGTCCATCTTAAAACAAGACAACGGCGACAAATCCATTTATGCAATATTACGTGAAATTTGGAATGCGTACTCGCGCTTATTATGGCATTTATCGATGAAAAATGTGATGTGTTCCATTCACATCTTTCTCTACTGTCCTACAAACAAAAACTTCCTAAAAAAGATTACACTCCAGTTTACACCATCTAATTGAGAAAGTATTAACAGAATAGTCTTATTACTTAGTTCCTTTTAAGTAGGACGGAATTAAGGAAAATGAAATGGAGTGTTATTTATGTACACTCTTTAACCACTGTGGTTCTCAGTTTTCTATTTATATTGGGCGTGAAAGACAGTTTAATTATGCTCAGATGCCTCTTTATCAGACATGCCGTAAATCTACGACACGGGACCAACGGCTTTACTTCCCTTCCGAATGAAACCATGCTAAGGATTTTAAACCCGAAAAAAGTCATCTCCTCCGCCGGGTTTGAACCCGCAACCTTGGGTATATGAGGCTAGCATGGTGACCAAACCACGGAGGGCGACAGGGAACTAACGGAACACACCCTGCTAAAGTGATAGCCAAATGTTTTAAAAGCTGTCGCTATGCAATTGTCATTGAAATTCGCTCGCTGGCTATGCCATAGTAGTAAAAGCGGGCGTTAAACGCTACAAAGAATTGAAATTCGCTTCTTTGCATTTTCAAGAGTAAAACAAAAGAAACACTGACGACTTCCTATTTGATAACATTGTAAGTATTTCAAAACTGAAACTATTAGCAAGAAATATCTCGAAAACGGTTACGTAAGGACATAAATGGCGTTCTGACGAGATCTACCTTTTACTTGCCAATTAATATACTAAAATACGGTGTTTTAATCAAAATAGTTGGGACCATTTTTAGGAAAAACAAAATTTTGGAAAATTGTTCCATGTAAAGGGTAGTTTGAAAATCTTCGTGAGGCATTCTTGGAAGGTACTAAAACTTAAGTAGCAAGTTTGGTAATATTTAACGCTCTTTTCGTTTTTGAGTTATGCTGTCATTAGACACACTGACCTTTTTCTAAAAATGTTTTTTTTAATCAGAGGGTATCAAAACACGTATTTCCAGTGAAATATCGGCATTTAGTTTTTGGGTGGAATACTATACCTTCTCTCCTACTATATACATTGCACATACGTGCCAGAGAAAGTAAATATAAGAGAGACTGTCAAAAACTCAATATTCATTACTGGGACATTCATTTTAAATTGATAAAAGTAAATGTTGGCAAATCGGAACGAAATAGTTGACAAACTTGCAAGCAAAGTAACACAGGGAGGTTCTCACTAAGGCGGCTCGGGTTCGATCCCAAGCGACCGCATGTGGAATTTGTGGTGGACAACCTGGCGCAGGGGCGGGTTTTCTCCGAGTGGCTTCCCCCGTCATTGCATTCCACCGGTGCTCCATCTTCATTCCATCTATCGTCAGTGTCATTACCTACGGTGCCTATGTAGTAAAAGTGGGCGTTAAACACTATCAAAAACAAAACAAAAACAGGAAAGTAATGTGATCTACAAGACACCGAAAAGTGCAATAATAGAAATAGAGAGAAAGAAGAGCATTCAAAAATGGCAACGGATGTGGACAAATTCAACTAAGGGGTTGTTGACAAAGAAATTCCTCTCATCGGTGAAAGACAGACTGAACATTTTAAGCAGAGTTTAACGCCCTTTCTTACTATATATGTCACCACAGACGGTTGACACTAATGAAACATTAAACAAAATCGTAATTTGGAAAAGAAATTTGGGTAAGAAACATTTCAGGCCTAGTTCAGATAAAGACCAGAATGAATACGCAGGCATATAAATATAAAAATGTTTAAACATGGGACCTAAAACACTCTGCAGTAATTTCCATCGAAATAAACCTCTGAAAGGAACGTTTAGTGTGGCAATCAAATTATACCAAATACTAATGAGCAGGCTAAAGAATTCTCAAGCAGTTGGCTTCAACTTAGCTACACTCAAAACAAGCAGAATGTACACAGCAGCGAACATGAGGCTCGTGCTTTCCTTATACACGCCAACAGACAGAACAGGGATGGGAGGGCGATCTTTTTTATAAATAACACCATAGCCAAAGTCCAAAAACAGATTAACTAATTTCCTTTCGTCCTGATTTTTAATGTTGGAAAGTGCTTAACCTGCTAATGACATACGTCTGTAGCTATTATTATATTCACGTACATAGTGGACAGAGAAAAATATTGCATTCCACTAAAAAATTCGATACATGTTTTGAGTACCTGAAATATAAAAATAGAAAAGATTCATGTCTGTATGTTTGTGAATAGCATAACTCAAAAACGAAAAGTTTGTTAAATATCCAAACTTGATATTTAAGCTCAGCGTCTTCCAAGAATGCGACACGAAAATGTCAAGAAAATCTCCCATCACAAACTACTCATTTCATGGAACATTTTTGGAAAGTTTTGCTTCTCTCAAAAATGGCTCTAACGTTTTTGATTAAAATATATGTTTAAAATATTTTGACAAATTAAATGTACATCTTGAATTTTCTGGGAATAATCTCTGAAGTCCTCTTCATTCTGAATAACCGTAAAAGATATACAAATACTTACCACACAAAAAGTTTTGATCTCGTTAAAATTAATTTGAGTGATAATTTATGGACATTCTTTAACTACTTTGGTTCTATATTGGGCGTGGAAAACAGCGTAATTTTGCTCAGAGGGTCTTTTACGTGCCGTAAATCTACTTCTCTTCTGAATAAAGCCATGTTAAGGATTTTTACGCCCGAAAAAAAAGCCATAGCCCTTTCTCCCGCGATGATCTCGTCAAATCACATAATTTATGTCATATCATTTTGTCAGAGTTAGCAGTTTCCGAAATATCCCTTGTTATGTTTCAATTTTTCAATACTTGCCTTTTCTTAAACTGGAAGTCGTTCATATTTCTTTCTGGCCAAGCAAATAGATCGGAATTTCAACGTCATCACATAGCAGCCACCTTTTAAAATATTTGACTATCATTTTAGCCTAGGCATTGCCCTGTTCCCGTTATATTTACAAGGAAATATACAATAAAACCATTTTCATACATGTTTATCTCGATTAACGCAAAGTAGATAGAAGAATACGAATTTGAAGAATAGTTTGTTGAAGAACGGATGAGGAAAGTCATGTGAATGTAACACTTTAAATGTTTTACTATCTCTAGCGCGTTTGTACAATAACATAATAGATAGAAAAGGTATTGTTATAACATAAATCCATGGCACGACAGCTCTCAAGGAACCTTGGCCTACCGCTCGGCCGCTGCGTCCCCCATCTCGGCCCATGCCAGACGTCATGGATGGGGTGCAGTATTAGAGGGTGAGACGTGGTTAGCACCTCCAATCCCTCCCGGCTGGTTAATGCTGTCCTCCTGACCTGGAGTCGCTAGTTCTCCAACAAGTAGCTCCTCAATTGGCCCCCCAGGGACCTTACGAGGCTGAGTGCACCACCGGACCAGGTCTCCCAGCGAGGGAAAAATCCCAACGCCGGTACCGGGAATCGAACCCAGGTCTCCCGTGAGAAGGTATTGTATTCCATCAAAAACTCGATAACGACATTACACTGAAATACATATTTTGAGACCTCCTGAATAAAAAATGCATTTTTAGAATCATGTGTGTGGATCTGTATGTGTGGGTAACATAGCATAAACGAAAAGTCCGTTTAATACCACACTTGGTATTTAAGTTCATATCTTCCAAGTATGCGACAAGAAGATCTGCAAATAAGAAAAAAATACCCAACTACCATTTACCTGGAACATATTTCGAAAATTTTGATTTTCTCAAAAATGACTCTAGCAATTTTGACTAACATACTATATATTTAAGATATTTTGAAAACCGAAATGAATATCTTGAATTTTCTGGGAATAGACTTCAAAGACCTCTTCATTCTGTATGACTTTTGTATAAAAAATAAATCTTAATAAAGAAATATCTAAATATTAATAAAAATCTAATAAAATATAATGATAAATACCTCGTAAACCGTGAGAGATACACAAAAAGTTACTACATACACACACACACACACACACACACACACACATATATATATATATATACTTTTTTTTTTTTTTTTTTTTTTTTTTTTTGCGGAGTTAACCGTTGCCGATATTTCTTGTTATTTGTTTCAATTTTTAACCACTTAAATCTTTCTCAAATAGGAAGTCAACTTTCGTTTTATCTTATTTTGCTCCCGAAAATCCAAAAGACAAGCGAATTTCAATTGTTCACACAAGGATAGTTTTTAAAAGATTTGACTATCACTTGTTTCTTTTCTACTTAGAAAGAGTTGAAAATCACAGTTTGAGTTCGTAATCCGCTTTATTATTCAAAAGATTCCAAAGAACTTGGAAATTGTCAATGAAGAGCAGTGGAGAAGCTTGCTTTGGATGTGAGTAATATCGTTGATGTTAAGTTTACACCTCCTCAAGTGTTCTGTCTCACTAATACAGCAAGAGCTGTACAGTAGTAGAATTATCACCTCCTCACACTTTCTGTCACTCTAATAGCGCTCAAATCCTTACAATTCTATCAATTTTTAATCCACTACCTTCATCACTTTCTCTATTGTTTTCCTATAAGTGGAGAAAATATTGCATTCTATTAGAAAAAAGAAAAAATCTGATGGGTTCCATTCACATGACTTTCTCTATATATCTGAAACAAATTATTACTAAAAATATACTCTTCTATCTACTTCATACTAATCGAGATTAGCACAAGTTGTATTACTACTTGTAAGTAGAAGGGAATAAGGGAGTACACTGGGCTAAAGCGTTAGTCAAATCTTTCAAAAGCGGGTAGCAGCCATGAGGTTGAAATCTACTTCTATGCATTGCCAAGAGTTGGCAAATTCCCGTATGAAAAAAAGTTTTAAATATTTGAAAATTACACCAATATGCAATATATCTCAAAAATGGTTAACTCCACAAAGCAAAAAATACATAGCATAAATTATGTGCTTTAACAGTATCTACAATTTTGTGTGTAGTAGTTTTCTTTTTTATGGTTTATCAGTTTTGCAAAATTAAGCCAACTTCGTCCAGAATAAAGAGGTCTTCAGATGCTATTCCCTGAAAATTCAAGATATACATTTTATTTGTTAAGTAAATATCTTTAATATACGATATTTTTAATCAAAATCGTTAGAGCTATTTTTGAGAAAATAAAAATTTTCGAAATTTTTCCATGTAAAGAGTAGTTTGGGGTGGAGGGATTTCGCTCAAAACCTTCGTGTCATATTCATGGAACATATTCAACTTAAATGCCAAGTTTGGTATTTTGCCGACTTTTCGTTTTTTGAGTTATCGTGTTCACAGACACTCGGACACATACGGACCTTTTTCTAAAAATGCTTTATGTATTTCTTTTAAATACAGAGGACCCTAGAAGTGTATTTCTGGTGAAATCTCGGTATCCAGCTTTTAGATAGAGTGTACCGTGAACTATGTATAGAAAGTAAAAATAATCTCATGAGATACAGTCATATGCTTACGGCGGTATATTCGAAATTCGCAAAATGTATCACAATGATATCAGTTTATTTTTTGTGTTTTCCTAAGCTCAAACAGTGTTTTTTTTCCATGATCTTTTATACATTTTCATCTATGTTGTTCCTGTTTGAAACATTTGATTTTATATACACATAAAACTTATAGATTTTACCGAAAGAGTAAATCAAAATGCTACGAAACATTTAGACCTCTTATGATAATTAATTGCTTTAACACTGACGAAAGTCTATTTATTTATTTAAAACGTTTATGAAAATATGTACCTACTTTTCATTCCCTCATTTTGGGTTGGGGGATTGTTGAGCTTATTATTATTATTATTATTATTATTATTATTATTATTATTATTATTATTATTATTATTATTATTATTATTATTATTCAATGCCAATATATATCAATGTGCATGTGAAATAGATTGGTAAAACTTTGTAATATTTTAAATAGCTGTTCCTTTTTTCTTTCTCTACTTGGGGCATAATGCAGAGGTAGAGGAGTTGTTGCATTTCACCCAAAACTTTGATACCGAAATACTACTGGAAATACACGTTTTAGGGTGCAGTGTATCCAAAAAAAAAAGCATTTTTACAAAAAGTCCATGCACGTGAGTCTGTGTGTGTGTGTGAACAATATAACCCGTAGCTCAAAAACTAAAAGCCCTGTAAATACTAAACTTGATAATTAAGATCAGCATTTTGCAAGAATGCGACACGAAGATTTTCAAGAAAATGCTCTTAATCGTAACTATATTTTAAACGTAACATTTTTAGAAAGCTTTGCTTTTCTCAAAAAGTGGCTCCAACGTTTTTTATTAAAATATGATATGTTTAAGATATTTTCTTACAAATGAAATATATTTAATTTTCTGGGAATAGCCTCTGAAGTCCTTTTAATTTGGGGTGAGTTTTACATAACGGTAAACCGTAAAAGATACACAAAAGACTTTGATCACTTAAAATTTAGCGATATTTATGGACGCTCTTATACTATGGTTGACAGGGTCCCATTGTAAGTTAGGCTTAAAAGACCACTTAATTGTGCTCAGAGGCCTCCTTATCAAGCCTAATTATACGACACGGGATCAACGACTGTATTTTCCTTTCGAAGGAAACCATGCTAAGGATTTTTATGCCCGAAAAAATTCATCTCCCTCCATCAGGTTTGAACCCACGAAAATCTCGTTAAAACACAAATTTATGTCAGGCACTTTTTTTTTTTTTTAACAGTTAACCGTTTCCAAAATATTCTTTGTTGCTGGTTTCAATTTTTCAATAGTTATACATTTCTTAAATTGGAAGTCGTTGTTCATCTTTCTTTCTAGTCAAACATTTTGAACAGAATTTTAATACCATCAATCACATAGCGACAGTTTTTACTTTCTCTACACGTACTATATACATAGTGTATAGAGAAGGTATTGTATTGCACCCAAAAATTCGATACCGAAATTTCACCGAAAATACTTGTTTTGTGTCCCCCTGGATCCCAAAAAAGCATTTTTGGAAAAAGGTCCGCGTGTGTGCGTGTGTCTGTGGACAGCATAGCTCAAAAAACGAAAAGTCCGTTAAATACCAAACTTGGTATTTAAGTTTAATATCTTCCAAAGATGCGACACGAAGATTTTTAAGAAAATCCCCCACCCCCTACTACCCTTTACATGGAACTTTTTTTGAAAATTTTGATTTTCTCAAAAATGGCTCTAACGATTTTGATTAAAATATCCTATATTAAACATATTATGTTATACACATTTTTTTCGTGGAGTTTATCATTTTTAAGGTATTCGTTGTTTTTGGTTTCAGCTTTGAGAAACATACTTTTCTCATACAGGAATTTGTCAACTCCTATGCATACAAACAAAGGAACTTCAGTCACATAGCAGCCAGCTTTTGACTATCAGTTTAACCTATGATTTCTCTTATTTTGCTTCTACTTACAAGGTAGGAAGTAATAAAACTATTTCTGCTAATTTTTTCTCGATTAGCATGAAGTAAATAAAAGCATAAGCTTTTTAACAACAATTTGTTACAAAGATGTAGAGAAAGTCATGTGAATGGAACACATCAGATTTTTAATAATGCAACGAACTTCACTTCGCCCAAACTGAACAGTTGAAAATCACAATTGCGTTCAAAATCCGCATTATTTATTCGAGAATTCTAAAGAACCACGAAATTGTCAATGAAGAGCAGTGGAAAAGCTGGCTATGGATGTGCGTAATATCATTGATGTTAAGTTTACACCTCCTCAAGCGTTCTGTCTCCCTAATACAGCAAGAGCTGTACAGTAGTAGAATTACCACCTCCTCACACTTTCTGCCACTCTAGTGCTCAAAGCCTAGAATTCTGTCAATGTTTCCTGCAGCGACGTACACTCTCACTCATTCACACCTCTTAGTCTCATATGTGTGCCACAGAAAATGCAGCATTGTTGTCTGGGATCAAATTTAATTTGTTGCCAAATACATGTAGCTCAATTGTTGCCGATTTTATATTTAAAATATGTTAAAATTGGTGTAGCTTTATGAATGTTTAATTCGCTATTATTATTATTACTTTCTCTCCTTATTGCTTTCCTAAAAGTGGAGGAAATATTTCATTCCAAATCTGATCTGATACACAAACTGCATAGGAAATTATTGGAAATTCACAAAATGGTGTGAATAATGACATTTTGTTTTTCTAATCATCAAACCGGGGATTTTTTTTTTTTTTTTTTTAATAGTTTATACAACATTTGATTCTATGTACATAAAAACTTATAGATTTTATCCAAATGAGTGACTTAAAATGCTATGAAAAATTTAACCGTGATCATACTTAATTGCATTAACACCAGCAAAACATATTTTTATTTATTTGTTTTATAACGGAATATGTAATAAAATCACATATGCAAACATTTATTTGAATTAACGTGAAGAAATTAGACGAATACATTTTTAAAAGAATGTGTGTTACAGATAGATAAAGAGTGTGAGTGTAACACATTCAGGGATATTCACTCTTCAGCGAACGTGCGCACACATTTCACATCCGCGCTATTCTGCACAAGCAGAAGCAATACAGCTCCTGCACATGTGTTCGAAGTGTTCTTGCATACTCACGTTTTACCCAGAAATTGTTAGAAAGTTTATTAAAGCTTAGAAAAGATGCCACAATAGCAATACCTAATTATATTTAAGCCATAAGGTATATTAAGCCTTAAGAAATGTAGCAGTGCATACTTATGTTTGAGCCAGAAATGTGGTTAAAACTTAAAGAAAACGTTCCGCCTGGCAATACATACTTATGTTTGTATCAGAAATGTTATTAAAACTTAAAGAAGAACGTTCCGCCTAGCAATACATACTCATGTTTGTATCAGAAATGTTATTAAAACTTAAAGAAGAACGTTCCGCCTAGCAATACATACTTATGTTTGTACCATAAATGTTATTAAAACTTAAAGAAGAACGTTCCGCCTAGCAATACATACTTATGTTTGTACCAGAAATGTTATTAAAACTTAAAGAAGAACGTTCCGCCTAGCAATACATACTAATGTTTGTACCAGAAATGTTATAAAAACTTAAAGAAGAACGTTCCGACTGGCAATACATACTAATGTTTGTACCAGAAATGTTATTAAAACTTAAAGAAGAACGTTCCGACTGGCAATACATACCTAATTAAGTTTCAGCCAAATAATTTATTAAATCTTAAAGATGACGTTTCATCTAGCAATACATACCTAATTAAGTTTCAGCCAGATAATTTATTAAATTCTAAAGAAGACGTTCCATCTAGCAACATATATCTAATTAAGTTTCAGCCAGATAATTTATTAAAGCTTAAAGAAGACGTTTCACCTAGGGCAGCATATTAAGTTTCAGCCACAAACCGATATCAAGGGAAATAATTTTTGCTCTATTTACTCATTCTCTAATAATTTTGAAAGAGTTTTGATATTAGAAATTAATGTGCACTATAGCCGTGTATATATACTTCGGGCTAGAACGACTGTAAGGAATATTTAAATCCAAATGAAAACTAGATAGTATGTTGTCTATGCTGCCATTACTTTATGCATTTAGCTAAATAAACAGCTTTTAAAACCCACTGAAAGGTAGATAACAAGTTGTCTCTGATGCCATTACTCCATACATTTAGCTTAACAGCTTTTAAAACAGAATGAAAAAATCTGATGTGTTCCATTCACATGACTTTCTCTAAATCTCTGCAACAGATTATTGTTAAAAAGCGTATTGTCCGTGTGTCTGTGAACACGATAACTCAAAAACGAAAAGTCGGTAAAATACCAAATTTGGTATTAAAGTTGAGTATCTTTCAGGGCTACAACACGAAGATTTTGAGAATAATCCTCCCACCCCAAATACCCTTTACATGGAACTTTTTTCGAAAAATTTTATTTTCTAAAAAATGGCTCTAACGATTTTGACTAAAATGTCGTATGTTAAAGATATTTACCTGACATATAAAACGTATATCTTGAATTTTCTGAGAATAGCCTCTGAAGACCACTTTATTCTGAGTGAATTTTACGCAATTTTTCATAACTGCTAAACCGTAAGAGATTGGCAAAAACTTACCACACAAAAAAGGTAGAACACATTAAAACACACATTTTATTATGTATACATTTTTTTCGTGGAGATGATCGTTTTTGAGATATTCCTTGTTTTTATTTTCAGGTTCGAAAACTTGACTTTTCTCATACAGGAATTTGTCAACTCCTGTCTATACAAACAAAGGAACTTCAATCACATAGCAACCAACTTTTGACTATCGCTTTAACCTATGCTACTCCCTTATTTCTCTTCTACTTACAAGGAAGCAAGTAAAAAGACTATTTCTGCTAATTTTTTGTCGATTAGTATGAAGCAAATAGAAGCATGAGCTTTTTAAAACTAATTTGTTGCAGAGATATAGAGAAAGTCATGTGAATGGAAAACATCAGATTTTTTGGATACAGGGGACCCTAAAATATATATTTCCGGTGAAATTTCGGAATCGAATTTTTGGGTGGAGTGCAATACATTCTCTATTGCCCCACTTTATACATAGTACGTGTAGAGAAAGTAAAAATCTTGTGTTACACTCACATGACTTTCTCTAGTTGCTCTACAAACAAACTTCTTACAAAAGATTATTCTTCTTTCTACACAATGCTAATCGAGATAAACATTGGCAGACTGTTCTTATAATTAATTCCTTATACGAAGTAGTGGACTAAATTAATACGCTATGCTAAAGTTTTAGTCAAATGCTTTAAAAGCTGTCGTTATGGGATTGTCATTAAAATTGCTTCTTTTCTTGGTCAGGAGTAAAACAAAAGCAAAACGGACACTTCCTGTCTGAGAAAAGTTTAAGTACCTACTTTACAATTGAAACCAATAACAAGGAATATCTCGGAAACGGTTACCTCCACAAAAAAAAAAAAAAAAGAAAACGTAAAGGGCATAAATTGTGTGTATTTTGACCAGATCTACATTTTTTGAGCAGTAAGTTTTTGTCTATCTCTTACGGTTTAGCAAAATTCGGCAAAATTCATTTTACAACATTTTAAAACATATTACTATTGCTTTAGTCTGGTGAATCCCCTTACTATTTCCCTTCTAATTTTAAGGAAGTAACTAATACGACTATTTCTACTATCTTCTGTTTATCTTGATTAGCATGAAGTATAGAGAAGGATCATCGTTTGTAAGAATAATGTTACAGAATAGCTAGAGAAGGTCATGTGAATGGAACACATATTTTTTTATTATAGCACCCCAAAAAAACGAGGGTAAGGGCAACTATGATAGACATTCGTCTCATCTGTTTATGTATGATGTAATTTCGTCCAGAAAAAATTAAATCAAAAGAGAATTCCTTTATTGAGAAAGTATCCGATTGCTATAGAAGGGAGCAAAGACGAACTCGAGTTTTTGTTTAAATGAATCAGACACGTGAGTAAAGATATTTTACGCATCGTTATTTTATTTTTGACAGAATTCCATATCCCATTCTCTTTCTTAATCTTTAATTTAAAATTATCGACAAAAACGTTACAGTATTTCAGACTTTATTTGATATTATGTAATACGAAAATGGTTATTATGAACCTTGCAATTAAAATATCTGATTAATGAAATACCTACCTCAGTTAATTTGACACGTATTATGGAAATTTTATGAAGGGTATGCATTTAAATTGCTTTTATTGTGTAGATTATACATTATAATTACAATTTTTTGATTTGGTTATGAAGTTATATCACGTATTAAAATGCAGAAGAGAAACCAATAGGCATGAGGATAAGAGTAAATTCAGACCGAAACTTTAATAAATGTTTTATTCTATTAACGTTTCAGTTATATATTATGTGTTAAAACTTGCTTCAATTTGAAAGCGAATATGTGTGGTTTAAAACTTTGTGGCCGAAACACCGCAGTTATAGTTTTTTTTTGTTTTGTTTTGTTGTTTTTTACTTTTTCTATACGTACTGTGTACATAGTGTATAGAGAAGGTATTGTAATGCACCAAAAAATTCGATACCGAGATTTCACCGGAAATACATGTTTTGAGACTCCCTGAATCCAAAAAAAAAAAACATTTTTAGAAAAAAATGTCCGCGTGTGTGTGTCTGTGGGCAGCATAACTCAAAAAATAAAAAGACCGTTAAAAACCAAACTTGGTATTTAAGTTTAGTATCTTCCAAGGATGCGACACGAAGATTTTCAAGAAAATCCCCCAACCCCAAACTACAAAATGTATATCTTGAATGTTCTGAGAATATCCTCTGAAGACTATTTTGGATGAGTTAGACGGATTTTTGCATAACTGCTAAACCGTAAGAGATGGACGAAAACTTACCACACAAAAAATGTAGAGCACATTAAAACACATAATTATGTATGTTATATACATTTTTTTTTTTTGTGGAGATGGTTGTTTTTAAGATATTCCTTGCTTTTAGTTTCAGCTTTAAAAAACATACTTTTCTCATACAGGAATTTGTGAACTTCTGTCCATACAAACAAAGGAACTTCATCTCATAGCAGCTAGCCTTTGAGTGTACGTTTAGCCTATGATACACCCTTATTTCACTTTTCCTTACAAGGAAGCAAGTAATAAAACTATTTCTGATAATTATTTCTCGATTATCATTAAGCAAATAGAACAATAAGCTTTTTAGCAGTAATTTGTTGCAGAGATGTAGAGAAAGTCATGTGAATGGAACACATAAGATTTTCTTTAATCATGATAACTTTATTGTATGTTTAATGCATTACAGTTATGCTCTTACATGGCAATAACACAACTTGAAACATGGCAAGGTCCCTATCTAATGACATGCCTTGTAATTGATCTACATTGTCAGATCTGAATGAAGCTTTCTTTTTAATCTTCTGTCTCTTCGGGCTGCTGGCAGGTGTTGAGGAATCGTGTTCAGTAATGGATTGGAAGTTACCTTTTTCCCGCCTTTTATATTATAAATGCCTTTTTACTTTCTCTGCTTAGTACATACTACATAGGTTGCATTCTGTCCAAAACTTCGATTCTGAGATTTCACCGGAAATTCACATTTTATAGACCCCTGTATTCCCCCTAAAAACAAATTAAAGAGTGTGTGAGTGTGTGCATGCGTGTGTGTCTGCGGACAGCATAGCTCAAAAACGAAAAGTAACAAAACTTGGTAATTAAGTTCAGCATCTTCCAAGGATGCGACACGAAGATTTTCAAGAAAGTCCCTCCACCCCAAACTACTCATTACACGGAAAATTAAAAAAAAAAATGATTTTCTCAAAAATGGCTTTAACAATTTTTACTATTATACTGTTTATTAAAAATACTTAAATTAACGATGAAATGTAATATATTTAGTTTCTGGGAATAGCCTCTGAAGTCCTCCTCATTCTGAATGATTTTTGCATAACTGGTAAACCGTAAGAGATCGACAAAAACTTAATACACAAAAATGCAGATCTCGTTATAACACACAGTTTATGTTATATGTATTTGTTTTATAGAGTTAACCATTTCCGAAATATTCGTTGTTATTGGATTCAGTTTTAAAATACCTACGGAAATCTGTTACTCCTATTTCTTTTAGTTTTACTCCTGTTCTTGCAAAGAGAACCTATTTTCAATAATATAGCAACCAGCTTTTGAAAGATTTGACTATCACTTTAGGATAGCGCATTCCTTTATTTTCCTTCTGCTTATAAGGAACTAAGTAATATGACCATTTCTGCTAATGTTTATCTTAATTAGCATAAAGAATATAGCAAAATAAGATTTTGTAAAATTAGTGGATGGAACACATATTATTATTATTATTATTATTATTATTATTATTATTATTATTATTATTATTATTAAACACTCCTACACGTATATTTAATTTACTTCTCTAACCACTACAGTGAATGTGACCTCACCAAAACTATGTTATTATTGCCTTCCATCAGTTCACATTCTCTTTAAAGGTAACAATGAGTGGTTTTAATTGTCGCTTGTGTTTACTTTGCTTTCTTTTCGGATCATTCCTCCTTCAAAAGCAACGATGAATGCTGGAGTTAAAACGTAGTGTTATTATAGTTCAAAACTTTTTTTTCTTTCAGTTTTCATTGCAACGACGAAGTTGTGTATTGCCGTGCTACTGAAAAGGTTAACATGGACTTAATCTTTGTTAATTTAAACTTCTCAGATGACGCACTGATTATTCTGGGAAGTCACCGACGTTTTGGAGCGCACCAATGAGCGGGTCACTTCAGCCAATGAATGTAGAAATTGCAACTGACAGAAAGACGAAGAGTACGCGTGGAGTAAAACACGTCTTATCGCAGCCCTTGATGCCGACATGTTAACCTTTTCAGTGGCACGGTAAAAACATGCGGAAATTCAGTGTTCCTTTACGGGGTAAATTGCAGTTACATTAATGCTTTCGGATCCAAGGAATCTTCTGACGGTAAAATACTTATGTACAAAATATGGGAGCAGTCGGTGAACTACGAAAATAAATAGGTATTTAAGTTCTCAAATGCATCAGTACAACCAAACGCAAAAATTCACTCTCCAAGAATATTAGGAAGGTTCTTAGCTTCCAAGGCAATTGCAATACCAAGAAAGGGTTTTCTATATTATTTTACTGCCTAATTCAGCTCTTTTGTCTGTCCATTTAAATGATTAACTATAATGGCCAAACTTCAGCTCTCTGAGAATGACTATAAAAATCCGATGTGTTCCATTAATATAATTTTCTCTAAATATAAAAAAGTTGTTGTTGAGATGCTTATTAGTTTATCTACTTCATGCTAATCGATTACTAGAAATGGTCTTATTACTTGCTTCCTTGTAAGTAGAAGGGAAATAAGGAAGTACCCTATGCTAAAGCAAGAGTCAAATATTTTAAAAGCCGGTTGCTATATGAATGAAATACGTTTCTTTGTTTGACCAGGGGCTGACAAATTCCCGTAAGAGAAAAATTTAACCACTGAAACCAATAAAATTGGCTAACTCCATGAGAAAAAAAAAAAAAAAAGCAGGATATGACATATATAAATGTGTGTTTTAACAAAATCAACATTCTTGAAGTAATTTTTGTCTGTCTGTCTCTCTCTCTCTCTCTCTCTCTCTCTCTCTCTCTCTCTCTCTCTGTCTCTCTCTCTACCTCACGGTTTACTAGTGCAAAATTCATTCAGAATGAAGAGGTCTTCAGAGGCTATTCCCAAAAAAAATCGATATATATAGTACATGTTATTTGTCATTCAAATGTCTTTAATACAGAGTGTTTCCTCAAAATCTTCTTGTCGCATTCTTGGAAGATACTAAACTTAAATACTAACTACTTTTCGTTTTTGAGTTAACGTGTTCACAGACACACGATATACACGGACCTGTTTAAAGAATGCTTTGTTTGGATACAGGGGACCCTAAAGCGTGTATTTCAGTTGAACTCTTGGTATCAAATTTTTGGGTGCAGTGCAATATCTTCTCTACCTACATATATACCATGTATTATATAGTGAAAGCAAAAATGGTGCCCTTGAAAATCCTAAATCACGTGTATTGGGAAAATGTTGCCCCTATTGAGATGGAAAACTGCGGGGCCCCTGAATTTGGGTGACCATACGTACTGATTTTTAAAAGGATTGTCCTGCCGGTTGCGATGACACGCGGAAAAATCAAATAGGTATGTCCTTTTTTTTTTTTTTTTTTTTTTTTTTTTTTTTTTTTTTTTTTCCATTTAGAAATATCCCGCGGAATATCCTACTTTAATTTGAAGTTGTGAGTTTAAACTTTAAATCACTAGTTCTAGCTTTATATTTATTGTAAACTGAAATGAAATGGCGTTTTATTTATGAACACTCTTTAACTGATTTGGTTCTCAGCGACCCATTCTACACTGTGCGTGAAAGACCGCTTAATTTTGCTCAGAGGCCTCTCCATCAGGCTTGAGGTTCTTTTGCGTACGTAAATCTATGACACGGGACCCACGGCTTTACTTCCCTTCTGAAGGAAGCCATGCAAAGGATTTTTACGCCCGAAAAAATCCATCGTCCTCCGCCGAGTTTGAACACGTGACCTTGGGTATATGAAGTTAGCATGGTAACCATTACACCACGGAGGGCGATGATTTTATTGTAAGGATAATAATATATTTATGGCATGCAATAATCAAGTTTAACTGTCATTTTTTACGCCAAGGCGGCATCGCTACGTTTGTATTCTGGTTGTCTGCTCGTGTTTCTTCAACAATATATACCTTTAGGCTCTGCGTCTCTGCGGTTTATTCATTATTGCTTATTTATTCACTTTGGCAGTGTAAATTTGCTGTGTTACCTGTCGTGTTGTTACAGTTCTCTGTCACAGTCGCTTTTTCGGGATGGCACCGAGAAGAAATTGCGTTTTAAATTCCGAACTTCAGTCTCTGTATCCTTTCATCAAAAGGGAAAAGACAAACAGTGACGTATATGGCCAAAAATTTTCGGAAAAATTTTCAATGGCAAACAGTGGGAAGTCCGAAATAATACGCCACTTACAAACAGAAAAACATAAATCGTCAACTGCAGCCACTGCATCCATTTCCACATTTTGCAGAAATAGGGGTTTCGGACACAAAGAACAAATGCTTGCAGCAGTAGAAGCATGTTTTGCATAACCAATCGTTTTGATCAACAGATTGTACTTCGAAATTGATTAAGAAATGTTTTGAACCTCAATATTCATGTGCAAGAACGAAGTCCGAAGCAATTGTGACGAATGTGATCAGCCCTTATACGATTTCAGAGCTACAGAAAGACTTGGATCAAGTGAATTACATCACAGTGTACACAGTTTCGTCCAATCATAAATCTACAAAGCTGTTATTGGTACGCTATTTTCTTCCTGTTAATGGAGTGTAAGTAAAAGAGTTGGACTTTTAAGATCAGCGTGGTCTCTGGTCTACCATACCTGGAGGACGAGATTAGGCGTCGGGCAACAAAATTCAACGAAGGGTTATCATTCCATCGGAGCGCCCTCGTTAGGTCTCTTGGGGATTATGATCCCACAAACCGCCACTTCAAGTGATACCGGCTTCCCCGCATGGCTTGCGGGCATCCCCGGTAACGAAGGAGCACCTCCAACAGCTGCTACGGCTAAGCTCCTTACAATCCTTCAAGAGTTGCTTGAATATCAAAATTAAAAACCCAAAATAAACATTTGAATAAACTTCACACCAGCGGTGCACAAGGGCCGTTGCACCATAATAGGCAACCGTCGAGGAGCAATACTAGCCTCCTCCTGTCACTCCACAACCCCAAACCTCACCCGCCATCCTGCAAACACCGCAATCCCGTCAGTACGTGGTTAAGTTCTCTCCGAGAACAGGGACACGTCTAACACACCTCGGGCTGCCCTCAGCCTGCCATCTGCTCTGGGTCTGATCAGCGTGGTGGGTTTCTGTCCTCATACAACACAATAAGTGACTACAAAATTGAAGCTAAAGTTGTAGGTCTATGTGCTGACGATACAAACTGCAATTTTGGAGGGGCAGCAAGAAAAGGTAAAAACAATGTTTACACTATTTTTCAGAATTCCTTAAACAAACCAACTGTAGGAGTAGGTTGCTTTACACACCTAGTGAATAAATGTATACAAACTTCAATTGACTGTTGACCAGCTAGCACAGAAAGTGTTGTGCAGAAAATATATTCGTACAGTGCGCGAAACATCTTTGAGTGATTTTTTTGACTTTGTGGAAGTAAGAGTATTCAAAACTGCTTTCATACAGTAAAACTAGGTGATTTTCTTTGTTGCAAGCTGTAGAACGTATATTTAAACTTTATACAGCTTTTAAATCTTATTTTGAATCACAGGACAAGCGTCCCACAATCATTAGATTGTTTTTTGATTATCCTCTCTCTGAAATATGCTCTATTTTGTGCATAGTCAGGAAGCTGTATTTAATAATGTTGTTCATTTACTTGAAGTTCTAGATACGGTAGAAGATTCAGCGATAGTTAAAGAGCTGAAACAAAAATGTAATGAGCGAAAGGAATGTGCCTTTTTGCCTCTTGTAGTTCAGTCAAAACTAAAAAATCTTGAGAAGAGAGTATTATTAGGTCAATGTGTTTCCAATTTAAAGAAAAATGTGTGTTTGTTTTATTCAATTTGCATTGAATATATTGAGCAGTGGTCTTCTCCCATAATTGAAATAAATGATTTGTACTGGACCAGACTTAATTCAGTAATTGAATGGAATCAAGTTCAGAATAGCTTAAAAACTAAACATAATTGCTACGGCTGAAAAGTTGATAGAATGGAATACTGCTCATTTGAGGGTTGATTTAAGATGAGTTGAAGCATTCAAACACTTTCAGGAAAAGTTCATCAAGTGTGTGATATTGTTGAATTTAGTATGTGTCTTCCAGCCACAGAGAGGGTGTTTTCAATGAATAGCTTGTGGACTGCTGAAAAATCTCAGATAAAAACTGAAATTCTGAAACATCTAATAACGACTAAATGCTATTTTAATTACATATGCAGTGATTACCAGACTACGATTTTGCAAAACAGTAAGTTATTACATGCTGTGCATTCAAAATCAAAGTATTTAAATTTTAAACTGATCAATGACTTAAAATATAGTGAAAAATATTAGCATACAGTATCTGAAAAAACAAATTAAATTATGTTTCAGTATTTCGTTATCTGCACCATTTGCTTTAGAATAAAATAATGTAAGAAGTATTTGTTTGTTTATGTGTGTATGTGTGTTAACATTGCAAGAGTCTTACACTTAAGAATAATGTCAAATCATATGGAAAGCCTTATTTATTTATCGTAAGTTATATAGTTGCTTCCTTATAAATCTTTGAGCTTGAGTTAAGTTCTTTCAATATTTAGTGTTAAATTTTTGAAATGCATTAACACCTTAAAGTAATCAAACTGGATCCTGATAAATGGTTAATACATATATTTCTAATATTTCCCCAATCGATTTTGAGACAGTTATGCCTACAGTTAGATCATTACATAGAGTCCTACTTTTTGCTTATTAGGATCTGGTCACCCTACCCTGAATAGTCCCGTTTGCAGCTTTTGAGCAATTTTCCTGTGGATTTAGCAAAAATAAAGAGCTGTATATATTAATATTGTATACATTCACTTAATTATAAATCAAATAATTAATAAATTGCATTTAATTTGTTCAAGTTGAGGCTTTCATGGCTGGCATCTTGCATAACAAAGTTATTTCCCATGATTTTAGGCCGTATTCTAGTGGGCCTCGAAAGAACCATTGTTCATAGGTTATTTTACCTTGGGTTCTCAGAGCTAACAGCAGCTGACGGTAAGACCCACTAGCATTCACTTTGTTGTACGCTGCTGCCATCTGTTTAGTATTTAACCACATGGCTGCGTAACCTGGCGAGCAGTTCATAAACTGTTTAGCAATATCAACAGTTCTGAAAATATTGATTAAGAATTTCACAGTCTTTCCGAATTCTGATTCAGGTATTAGGGCAAGTAATTTAAATAAGCATGTAGTTTTATATGTATTAAGTGAAAACTATTAATACAAAATTGCGAGTTCCTTAATACCGAACCAACTGTGGCGCTGGTGTTGGTTACCAACCTCACGAAGTACTAGTTCTCTGCACTAGATAACAGCATAAGTGTATTTCTAACGTTTTGTAAAGTAGTGCGTTAAAATTTACGTAGCGTTTGTCAAATTCAAATTTTAATTTAAAGTTAAATTTATAAACGCTTAATATGTTTGTCTTAAGACAGCTTTTAAAATTAATTTGGATAATATGTCTAGAAAATTGTGATTTTTGACATGCATTTTTGCACGTAATCTGACGTTTTAACATAGGGTATGAATGATCTGCACTTTGTCAACATTCATTTCACATCATTCTTCAATTTTGGGAATACATTTTAGGTGGCTACAAAAGGTTTGACCGAATAACAGATTAAGTTTAATGAGAGATATCACAGGTAGTACAAGTTTAACGGCCCCTTGAACTCAAAGGCATTTTGAGAAAAATATTCCATGTTTCTTAACTGAAATATCCAATCAATACCAAAATTGATATTTAATGACAGTATCTTCTAAAGATAATATATAACGATTTAAAAAAAAAAAATTGCCACCTCAATCTACAGTGCACAGTTTTCTCAGAAAATGTCTTTAATGAGTTTGTTTGAAATACCATTAATTTAAGATATTTACATTATAAACAGAATACAGCCTGAAATTTTCTTGAACACTTGTGGAATTTTGTATAGGGGGTAAACTTAACGAGCCCCGATTTTAAACGGCTGTTGATTTAGATTTACTCTTGTAACTACAATGAAGTTTGTAATGTAAATATTTCTGCAAAGACTTATTTCTATTAACGTAAAGTAGATAAAAACAAGAAACCTTCGTAAGAATGGTTTACAGAAGCTATATAAAATAAAAAAAAAATCTGAGGTATTCCATTCACATGACTTTCTCTACATCTCTGCAACAAATTATTGTTAAAATGCTTTTATTTACTTCATTTTAATCGAGAAAAAATAGCAAAAATAGTGTTATTGCTTGCACGTTTGTACGTAGAAGGGAAATAAGGGAGTACTATATGCTAAACTGATAGTCAAAAGTTGCTTGTTATGTGACTGAAGTTCCTTTGTTTGTATGGACAGAAGTTGACAAATTTCTGTATGAGAAAAGTATGTTTTCCAAAGCTGAAACCAAAAACAAGGAATATCTTAAAAACGATCAACTCCACGAAGAAAAAGTATGTAACATAAATTGTGTTTTATTGTCCTCTACATTTTCTGCATGTTAAGTTTTTGCCCATCTCTTACGGTTTAGTAGTTATGCAAAATTCCGAAAAATTCATCCAGAATAAAGTAGTCTTCAGAGGCTATTCCCAGAAAATTCAAGATATACATTTTAGTTGTCAAGTAAATGTTTTTAATATTTGTCATTTTAATCAAAATCGTTAGAGCCATTTTTGAGAAAATCAAAATTCTCGAAAAAAGTTCCATATAACGGGTAGTTGGGGGTGGGGGAATTTTCTTGAAAAGTTTCCTGTCGCATCCTTGGAAGATACCAAACTTAAATACCAAGTTTGCACTCCACCAAAAAATTCGATACCAAGATTTCACCGGAAATATATGTTTTAGGGTCCCATGTATCCAAAAAAATTTTCACAAAAAGGTTCGTGTGTGTATATATATGTGTGAGTGTCCGTGTGTCCGTGTGTCAGTGTGTCCGTATGTCCGTGTGTCTGTGAACACGATAACTCAAAAACGAAAAGTCGGTAAAATACCAAACTTGGTATTTAAGTTTCGTATCTTCCCGGGATGCGACACGAAGATTTTGAGAAAAATCCCCCCACCCCAAACTACCCTTTACATGGAACTTTTTCCAAAATTTTGATTTTCTCAAAAATGGCTCTAACGATTTTGATTAAAATTTCGTATATTAAACATATTTACCTGACAAATAAAATGTATATCTTGAATTTTCTGGGAATAGCCTCTGAAGAGTAGTTTATTCTGGATTAATTTTACTAAATTTTGAATAACTGCTAAACCGTAAGAGATGGACAAAAACTTACTACAAAAAAATGTTGAGAACATTAAAGCACATAACTTATGTTATATACATTTTTTTCGTTGAGTTCGTCGTTTTTGTGACATTCCTTATTTTTGGTTTCTGCTATGAAAAACGTATACCTTTCTCATACAGGAACTTGTCAACTCCATCCATATAGACAAAGGAACTTCATTGACATAGCAACCAGCTTTTGACTATCACTTTAACCTATGGCTGTCCCTTATTTCGATTCTACTTACGAGTAATTAGACTATTTCTATTTTTTTCTGATTAGCATAAAGTAAATAGAAGTATAAGCTTTTTAAGAATTATTTGTTGCAGGGATATGGAGAAAGTCATGTGAATAGTACACATCAGATTTTTTGGATACAGGGGAGCCTAAAACATATATTTCCGGTGAAATCTTGGTATCGAATTTTTGGATGCAGTGCAATACCTTCTCTATACACTATGTACATAGTACGTTGTAGAGAAAGTAAAAATGATGACCTCTCATAGGGAAAAATCTGATGTGTTCCATTCACATGACTTTCTCTATAGCTTTGCAAAAAATTGTTGTTAAAAACATTATGCTTCTATTTACTTCATGCTAATTTTTTTCTAAATTAGCAGAAATAGTCTTATTACTTGCTTCATTATAAGTAGAAGCGAAATAAAGGAGTACCATAGGTTAAAGTGATAGTCAAAAGCTGGTTGCTATGTGACTGAGGCTCCTTTGTATGGACAGGAGTTGACAATTTCTTTGTGAGAAAAGCATAAGCTTTTTAAAGGTGAAATCAAAAACAAGGAATAACTTAAAAACGATCAACTCTACGAAAACATTTTGTATAACACAACTTGTGTATTTTAACGTGCTCTGATTCTTTGGTGTGGTAAGTTTTTGTCTTTCTCTTACGGTTTAGCAGCTATGCAAAATTCCGTAAAATTCATCCAGAATAAAGTAGTTTTCAGAGGCTATTCCCAGAAAATTCAAAATATACATTTTATTTGTCAGGTAAATATATCTTTAATATACGACATTTTAATAAAATCGTTAGAACCATATTTTTAGAAAATCAAAATATTCCGAAAAAGAGTTTCATGTATAGGGTAGTTTGGCGAGGGAGAATTTTTCTCAAAATCTTCGTGTCGCATCCCTGGAAGATACTAAACTTAAATATCAAGTTTGGCTTTTTACCGACTTTTCGTTTTTGAGTTATCGTGTTCACAGACACACGGACACACACACGGACCTTTTTCTGAAAATACTTTCTTTTGATACAGGGGACCCTAAAAAATGTGTTTCCGGTGAAATCTCAGTATCGAATTTTTTGGTGGAGTGCAATACCTTCTCTATACACTATGCACATAGTGCGTATAGAGAAAGTAAAAATTGCTGAATTTTCATAAATCGACCTGTGTCTGTGAGTGGGAGAAAATAGCGAGGTAATGTCTGATTTTTGTTACTTTCTCTACACTTACTATGTACATAGTGTATAGAGAAGATATTGCACTCCACTCAAAAATTCGATACCGAGATTTCACCGAAAATATATGTTTTAGATTCCCCAATATACAAAAAAAGCATTTTCACAAAAAGGTCCGTGTGTGTGTGTCCATGTGTATGTGAACACGATAACTCAAAAACGAAAAGTTGGTAAAATACCAAACTTGGTATTTAACTTTAGTATCTTCCAGGGATGCGACACGAAGATTTTGAGAAAAACCCCCCACCCCAAACCACCCTTTACATGGAACTTCTTTCGAAAATTACGATTTTCTCAAAAATGGCTCTAACGATTTTGATTAAAATATCGTATATTAAATACATTTACCTGACAAATAAAATGTATATCTGGAATTTTCTGGGAATAGCCTCTGAAGAGTAGTTTATTTTGGATGAATTTTACGGAATTTTGAATAACTGCTAAACCGTAAGAGATAGACAAAAACTTACTACACAAAAAATGTAGAGCACGTTAAAACACACAATTAATGCTAAATGCATTTTTTTTTTCGTGGAGGCCTCTGAGCAAAATTACGTGGTCCTTCATGCACAATTTAGAATGGGACGCTGAGGGCCACAGTAGTTAAGGAGCGTTCATAAATAACACGTCATTTCCATTTCTATGGAAAATGTTTCGAAATTTTGATTTTCTCAAAAATGACGTAATTTTTATATAACAAAAGTATATCTTAATTTTTATGGGAACAGCCTCTGAGGCCCTCTTCATTCAGAATAACTTTTGCATAACTGGTAAATCCTAAGACAAAAGAAAAACAAAAACTTGGACCATAATATCTGGATCTCGTTAAAACACACAAGTTACAGTTTTCCCCGGGATATTCCTTGTTATTGATTTCAATTGTAATATACTTAATGCATTTCTCAAACAGGAAGTCGTCATGTATTTTTCGTTTGTTTTACTCCTGGCCTTGCAAAGAGAACCGAATTTCAAATCCCATTTCATAGCGACAGGTTTTAAAAAAGTGTTACCTAGTAGGTATATAGTTTATTTTCCTTCTACTTACAAGGGATTAAGTAATAAGGCTATTTCTGGTAATTTTTACCTCGATTAGCGTGCAGTAGTTAGAAGGATAACATTTTATAGGAATTGTTTGTTTGCAGAATAGTTTGTAGAGAAAGTCACATGAATGAAACGCATCATTTTTGTTTGTTTGTTTAATTCTTTTACGAACGCAAGTTGTGTAAAGTACTTCCTTGGTTGTATTGGGGAGTAGCTCTTTGCTTTTTTACTTTCTCTAGCATGTATATACGTATGTATAATGTGCATAATAGTTATAGAAAGCATTGCATTACGCCCAGTTTCACCGGAATACATGTTTTGAGGAGCCCTGAATAAGGAAAAGCATTCTTAGAAAAATGCCAGTGTATGAATGTTGTGCGAACAGTCTGTTAAGTACCAAACTTGGTACCTATTTAAGTTTACTATCTTCCAAGGTTGAAAAACGAAGATTTTTATAAACATTTCCCCACCCCAAACTATCCTTTACATGGAACATTTTTCGAGATTTTAGAGTTTCTAAAAAAAAAATAAAAAATAAAATAAAAGGCTCCAAGGATTTTTATTAAAGTGGCTATATTAAATGGGTTACATTACGAATAAAATTTATATCCTTAATTTCTTGGGAATAGCCCCTGAAGTCCTCTTCAATCTGAATGAATTTTGCATGACAGGTAAACCGTGAAAAGTGGGTAAAACTTACTACACAAAAATGTAGATCTTGTTAAAACACACAATTTATATCATATGCAGTATTTTTCTAGTGCTAACCATTTCAGATATATTCTCTGTTATTGGTATCAATTTTAAAAGACTTAAACCTTTTCTCAAACGGGAAGCCCTCGTCCGTTTCATAGCTCTTTTGTTTTATTCCTGACCTTGGAAAGAGAATCGGATTTTAATGACAAAAACATAGCGACAGCTTTTAAAATATTTTGACTGTCGCTTTAGGCTATTGTATTTCCTTATTCCCCTCTACATGTAGGAGCTAAGTGATAAGGCAATTTATGGTAATATTTATCTTGATTAGCATTATGTGTATAAAGCAATTATATTTTTTATTTTAGCTTAACGTCTTTTAACTTGATTGGTCATACTGGACGATGAAATAAATTGGTGAAATAATGCTAAGATGATCTCGGACTCCATGGAGCTTAAAGTTACTCGACATTCGTCCTCTCTGGATGAGGGAAAACCCCGAAAAAAAACTATTATCCAAGTAACTCACCCTAAGCGAGATTCGAGCTCGTGACTGTTGAATGTGAAACAGGCACACTATCACCACACTACTCAGGCGGGCTAATAAGATCTTTTGTAAAAATAGTTTGCAGAAGTGATAGAGAAAGTCGTGTAAGGAATACTTATATCAGATTTTCTTGTTCATATCTGAAATGTTGTAAACAGAAAGTAACAAGGTATACTAACGTATTTTATATATACATTAAAAAGCAAATATTCCAATAACTAATCTGCTTGTCTTAAAATATGTAATACAGTCATTGTTACATAAAAACGGAAGACTGTTAAGGATCTGGATGATGATGATGATGATGATGATGATGATGATGATCTTGATGGTATGCCCAGTTAGTAAACTCTGGCCACCTGGAGCAAATTTGTTAAAACTTTCAATTTTCATCGTTCTTCGTTAGAGAAGGCCGGAATTTCATTTCATTTGTTTTTCAATGGTAGCTGTAGCAACTAAAATGACATTTATATTAAATTTTATTTAAAATGGAAATATTTTCTTAAAATGTAGATATTAAATTCGAAACCTGTTGATCCACTGAGGTTGAACGACTTAAACCAAGAAAATGACTTTCATCTTGAAAAAGCAAAGGCTCTTCCTGGATCGACATGATGAGTCGAAATTGCTACAGGCTGTTCGAAAGCGCAGCGAATTTCGCATGAAGACCTACGTTTCCGCGACGGACAATAGAGCCTGGTGCCTCGATGATGAAGATCGGAGACGTTATTTCCTGGAACTTCTTGAGGGTTCAGCATGGGACCTAGTAAGTACTAAGCACCTGCAACACCTTCTTCTAGCCACTGACTTCCTTTAGACCTAGTGGAATAGGACCTAGTAAGTACTAAGCACTTGCAAAGCCTTCTTCTAGCCACTGACTTCCTATGGACCTATTGGAATAGGACCTAGTAAGTACTAAGTACCTGCAACACCTTCTTCTAGCCACTGACTTCCTCTGAACCTAGTGGAATAGGACCTAGTAAGTACTAAGTACCTGCAACACCTTCTTCTAGCCACTGACTTCCTATGGACCTGGTGGAATAGGATCTAGTAAGTACTAAGCACCTACAATACCCTCTTCTAGCCATTAACTTCCTCTGGACCTAGTGGAATAGGACCTAGTAAGTACTAAGTAACTGCAACACCTTCTTCTAGCCACTGACTTCCTATGGACCTAGTGGAATAGGATCTAGTAAGTACTAAGCACCTACAATACCTTCTTCTAGCCACTAACTTCCTCTGGACCTAGTGGAATAGGACCTAGTAAGTACTAAGTACCTGCAACACCTTCTTCTAGCCATTGACTCCCTATGGACCTAGTGGAATAGGACCTAGTGGAATAGGACCTAGTAAGTACTAAGTACCTGCGACACCTTCTTCTAGCCACTGATTTCCTATGGACCTAGTGGAATAGGATCTAGTAAGTACTAAGCACCTACATTACCTTCTTCTAGCTACTAACTTCCTCTGGACCTAGTGGAATAGGACTTAGTAAGTACTAAGTACCTGCAATACCTTCTTCTAGCCACTGACTCCCTATGGACCTAGTGGAATAGCACCTAGTAAGTACTAAGTACCTGCGACACCTTCTTCTAGTCACTGACTCCCTATGGATCTAGTGGCATGGGACCTAGTAAGTACTAAATACTTGCAACACCTTCTTCTAGCCACTGACTTCCTCTGGACCTAGTGGAATAGGACCTAGTAAGTACTAAGTACCTGCAGCACCTTCTTCTAGCCACTGACTTCCTCTGGACCTAGTGGCATAGGACCTAGTAAGTACTAAGTACCTGCAATACCTTCTTCTAGCCACTGACTCCCTATGGACCTAGTGGCATAGGACCTAGTAAGTACTAAGTACCTGCAACACCTTCTTCTAGCCACTGACTCCCTATGGACCTAGTGGAATAGGACCTAGTAAGTACTAAGTACCTGCAATACCTTCTTCTAGCCACTGACTCCCTATGGACCTAGTGGCATGGGACCTAGTAAGTACTAAGTACCTGCAACACCTTCTTCTAGCCACTGACTCCCTATGGATCTAGTGGCATGGGACCTAGTAAGTACTAAGTACCTGCAATACCTTCTTATAGCCACTGACTTCCTATGGAAGTATTAGCCAGAAAGTCCGGGTTGGCACCATGGATCAAGCCCTCGTGTTATGGTCTAGATTATTATTATTCGATGGTTATACCACTTGGCATCACATCAATAGGTGGGTATTTTTTATTATTCTGTCATTAGAGCTACTTTGTAGTTACTTAGTGATCTGTTATAAACGTTTAGGACCCTAAGCCGCAAAGCGTAGCCCAAGATGGAGGGCCCTAATTCGCAAAGCGTAGTCGAGGGATCTATGAAGCTAACACCCTAATGATTCCAAGAAGAAGTAAAAATTTCAGCAATCTAGAGACCTTCACACCTGAACAACTTCATGATTTCAACATTTTCAAATATGGATTGCCAGTAGAAGTCATTTAAATTACTTCTTAAGATCATTGTGTGTATGTGTGTGTCTGTCTGTCCGCCAGTCCGTTCGTGCGTGTGCTAGGGTTGCCAGAATGTTTTCGAAGCAAGCCCGGAGACCAACCAAAGGGGCAACGGATATTTGAGTAAATGGTGACAGAAATTGTTAAACATATATATATTTGTATTATTACGGTTACAAGGTCACAATATTTAGTAGCATAATAAAATTAACTTACTACCACGGCTACGGCGACGGCAACGACTATTATTACTACTACTATTACTACTGCTGCAACCATTCTTCACGGAACTTAGATTTCAGCTCTTCATTTCACTGTTATTACTCACTACCACAGAACAACAAACTATAACTATTTTAATTATGAAAAGTAGCGGTAGTCTATCTACTCACATTCCGGGCGTTCCAATAATTGCCGGTAAACTGCTGACAAGTGACAATGAACAGGCCGCGTCTTGCCAATGTTTCTTTAATAATGTGAGCCAAATACTACTGACGCAACTTTGAAAAGTTGTCAGAATAAGAATAGCATTTTGTTACAATTAGAAATTAACGTTCGAACCAAATTATTACAAATTATTCATGAGTAAGGTAACATTCAAGCCCTAGATTAAAGTCATTGGCCCGTATACCCGGAGAATTCATTCCAAATCCGGGCACTCGCCCGGAAATCTAGCAATCCTAGCGTGTGCTGTAGCCATCGTGTAGCTTTACCGCACTAATTATGTGAGATGGACGTCAAGGAGCTTAAACATGCGGGGAAATAATGCACATTTTCTCATAACTGTCATCCTTTTCTGCACGAATTTTCCCGACAGTTGCTCTTAAGTTTTATCTACTGAAGTTGAGCTGCCATCACATAACTAACAAATACTGCCCCAGTGGTACGACTAACATACCGCACCCTAAGCTGCAAAGCGTAGGTCAATGATGAGGGCCCTAAGCCAGAAGGATAGTCGAGGGATGATTTTTCTGAGGTCATCGGAGCCGACAACAGGTCGTAGTCGAGGGCTCTGCGCAACTAAAACCTCAGTCAACCAGGCCGTAGCCGAGGGCTCTCACCAATCAACTTAATTCAGTATTCCAAATGGTGGTCTTCACTTTATTAGTAGCCACAATTTCCCATGTAATATTTTTGTTAATAAAAATAAAGTTTTTGTCTTTTTTTTTAGAAAAGATAAAAGAACCATAGAACAACAACCAAGAGCATTGTGCTGAATATATATTTAATATTTTAATACTTGTTTATAAATTCCTTCATTTTTCATAAATTATTCATATAAAATTTCTCTTTTACTGGCTATATTGTGGATATATTGTTGAAGATAACTATCCTAAAAATATACATATTAAGTTTAAGATTAACACATTAGAAAAAAGTTGTGAGGCAAATCATCGACCAAAATGTAAAAAGTTTTTGATAATTAAGTTAAAAAGTTTGTTCATAGCAGATTCATAATTTGCAGTGAAAATGTAAGCTAAATCTCCCCTGAAGCATATGCAGTCTTCTCTAGTTCTTATTTTCTGTCCGTTTCTTTCAATTTAAGCATTTCCTGGATTTTTTTTTTTTTTTTTTTTTTTTGGCTTCCTTAGTACTCTTTCCTGCTCGCCTGTGCTCAGTTTAGGTATTCCTTAAGTGTCTGCATAAGTCCAATGTGGCTAGAATACTAAGCCATTAGTACTAAGTACTAAGGCATAAGTCATTGCTTGTACACTAAAGGACATTAAAAATACGCCTGGAAATACTTATCGTAAGACTGGGTCTTTTCGTTGACTCCGTTCATCTCTTTCACAGTTTGCTATTCTCTTAAAGTTGCTATGCTGTTTGCCTGCGATACCGAAGAAAAGGGGATGAACATGAAACGTAACTTGCGACAAATGAAGTTCTGAGTTGCGAACTGATGATCCCGAAACTTTCTGGTTAGACAACAATCCACCTCTTTCACGGGTGATACAAAATTAACTTAATCGTTTCTCTGTGCTACACACTTAAGTTCTAATGCCAAGGTAATTCGCGCACGCTATTGACAAAGTTAACCCTCTATAGCAGTGTTTCCCAACCTTTTGAAGTTCACGGCACCCTTGGGAGTAACATTAAACACTAGGGGCACCCTTCCTTTAATTAAAAGAAAATTAAGCTTAATATGTTAATTTATTGAAATATTATATAATAATAACGTACACCATAACATAATACTGTAAACTTTACTACAATCACTGAGTAAAAATACATCAATAAATTTTGTTCGATTAATGATTAATGTGAAACTTGTGATTGATGCTTAGAGCACAGATATGTGATGTCGGGTCTTACAGTTGACAGTGAAACACGCAAATCATCCTCAAGGTTATTCAGTCTATTTCTTGCTTTGCATTTTATTGTCACCATAGCAGAGAAGGCTTGCTCGCATAGATAGGATGTTGAAAAGGGCAAAAGTGCGTTAATTGCTTTCTTCATTAGGTTAGGGTACTCCTCTCTCCGTTGAAGCCAAAAACTAGCCACCGACGCCTCACTCTTGGTGAACTTGCCTTTGAGTGTGGAATCAGCGCAAAGATCAATAAATTCATCTCGTTCGCAAGCAATGAAATCTATTTCCTCTGCACTATCTACGAAATCAAATGGTGAGACAACCCAGTCGAGATTCGTAGTGGAAATAGTTGGAAACTACGCATCTATTGCATCTTGCAATCTTGATAAGTGATCACAAATGCGGTCTTTCAGCTTACCCAGATCTTTATCTCCTGCCACATTAAGAAGAGATGGAAAGTTCGACAAATATCTTTTTTGAACTGCAGACTTTCAAGTTTTCTTTTAAAACCTTTCATTTTATTGGTTGAGGAGATTATTGTTTCATGTCGACCCTGCATCGAAACATTCAGTTCATTCAGCTTATGAAAAATATCTGCCAGATACGACAGTTCAAAACACCAAGAATCACTTAGTAAGAACTCATGAAATGTGTCTTGATTTTCATCCTTAAAAAAGTTTTTAGCTATTCTTTAAGTTCGAGAAACCGGTTCAATACACGACCCCGCGACAACCACCTTACTTCTGTGTGAAGTAACAAAGAGGTATGAGCTGCATCCGTTGCGCGACATAACTGTTCAATAATAAAGGTCGAGACTTCATATAGTTCACCATTTTCACAACTTGGTTAAACACTTCAGCAAAATCTTCATTACACGCTTTCACGACTAATGCCTCTCTATGCAGAAAACAGTGAGTTATAATAATGGATGGATTTTCATTGAGAGCTCTGGCAGTAAAACCTTTAATTTTCCCAGACATAGATGGTGCATCATCTGTACATATACCACAAGTCTTTCCATGAAAGATCATGGTCATTGAGATAGGAATTAATAGAAACGAAAATATCATGGCCTGTGGTTGTAGTCTCCAGCGGTCTACAGAACAGAAACTGTTCACTAATATCTTTTTCATCAATATATCTGATAAAACCAAGGAGTTGCGGTTTATCACCAATATCGAGACTCTCATCTACTTCCAAAGCAAATATTCTATAAGTTTTTATTTTCTCCGTGACTTGTTCGTTGATATTGCATGACATTTCAGATATCCTGCGGCTGATTGTGTTGTTGGACAGAGGAACTTTCGAAATTTGATTAGCTGCTCCTTCGCCAAGTATTGTTGAAACTATAACTTGACATCCAGGGCCAATGATTTCCTCTCCAAGAGTATGAGGTTTCTTTTTTTTTAGCTATCAGTTCTGCTACTTTAAATGAGGCTTCAAGAGCAGTATCACCAATGGTCATTCTCTTTACCATTCGCACAGCTGTTTTCTTCTCCCCTTCTAATATATGTGAAAAATACATTTCACTTTTCTGTGACACACTAGGATGCTTTGTTGTAAGATGCCGCTTCAGTTTGCTAGGCACCATGGCCTCGTTGCTAAGTGTTTCGCCACAAACTAAACACACAGGGATAGGGTTTTCCTCGTTGTTATTCCACTTAAATCCATACGCTAAATAACTGTCGTGGTATGTTCTTTTCTTTCGTTTGTCTTCTTTATGTGGTGAATTCGACGGTCCGGGAGAAACTGTAAGATTTGGCTTCTTAAAGCAAGCAGTAGGAGCCGACTGTTCACTTTCACTGTCCTGGCGTTTACGTTTAACAATGAACTTATCCATAGCTAAACACTGTGAATCAACGCGAGGAAGACAACTGAAAGCGCCAAGCGGCGTACACTTTCATCTGTCGAAGTCTCGGAAATGTTCGTGAGGAAGCGAGTAGTCTCGGGAATGTTCGACAGGGTATAGCTGTAATGCCATCTGTGGGATACTAGTATAACTGAATTATTGAAATGAATCGACCACTATCACCATCTGCCGTGCATGAGAGTAATTGATTTGACTTATTTTATTTCAAGACCTTACAACACTTAAGGCTTCAGTAGAAGGTATTTTTTGTTTTGTTTATCTCAATATCTCGCGGCACCCCTTAGCCAATCACACGGCACCCTAGGGTGCCGGGACACACCGGTTGGGAACCGTTGCTCTATAGCAGGAATTGTGTTGTTACATATGCCGTTCTTCCTCAAATTCGCAAACCAGTTTTATATCCCTTTCACCGACACTATAACACAAACAACCGTGAATAGCCGTGATCGTTAGTGCAATACGAAGTGGACTGGCTATCTATTCAACGTCGCGACTGCAATGAAATATATCTTTGGTAAAGAAGGGAAGGGGCCCAAATAAAATAAGTGGTGTGATTGTACGCTAGGATGCTAATGGGGTTACATTTCACCCCTATTGCATGGATTTTGCTTTTTATTATTATTTAAAAAAAACTACATTTTATTTCAAAAATATTAACCTTCTTACAGTATAAAACAGCTATAAATAGCATAATTTTATCATTGAGGGTTAGTTTATGAAATTAGAAAAAATAAAATAATTAAATTCCAAAACATTTGATTAATCATCTTAGTTGCCGAATGACAACATGCAGTAGCGGGTTTTCACTTAAACGAGCTAACCTGTTCTGAGGGAGCATCGAGTGGGATTGAGGGGAAGGGTGGTTTGCCCGATCGGTTTTGTCTTTTCTATACATGCACTGGATAGTCTCCAAAATGATACATTAAGGTCCCATTGGAATTCTGGATATATTCCCCCAACCATATTTTTAGAAGTTTATTGGTATATAAAGCTATAAAAACTAGCTTGATAAACCACAGGATTAGCTTGGATGTTTTTGTGTATTTCAGCAACTGTTTTTTTTAGAAGTGTTCGGACATAATGCAAATGTCCTTTTATAGAAGATTTATGGTGTTATCCGTGTCTTCAACTGAGAGAGTGTTCTCTCTTATTGCATTGCCATATTAACAAGTTAATATATATATATAAAGAGCAACACAATCGCGTGATTTGAAACACATAGAACCAAAAATACATTGTTGCTCAGTTTCGCTAAACAACATACTGTGGTTTGCTGTTACAAAATGGCTGCACTCCACTTTCAGCTTGCATTAGTATGAGAAACATGTGATCCAAGTTATTTTACAAAATCTATAAAAAAATTGCACCTCCAAGGCTTGAAGCACAAAATAAAAAAATGATGTCAGTGATTGTCATCTAAGAGAATGTGGCTATCAGAATTTAACTGGCATTTTGTTAGAGCAGATACCAAAAAATTCTTTAACCAAGAGAATCTTGAAGTCCAATTTACAAGAAAAATAAGAACAGTGAGCTTGCGTTTTCTTCCTAATATTGTACCTACCCCGTTGATAGTGACAAATGGCATACAGTACCAATACTGGAAACTCTGAAGAATTAATATAGGAGGCTGGGGACACGCGACGGTCCTGCCATCAAGTGTAATGGTCTGCTGTACACACCAGCTGATTTAACTCAATGGAAATGATGCTGTTACACGCGTCATAGTTTCTTTTAAGAGCAGAATAAATACGCCAATTTATGCATTTTCTTTTAAGTAGTTCAAAAACAAGATGCAATCTAATATTTCAAGTCAGACATGCGTTAAATTTTATAGGTCACACAATAAAATTGTTTATATTACCATTCAATTTGGCTACATTAGTGGGAAGAGAATAAACTACACAATTATAAATTACGCTTTTAAGCTCAATTTTTAATCAGTCATATATCTTGCGGTGTTGCCGAATAAAATCTAGTTTTAATACAGTTGTTTTGTGAAAATACAAGTATCACGAGCTGCCAAGACGTATTTCGGAGAAAAGCCAATTTTGCCCAGAGGCAGGTCAGCTGATATTCGCTAATCTTTAGAGGTGGTAATAATAATAATAATAATAATAATAATAATAATAATAGAACATACACAGTATGTAGAGAAGGTATTGCATTCCACCCCAAAATTCGGTACCGAGATTTCCCTGAACGTTTTGTGGTCCCCTGAATAAAAGATAAATATTTTGAGGAAACAAAAGTCCGTGCGGTGTGAATACCATAACTGAGGTACTCATTAGCACAATGTTCTTATTACTTAGTTCCTTATAAGTAGGAAAAAATAAGGGAATACACTAGGCTAAAGCCATAGTCAAATGTTTTAAAAGCTGTCGTTATGCGATTGTCATTACAAATCCCTTCTTTTCTTGGCCAGGAGTAGAACAAAAGAAGACCCCACGCTCCCGTCTGAGAAAAGTATAAGTACTTCGCAACTGAAACTAATAACACTAAATACCTCGAAAACTGCAAGCTCCACGAGAAAAATGTATAGGACATAACTTCTGTATTTTAACAAGACCTACCTTTTTACTTTCTCTATAGGCACTATGTACATAGTGTATTACTTTCTCTATAGGCACTGTGTACATAGTGTATAGAGAATGTATTGCACTCCACCAAAAAATTCGATACCGAGATTTCACCGAAAATATATGTTTTAGGGTCCCTTATATCTAAAAAAAAGCATTTTCGGAAAAAGGTCCGTGTGTGTGTGTGTGTGTGTGTGTGTGTGTGTGTGTCCGTGTGTCTGTGAACACGATAACTCAAAAACGAAAGGTAGGTAAAATATCAAACTTGGTATTTAAGTTTAGTATCTTCCAGGGATGCGACACGAAGATTTTGAGAAAAATACCCCCAACCCTAACTACCCTTTACATGGAACCTTTTTCGAAAATTTTGATTTTCTCAAAAATGGCTCTAATGATTTTGATTAAAATTTCGTATATTAAAGATATTTACCTGACAAATAAAATGTATATCTTGAATTTTCTGGGAAAAGCCTCTGAAGAGTAGTTTATTCTGGATGAATTTTACTAAATTTTGAATAACTGCTAAGCGGTAAGAGATGGACAAAAACTTACTGCACAAAAAATGTAGAGCATGTTAAAACACATAATTTATGTTATATACATTTTTTTCGTGGAATTCGTCGATAGATCTGACACACCAAGGCATGTCCAGTTTGTATCTTTGCCCTTAGCAAACAGTAAGCACGGAAAACAAAATAGCTTATTTGTAGTAATACAACCACAAATCCAACTATTTCTTTTGTATATATTTACATTGAAAGACCTGCAAAATGTCGTACCTTGGCTGGTTTGTGCTTGTTTTAATTCGAGCTGAGGTACTGGCCTGCCAAGCTTCTTAACTTTACACTTCTCTTCCAAGCTTAAAGCTGTGAAGTTTGTTTTTAAAAGGTATTGAACGCTGTTCATTCTTCTTTGAAAACAAACACGAACAGATGAATATGCATATGAACACCAAAGCACAAGTATATAACCGAATGCACTGTTACATATGTATATTATTCAGTAAACAACTCTATTATAATGAAAACACTCGTGCTATTTGCTGCAGTCCTGTAGCTCTTCGTTTGGGATTAATTCGTGTGTTTCCGCCAGAGCCGACTCGCATTAGAGCTGGTCATCACTCCAGCTCAAATCCAGTATTGTTAGCGCGTTTCCCCTTACCCCTCTCCACCGAAGAAGCACCCGCAAACTTATTCTCGGAGGTTCAGAAGAGAGATTAAACCTGGGCAGCGCGTTGGAACGTATACGGCTATTGCAAAGACTTGAAGGCTTTTCAGTCGATAAAATAGTGTGAAAATGCAAATAAAATGAATAATACGAGAAAGGATAAATATGTAAATTATAAATTTATGTATTTTAAAATGCAAAGATTTCTTTCCATCGGCGTGATTTTGCTCAAATTGATTATCAGAAAATTAAAACCATTTGTAGTTAAATACATCCCAATATAAATGGTCTAAAATGATTCATCTATGTGTATAGATGATTATATTAAGAAAATAAGTTAGGTACAATAATTTATTTGATATTCATATTGATTAATAATATTATTTGTGATAAGAACAGTCACACGCTTTATAGATAAAAGACATAACAAAAATATAAAGTTTTGAGGTAGACGATAGGCACCTAACCTACTGTAAGGCAATTAAAAGAGGTTATTTACACTTAACACAGGCTGTGTTACACAACACACTTATTTACTTGGAATCTACACGTTGTTACATTCTTCAAAATAAGCATTTAAAATGTAAAATGTATTTGATTTGGCTATATAAAATTAATCTAAACTTGTCCTGCCACGCATACACTCGTACTAGGTGGAAGATTTGCTCTGCCAATATTTGTAATATAGAGCTTCATCCGCTCTTCATTTATTTTTCCTTCAGGCGAGTTAAAAAGTCTGTAACCATTTTATAAACGATTGGATTTGTAAAAAATCGCACGCTAATTCACATCTAAATACAAATACTAGATATCCGCCTGGTGATAAAATGGCGGATTTGGCGGCATTTGGCTCCGCAAAGGATGGCGGTACTCTCTAACCTACAGTAACTCTACTCAAAGACATTAAATGTATGCCTGGAAATACCGTAAGACGGGATATTTTCGCTGACTCCGTCCATGTGTTTCACCTGTTTGCTATGCTCTTAACAGCGTATTGGACAGGCCACTTTACCGAAGGGAAGTGAAACGCAATTTGCGAGAAATTAAGTTTTGAGTTGCGAACTGGTGATCACCAAACTCTTGATTGGACTATACTCGTCACCTCTCACCGGGTGATACAAATAGATTAATCTTTTTTCTGCGCTACATACTGAAGTTCTAATACCAAGGTAATGCGCGGACGTGTAGACTAAATTAATGCACTGCTTATTCAAGTCAACCTGTTCTGTGGGTGTGTCAAGTGGGGCTGAGGGATAAAGGGGTGGATTGCATCGGTTTTTCATTTTCTTGCTCGCGTAGTGTGTTTTACCAGAATGGCACCAATGAAAATCTTGGAAAGACCCGAGTCCTCGCCAAACGTTCATATTTTCAACAAAATCACAGTCAGGCGTATTTTTAATGTCTTTGCCTGTACAATGTACATAGCAGGTAGAGAAGGTATTGTATTCTACCCATCGTAAACACATGTTTTGGGATCCTCAAATCCAAAAAAGTTAGAAAAAGATCGGTTTTAATTTTAATATCTTTCAAGGATACACAACGAAGATTTTCAGAATCCCCATACTAGCCTTTACATAAGAAAAATGTAACATTTTTCTCAAAAGGCTCTTAGCGATTTTTTTTTATTAAATTCCGTATGTTAAATATATTTAATTGACAAATGAAATTAATATATCTTTCTGGGAATAAGCCTTTGAAGACCACTTCATTCTGGACAACTTTTGTATGACTTGTAAGAGAAAGAAGAAAACTTGCTACACAAAAAATGTAGATTTCGTTTAAACATACAATTTTATTTTTTTATTTTTATTTTATTTATTTATTTTTTTTGTATAGTTAACCGACTCCGAGATAGTTTTTGTTACTTCTTAAAAATTTAAACTACTTAAACTTTTGTCAAACAGGAAGTCATCTTTTGTTTCAGGTCTCTTTTATTTAATCCTAACCTTTTCAAAGAGAAGCAAATTTCCATAATTGAACTAACTAGTAAGGCCATTTATGCCCATATTTATCACAATTTACATGAAGTAGATAGAAGAATAAGCTTTTGTAAGGGTAGTTTGTTTTAGAATATGCCGAGAAATTAATGTGAACGTACACATATTTTGAATATTTCTTCTTTCCCTATGATATCATGGTTTCTCAGCATAATTTCGTACATGATCAATTGCCTACACTTTCTTTTTCCAGGGGCTTTCTGGATCAGCAGGTCAATATGTGCCTATTCCAGTTTTGATAGACCTGTTGGTGAAAGACAAACTAGCTGAAATTGAAGAGCTTCAGAATGAAGTGAAGGAACTGAATAGCATTCTTGATCATATGTCCAAGTATCTGAGTCCAGGTCAGAAGAAAGAACTGCAAGATATGGTAAGTTTACAAGATGATGCAAGCTTGCTTTAGCTCTGGTATTATTACACTATGCACTGCAAGCTTACCACTTTCTGGAGGAGGTTGAACTGCATATACGCAGTGAAAATAGTTGATGGAATACTATTCTCGTGCTTCATAGGATAATAGGAGTTTAGGACAAATAAAAACCACTTAGGTATGTTCAGTTGTATTATAAATTGGACCATTTTGTATTATACTCGTACTTTCTTACAATCCCTGCCAATACAAAAGATACATGCCACTACTTGTTAATTCCATGCTATCCAAAATAGACAAGCCATAGTCGCATAAATACGCAGTTCGCTTTCATTTAGTAACGCCGGTAATTTCCCGCAGCGTATTAGCTGTGAATGACTCATCCAAGGCAACGATTATCAGCCGTATTATACTGCGTCAGTTGCTGCCTTCAGTTTGAGCTGTAACTAGAGTTTGTTCATTTGTGCCTCTCAAAAGTGAAAGTTTATTCAAGCCGGCAACTTGGGACACCGCTACAATTTTTTTTTTTTTTATCAAAGAATTTCTAGTTCACGAGTTTGCCACTATGTGCACATGGAGACGAGGGATCAATTCATTGTCCATAGATGGCACTATTAGGACAAAATCACGACTTGCGGAGGTGAAACATGGCAGTTTTAGCCCAGGGGTCTTTTATTTTAAGGTATAAGGTACCAAAAGCTTTACCTCCCTTCGAAGGAAGCCATGTTAAGGACTTTTACATCTGAAAAGGTCCATCATCTTTCTTCGGGATTGAACCCGAATTTTGAGTATTAGAGGATAGCATGGTAACCATATATACGTATGTATATGTATAGCGAAAGAGAAGAGAAAGATAGTTACAAAGTTTTGGACAACAGAATTGCTAAACGCTAAATCTAGGAAGTGAAAATAAAACATTGAGGCCCATGAGATACCCAGACCATGCTACGATTTTATCACGTGACCGACTGAGTTTCTGTTGAATATTGCAACACTGAAAGCATGTGTTATGTGTGGTTCTAAAAGTGGCTGGTTTTGGCCATAAATGATCTAATTAGTGTTGCCCAATCATACTACATTAATTAACATTTTCAGTGTTCGTAATATAAAACTTGTTTTGTTTATTTAAAGATTCAATTATTATGCGTGTATTTTCCGTGTGTGAATTTGGCGGTTCACAATGACCGTTTGCATAATTTCTGGTGTAGATTACTTGGCCATTATACTATTATTGAAATACTTAGCGTGGTTGGTGTTATAAAATATTTGTGAATGTTTTATAAGTTCTTTGTCTTTAAAGTTTAAAATTAGTGTTAATAACAATTCTTTATTCTTGAGGTAATCCAATACTCTAACCTCAACATGAGCATGATGCCAAGGTATACGTACAACTGATAGTAATATATATTGGTCATATCAGACGATGAATGAAATTGGTGAAATCATGCTCAAATGATCTCGGGGTCCATCCGGGGTCAAATGTTCTCGGGCTGATACTATTTGTAACCTTACGCTTGCGTAATGGTAACCATGACACCAAAGAGCACTTGAGCCCAGAAGTTCGTAGCTTAGATTATATTGGGATGTCAGTTTCTATGATCTCCGTTTCGCACAGTTGAAACAATTTATTTTTTTACAATATGAACACATTGTTTAGCAATTCATGGGTCTCATAGTAGTCGCGTGTAGCCATTAGACAAGAGTTTATTCCGCCGCTTAAATCATTGTTCAGTTTCTACGTTTCAAAGCACACATTTCATAAATGTTTTCAACATACCTAATTGCTTCATTACACTAATCTATGCAGGTTCATTACTGCATTCAATACTGAACGCTACATAGATTTCATTCACAGTCTTTTGGAAGTAATTTGTACTTGGGAGTTTAATGTAAACTAAGCGCATTAGTACTGGTCAAGTATGTATCTCTTTGAGAAAAACGAGAAAATAAAATAAATAAATAAATAAATTAACAAATAAAAAATTGAACCTTCAGAGAGCGGTGCAATCTTAGTAACACGTCATTCGTTGGCCAAGTGCTATACCGACTCACCATTTTAGCGGGGCTCTCTGGCAACTACATATAACTTGAAATCAATCAACGGTTGTCAGTGGCGTGTACACCCTTAAAGAACAGGCGATTGTGCCAAAATTGGAAGTCCAATAATTTTAATTATCGTATTGATTTTGTACCAATACTGCATTCCTTCGACTACTGTCACACAAATGAGGCATTCTAAATGAAAATGCGACCTCCAGGTCCATGTTCTTTTAATTTATTGTCACTGGTGTGCGATCTAGAAAACATACCAACTTTGGCAAAAGGGGCAATGGGTTCCCTATCTCAAACCATTTATTTAAGACCCCTCTACAATCCTGCCAGTTTGTACGGGTGAATTCTGCAACACTGTGTGTGTGTGTGCGCGTTTGTGCGTGCGCGCGCGCGTGTGCGTGTGTGTGCAAAGAATTTACTTTGCCAACATAGCTCTCGCCGAAGGGTAAGTGAAATGGATTTATGTATGTATATATGAATGTGTGTGTGTCTGTGTGTAGGTGTATCTTGAATTTTCTGGGAATAGCCTCTGAAGACTATTTTATTCTGGATGAGTTTTACCGAAGTTTGCATAACTGCTAAACCATAAGAGATGGACAAAAACTTAGAATACACAAAAAATGTACACCACGTTAAAACACACAATTTAAATTATATGCATTTTTTTCGGGAAGTTGATCGGTTTATAGACATTCCTTGTTTTTGGTTTCAGCTTTGAAAAACATACTTTTCTCATACAGTAATTTGTAAACTCCTGTCCATACAAACAAAGGAACTTCAGTCACATAGCAACCAGCTTTTGGCTATCACTTAAACCTATGGTACTCCCTTATTTCGCTTTTACTAACAAGAAAGCAATTAATAGAAATATTTCTGCTAATTTTTCCTCGATTAGATGAAGTAAATAGAATAATTTGTTGCAGAGATGTAGAGAAAGTCATGTGAATGGAACACATCAGTTTTTTCCTACTATGTATAACAAGTAGGGAAAGTAATGCAATCCACCCTAAAATTTGTTAACGAGATCTCATTGCAAATACAGAGGTTATTCAAAAAGAAAGAACAGATTTCAAACATTTATTGCTTCCAAACTCAAAAGATAGAAACAGGATTCCAACGTCCTGGAGAGAAAAAAGTGTACAATTTTATAATATGCATTCAATATGAGCACCGTGTGTTACACGACACATGTCAAGAAAGTGGCTCATTTCTTGCCACACATGAATCAGCTTGTCTCCAGTTATTGAATTCACAGCTTCAACAATTCGATGTCGGAGATCTTCAAGAGCGTCAGGCATAAAAGGGATAAAAACACGGTAATTTACGTAACCCCATAGATAAAAATCACAAGGAGTGAGATCTGGAAACCTGGGAGGCAACCGGCAATAAAGTTAATCTTCCTCCTCCTCTTCCAATCCAATGTCCTGGAAATGTGTTATTCAAGTAACGTCGGACGTGATAAGAGAAATGAGGCGGGGCACCATCTTGCATGAAGATGAAGCCATCTGAGTGTTTTTAAGTTGGGGAAATAACCAGTTTCCAAGCATGTCTAGATAGTCCTGTCACATTTTTTCCCATGAAAGAGAAAGGCCCATACACCTTGGTTACAGATATTGCACAGAAGACGCTGATAACCTAGAAGTTGAACGCCCTTAAGTCCCCCCACCCCCAATCGCACAGAAGACGTTCACCTTTGGTGAATCTCTTTCATGTTGAATAATTGCCCTAGGATTTTCACTTGCCCAAATTCAAACGTTATGGCGATTAACTTTACCAGAAAGATAAAAAGTGCATTCATCGGAAAAAAAAATTATCATTGAGCAAAATTGTCTTTTCCATATCTTCTAACATGCCTATGCACAATTCGTGACTTTTGTTGTGGTCGTCAGGATGCAATGCTTGCAATAACTGCAATTTGTATGGCTTCAGGAGTAGACAATGTTTTAGAACTCGCCATACCGTTGGTTAAGGAATGTTAAGTTCCATGCTTATTCGTTATGTGGATTTCTTTAAGCTCCTTTCGTATAGTGTACGAATACGCTCGACATTTGCGTCCGATGTGCGAGGACGTCCCGTGCTTTTCCTTTTGCAAATGCAACCATCTTCTACAAATTTTCGATGCCACTAGTAAATTTACTAATGACACGGCAGTTGTCTATTAAATTGACGGCGAAATGCTCGTTGAACTGCAACAATAGGCTCTAGTTTTGCTAATTGCAGCACACAAAATGTGTGGTGTCACCGCCATTTCACTACAGAAATACAACTAACAACAGCGCCAATGCGGTCGTGATTGGAACTTCTACCCCCGCGCTATTTCAATTGTAAACTTTTCTCTCTCCACGAACGTTGGAATCATGTTTGTATCTTTTGTAGTTTGGAAGCGATAAATGTTTGAAATCTGTTCTTTCTTTTTGAATAACCCTGTACATCTTGAAATCCCTCTTAAAAATTATTTTTTAGAAAAAAGTGTGTGTGTGTGTGTGTGTGTGTGTGCGCGCGTGCGTGCGTGCGTGAGAGAGAGAGAGAGAGAGAGAGAGAGAGAGAGAGAGAACGGCATAACTCTGCATCCAAACTACCATTTACTGCAAAATGTTTCAAACATTTTATGTTTTAAAAAAAATTTAAAGAATTTTAATGACAATGTGTATATTTCTCGTTAAAGCGCACAATTTATGATAAATAATTCTTTTTTTTTTAGTCCTTTAAGTTTTAAAAAAATCTGATGTGTACCATTCACATGACTTTCTCTATATCCCTGCAACAAATTATTCTTAAAAAGCTTATACTTCTATTTACTTTATGCTAATCAGAAAAAACAATAGCAGAAATAGTTTTATTACTTGCTTCTTTGTAAGTAGAAGCGAAATAAGGGAGTACCATATGTTAAAGTGATAGTCAATAGCTGGTTGCTATGTCAATGAAGTTCCTTTGTTTATATGGATAGGAGTTGACAAGTTCATATCGGAAAAGTATAAGTTTTTCATAGCGGAAATCAAAAATAAGGAATGTCTCAAAAACGACGAACTCCGCGAAAAAAATGCATATAACATGAATTGTGTGTTTTAACGTGCTCTACATGTTTTGTGCAGTAAGTTTTTTGTCCATCTCTTACGGTTTAGCAGTTATTCAAAATTCAGTAAAAGTCATCCAGAATAAACTACTCTTCACAGGCTATTCCCAGAAAATTCAAGATATACATTTTATTTGTCAAGTAAATATCTTTAATATACGAAATTTTAATCAAAATCGTTAGAGCCATTTTTGAGAAAATCAAAATTTTCGAAAAAAAGTTCCATGTAAAGGGTAGTTAGGGGTTGGGGGATTTTTCTCAAAATCTTCGTGTCGCATCCCTGGAAGATACGAAACTTAAATACCAAGTTTATAATATACGAAATTTTAATCAAAATCGTTAGAGCCATTTTTGAGAAAATCAAAATTTTCGAAAAAAGTTCCATGTAAAGGGTAGTTAGGGGTTGGGGGATTTTTCTCAAAATCTTCGTGTTGCATCCCTGGAAGATACGAAACTTAAATACCAAGTTTGGTATTTTACGACTTTTCGATTTTGAGTTATCGTGTTCACAGACACACACACGGACCTTTTTGTGAAAATGCTTTTTTTGGATATTGGGGATCCTAAAACATATATTTCCGCTGAAATCTCGGTATCGATTTTTTTGGTGGAGTGCAATACCTTCTCTATACACTATGTACATAGTGCGTATAGAGAAAGTAAAAATTATACTTTTCTTGAATGGAAAGTCATTATTGGTTTTTATTTTGGTGGAAATAATAAGAGAGCAGAATTTCGAAGTCATTGCATAGTGACCATTCTTAAAAGAGTTGACTGTTCCTTAAATTCTGTTGTATTCCCCTAATCTTTTGTCTTACGTGGAATTAGGCAATAATACACTTTTGTTTAACATGAAGTAGAACTATAAGCTTCAATAAGAATACTTTGTACAAGAATGAGTAGAGAAAATAATGTGAAAGCAGCACAGAATTTTTTCCCTTTGCTCTCTACTCTTCCTAGTTTTGTTTGTGCTGCCCTTTAAGGTGAGGCTTTTGGTAATCCCACATTTGTTTTCAGCAGCTGTATGCTGGCCTCAGGTAGGCATAATGAATGAAATAAAGTGTATCTCTGTTATTGGATTTTAGCATTGCACATTTTCAGAAGCATTATAAATCCTGCAATTCAATATTGCAGAATAACAGCACATTGGGTATTCAAACTGTTTAAACATGCAGGTACTTGGTAAAACAAGTTCCAGTTCTTCCCCCCTCCCCATTAAGTTTCAATACAAAATTCTGATAAATTTGATTCTAAAATATAATCTACATTTTCCATATCTGTTTGCTACTAAATTAATCAAAAGAAATAAAAATAACTTAATTATAAAAATCCCTTGTGGATCTTTTCATTGATGATTACCTTCAGTAGTTGAAGGACTCTCATAGACGAATACCTGACCAGTTAGATGACTGCAAGAATGAATAATGACAATGCATGAATTTTTGTTTTCTAGAGAGATGAACTGGAGAAAAAGAAACAAGCAGCTAGAGCTGCTGGTTTACACAAAGCTGCCGAAGCCCCTCCTGTTGTGGTAAGTTTGAATGCTCTTAATGTTACTTTTATTGATTCATTGCAATACACAATACTCTAAAGAAGAACAGGTCACTGGCCCATTCTTTGAAGATGACAAAAAAAATGTGGGTCACCTATGGGATTTTCTTAGAGTATAATTTCTACTTTGCAATTTTGCCACTATGCATACATTCTGACAAGGGATAGTTTAGTCACCCACAGATGGCAACATAGGATGAAATCACAACTTGCGGATGTGATAATGGTAGAATTTTGCCTGATGAAATTCTCTTACAAAGTGTGGGGTTCTTTTAAGTGCAAATAAACATTACATGGAACCAATGTCTTTACTTCCCTTCTGAAGGAAGCCATACTTAGGGGAGATGACAATGATTGAAATAAAATGCAAGTAACATTGTTGGGGATCAATGAGCTGCAGTTGTAAAATATTATAAGTAACCTTGCATGAGGAAAACAACATAGACATCCAACATTACCAGACCTTCCAATTTGTCAGTTGTCAGAAAATCTTCCAGTTTTTGGTGCTCTGTCAGGAATACTAATTTTTGTCCTAAATCTTTGGATTTTCATTTTAAATTTCTCTTTATAAATTATATTTTAATTTAATTGAATTTTTTAAGTCAGCCAATTTCTAAATTTAGGGGAAATTCTTTATTAAAGAAAAATGTTATTTCTATCCTAGGAATTTTATCAGGTTTTATTTTGCAACAGTTGTGATTGTGATGCAAATACTTCATTTAAGTGAATACAAAGATATCAAGAAGAGGACAATAAATAAACTCAAGAGTGTGCAGAAAAATCAGAGTGGGAGAAAAATATATTTTCAAAGTGTTTTTATAATGAAATAAGAACAGAAAGATTTATTTTGGTGTGAAATCATCAAACATTGTATTAAATAGTGGTTTCTGATGAACAATGAACTCATATTATCGTACAAGTTCAGTGTAGTAATTTCATAAATTTTATTTAGTTACTTCAATATATGTTATAGCTTTATTGAAGTTGTTTTAAGCATTTTTACATCACAATTATAAAATATGGATTTTTTTCAAGCCTGGCTCTGACCTTTGAAGCGTTCCATCCCTCCATTGAGGAGTTATCTCTTAGCATGCGGGAGGACAGAAGTAAAGGGATAACCAGTACTCTGCTGTATTTCAGATTTAATATTTTTAAATCCTATTACAACCATAACCACAGTAAAACAAATGTGTTCAGTCTCTTCTCAAGCAAAACATTCTTAAAATCTTTAAAAAAAAACAACTCTTTAACCGGTCCAATCCATATGCAACAAAATACACTAAAATTACACTCCAGTTGTGTTTAGCAATTAACTCTAAAATTTACTAAGAGATTTGGTAATAAGCAAAAACACTAGTAGATTATGAATTGAATTTCCAACATAAAACTGTTAAAATTAAATTAAGATTTAAATGAATAAGAGGGCACTAATAATTGTGTAATAAAAAAAAACCGGCCCACTATAAAGTTAACTTTCGGTAATGGAAAGTTCGTGTTGTAAAGTTGACTGTAAATTGCTTCCCCTTCAGACAAACCATTCAGGGAGAAAAAAAAAAAAACACCAGTAATTAGGTCCCAGATCTCTGACTGGTAAAAAGGTAAAGAAATTAATACCTAGATAGAATGGTACACACTGTAAGGCAAGGTTAAATTCACTTTAACTGAAATACCAAAATGGTCCCAAAATTTTGTAATAGGAAATTTTGTAATAACCCTAGTAAACCCCAAAATTTATTTAAAACACCAACACACTATAAAATCAACTAAAGAACTGTAACTTTAACTTTCTGGAATGAAGAGGCTATAGGCCTACCTATTTAAGTGTAAAATTACTTCACTTAAAATACACAGACCAAGGTATGTACAATTTATCAGGTTAACTGCCCAAATATAGTTGAACAAAAACCCTAAAATAAATCACAATAAACAAATTATTAAATCAGAGAAGGAAAAAGATTTAATCTATACTAAAGATGATAAAGGTAACAGCATCACAATTTTAGATAAAATTGATTACATAAACAGAATGGAATTCTTACTTAAAGGTGGTGATTACAAAAGAATTGATAACAGCCCTTTAAAATCATGCATTTCAATTTTTAATAAAACCCCTAATGAAATGAAAATTGTTCCAAATAAGGAAAACAAATTTTAGAAGTTAGTACTCCAATTTTACCCAGAATTTATGCTCTTCCCAAAATTCATAAACCTGGAAGTAAAATGAGACCTATTGTAAATTACATAAACTCATCTACTTACAACCTAGCTAAATAGTTAAATAAAAAATTCAATAATTTTGAAAAATTTGAGAGTTTAAGTACTAAAATTTCTTTTGAGCTACTAGAAAGGATCAGCAATACTACATTGCTAATTTCTTTCGGTGTAACTGTTTTGTTTCCAAGCATTCCTAGAGAAAAACCGCTGACTGTTTTTTAAAAAAATTGTTAAATTCTATAGAATTGAATGAAGATTTAATAATTGTCTTGTTAACTACTAATCTTTGGTTAGATCTAAATGCTTTAATGACAAATTCTATCAACAAACTTCTGGTTTACCTTTTTTTTCTGATCTTTTCATGAGCTAATTTGAAATATAGGTCACTAAAGCATTCCCTCTAATTTTTAAAACTTGGTATAGATATGTAGATGATATACTTGCTATTGTTCCTGATACACATTTAAATGATGCTTTAAAACTTTTAACTTTACAAGACAAGTCTATAAAATTCACATCAGAAATTGAAAGTGATGGATATCTCCCTTTCCTGGATTTAAAAATAATAAAAAATAGCAATAAATTGAATTTTGGAATATACAGTAAACAAACTCATACTGGTAATTACACAAAAAAATAATAAATGGCTTTAACACTTTTTCACATAAATTTGCTGTTTTTAATAGTTTAATTTATAGATTAATTAGTTTACCCCTATAAAGAATATAAGCACATTATCAACACTGCTTTAATTAATGGTTTTAATTGTTATAAGTATAAAAAAAAATTAAAAAAAAATTGAGAAGTTTAAATATCAAAAAGCTATTAAAGATTTTAAGAAAATAAAAATAATCACATAGTTAAAATATCTGAAGTGTACCATTCACATGACTTTCTCTACATCTCTGCAACAAATTATTCTTAAAAAGCTTATACTTCCATTTACTTCATGCGAAACAAATAGCAAAAATAGTCTTATTCCTTGCTTCCTTGTAAGTAGAAGTGAAATAAGTGAGTACCATAGGTTAAATGATAGTCAAAAGCTGGTTGCTATGTCACTGAAGTTCCTTTGTTTGTATGGACAGCAGTTGGCAAATTCCTGTATGAGAAAAGTATAAGTTTTTCAAAACAGAAATCAAAAACAAGGAATGTCTGAAAAATGGTCAACTCCACGAAAAAAATGTATAGAACATAGATTGTGTGTTTTAACATGCTCTACATGTTTTGTGTAGTAAGTTTTTGTCCATCTCTTACGGTTTAACAGTTATTCAAAATTCCGTAAAATTCATCCAGATTAAAGTACTCTTCAGAGGCTATTCCTAGAAAATTCAAAATATACATTTTATTTGTCAGGTAAATAGTTTTAATATACAATATTCTAATCAAAATCATTAGAGCCATTTTTGAGAAGATCAAAATTTTCAAAAAAGGTTCCATGTAAAGCGTAGTTGGGGGTTGGGGAATTGTTCTCAAAATCTTCGTGTAACATCCCTGGAAGATTCTAAACTTAAATACCAAGTTTGGTGTTTTGCCGACTTTTCGTTTTTGAGTTATCGTGCATACACACCCACACACGCACACGCACACGCACACACACTTTTGTGAAAATGCTTTTTTTTGGATACAGGGAACCCTAAAACATATATTTTCAGTGAAATCTCGGTATCAAATTTTTGAGTGGAGTGCAATACCTTCTCTATACACTATGTACATAGTATGTTTAGAGAAAGTAAAAACTTACTTATCGCCCTTGAGCAAATAAAAGAGTCACAAATATTTTCAAAGAGCATGGTGTACTATTGGTTCCTCAAAATAAATACAATATAAGAAACTTTGTTAGGCTTTTCTAAAAAAAGGTTGAAATTTCAAAAAATAAAAAATCGGGCTTCTATAATTAAATTGTGACCTTGTTTACAATGGTAAGTCTAAACATCATTTGGAAACCAGAGTAAAAGAGCACTTTAGGAATATTAAATACAAACAAATTGATAAATCATCTGGAAATTTTTCTTAATTTTTTTCATGAAATAAAACCAGATGTTAAATTATTAAAACACTTAAATTGACCCATAGATTTAATGCTTTAGGAGAAAATATTTATATTAAAGAATAAAAATCATGCAATGAATTTTGATATATCACCAATTGATTCTCTAACCAAATTTGTTTTGATTCCAGTAGTTAGCAATGTCTTAGTACACAATCCACCTAGTAGCAGTAACCATAACAATGTAAATAAACTTGAGCTGACGATGCAATAGATCCTTTTATTATGAAACTAGTCCTTAGATTTCAAAAAGATAAGTGAAGAATTGTTACAATTATTAATGTTATAGAATTATCAATTTAACTTTGGCTGAAGCATAAAATAAATGAAGAAAAAAAAAATGTAATAGGTGAAAGCTCCAAAATACAGGGTTACTACAAAAGAAATAGACAACTGCAACTGCCTGTAAAACAAAAACTATTAGAGATAGCAACCTAATTATTTTGGAGGTATGTTGAGAAACTCTCCAAGTTTCGTTTGTAATGCTGTAGTGTTTTGTTTGTTGTTGCAGAAGCTGAAATGGTGGAAAATCCTGTGGAAAAGGCATATTGGGTGTTGGAATTTGCTAGAACGCAATCAGCAACTGTTGTCCAACGACATTTTAGAACACGTTACCACAAAACGCCACCGACTAGACAGTCAATCTACAACTGGTATAGAAAATTCGAGACAACGGGATGTTTGTGCAAAGGGAAGAGCTCGGGAAGACCAAGAGTTTCGGAATAAAACGTTGAACGTGTTCGTTCTGCCTACATAAGAAGCCCACAGAAATCGACATATAAGGCAAGCATGCAATTACAAATTCCACAGCAAACTGTATGGAAAATCTTGTGGAAGCGACTGCATATGATGCCTTACAGATTACAGATGTTGCAGTTTCTGAGTGAAGAAGATAAGGTCATACAGCGTGACTTTTGCATCGACATGTTGCGACATGATGAAGACGATGCTGGTTTTTGTGAGCGCATCATTTCATTTTTGTGGTAACGTGTTCTAAAATGTCGTTGGACAACAGTTGCTGATTACGTTCTAGCAAATTCCAACACACAATATGCCTTTTCCACAGGATTTTCCGCCATTTCAGCTTCTGCAACAACAAACAAAACACTACAGCATTACAAACGAAACTTGGAGAGTTTCTCAACATACCTCCAAAATAATTAGGTTGCTATCTCTAATAGTTTTTGTTTTACAGGCAGTTGCAGTTGTCTATTTCTTTTGTAGTAACCCTGTACTATAAATTTAAATGGATACCCAAGGCTGTGAAAAGAAAACTAGAAATTTAACGAAATGAAAAGAGGTTTAGTAATAGTTCAACAATTAGGCTAGCACATTGTTGATTAACTATCAGAGATACAAGAGCTCCAGAAACTGAAAAATTGCTTCATTTTTCAAATACCCAGTCAGTAAGAAATTAAACGCAGTATTTAAATCAGAATTAATTACTACAATTTGGTAAAACTAAAGTATTCTAAATAAAAAAAAAAAAAAACTCGGTATAGAGAGTAAATTTAAATGACTTCCACTAAAACCCCCCAAAATAATCCAACAATTTAATATGAATTAACCTCAAACACTAACCTGTAAAATTTATACTCGAACACCTAACAATGAACTTGGACTAAAATTTAAAATAAAGAAAATCAGATAGTAATAATTGTGTATTCAGAACTGATGAACTATTAATTTCTATAATTCCAAAACAAAAGACTTCAAGTCTTATTACAAGTTACTTCTCCCATTGAACACACATCAAAAAGTAAGTAGCTGCAGCAAAGAAATCAAAGTTAGCTACTAAGTTATAACTACACAAAACCCAACTGAAATTATTGGCCTATACAGAAAATAATCAGATTAACTTAAATCAAATATCTATCATAGAAGAAATTTTATAATTAAAAAACAACAAGGAAACTATATTTTAGCTTAAAATACACACAATAACACTGTATTATCGTAGAAAATAAAAGAAGGTATCCCAAAGTTTCTATGTTCGGTAAAACTGATTAAAGTGAAAGTAACCCTGAGAGACTTCCCCTTTAAATACATAGTTTGGAAGGAACAGAAAACCAAATTTTAGTTTCCGCAATAGGATAGCAAAAGTTTCAATTATCCAAAAGCAATAGAACCACTCGCTGATGACTATAGGGGAAAAAACTGCTAGAATTATACACAAGCAAACAAGGAAATGACATTACGAACATAATTTGCAAACCTGGATTTAAGCGCATTCGTTTTGGGATGCATAATATAAAACAGATTTAAAGAAATTTTAAGTGCAATTTGCCAACATTATATGGAATTATGTGAAACTTCGTAATTCAGCCAAAGAAATCCCATTCTACTTGATTATAATTTACACTGGACACATTAACCCACAGTGTGAAAGTGAAACCTGCAAGACTCAATTTCCCTACAAATTCATGTACTGAAACTAGTAGCATGAAGAGTATGTTGAAGGGGAAAGATATAAAAAGCACCATGTTTTAATATATGACATAAGATTAACATAAGAAACAGAAATAATTGGGCCAGTTAAAAAATTTACCACCTCAACTGGAGATTTACAACAACAAAAATATAAAAGCTCCAATATACAAATAACACGTGCAAGTTTAACAATAACATTCCATACTTCAAATTTGTAACAAGTAACCTTCTCACAAAATGTAGCATTACAATTTTCTTTTAAACAGTATAAAGTACAAAATACATAGCATAAAAATGTAATGAATGTGACAGGTGTATTCACAACAGATTTCTAATTACATATAGCCAGTCCTGGAGAAAATCTAGCAGTTTTGTGCCCAGCTAATCATGGAGGAAGCTGGTAGTCAGAGACAAACAAAGTTAGTTAAATTTTGAAAAGCTTTACATATATATAAAAATTCAAGTTAAAGGAAGCAAAGAGAGAACCAAGGCAATGTGAACTAGCTTACCCTCACGCTCCTTCATCCATCATCATGATTGCCCCATGACCACCCTCAGCATTCATCAACTGAGGTATCCCTCTCTCTTTACACTCACTTACCCCCTTCTCTAGCACAATCTAACTTCCTCGTTCAAACCATCCATCTCGCCACCTCTGCTTCTCCCACCAATCCCAACAGCCCTCCAATAAAGGAGGTAAGGGGAAATTGCCAGAATGCCGGGGTAGAGGATAAACGAACTGCCAGGGGCCAACACTGATACAAGCCATGTAATTTTGGAAAACAAACATTTTACTTTTTCTTTGTCAAACTTCCAAACTTTGTCAAACTGTGTTGTGCTATATTTAGTTTTCTTTAGGTAGTAAGCTGTTATGATGGTTGATTTAATATTGTAAAATTATTTTACTTTCTCCACTACATAATTGTAGAAAGTATTGTATTCCAACCAAAAATATATGCCGAGATTTCATGAGAATGTTTTGAGGCCTCTAAACCAAAAAAAAATAACATTTTTTTGTCTGCCTCATATAGTAAGTAGAGGAATTTTGATTTCCATATTTCACCAGAAATATGTTTTATGATTCACTGAATTAAATAAAAGCATCTGATGTAAAATAAGAACTAAAGCTTTCCTGGCGACGTGTTAATTCAAAATTTTCTCGGGCTTCTAGCCAAGTAAAACCTTGGCTTGACACCAACATTTCGAAGAAGTGCATCTTCCTCGTCTTCAGTTCACCCTGAAGACGAGGAAGATGCACTTCTTCGAAACGTTGGTGTCAAGCCAAGCTTTTACTTGGCTAGAAGCCCGAGAAAATTTTGAATTAACATCTGATGTGTTCCATTCACATGACTTTCTCTACATCTCTGCAATAAATTATTGTTAAAAAGCTCATGCTTCCATTTACTTCAAGCTAATCAAGAAAAAATTAGCAGAAATAGTTTTATTACTTGCTTCCTTGTAAGCAGAAGCGAAATAAGGGAGTACTGTAAGTTAAAGTGATAGTCAAAAGCTGGTGGCTATTGACTGTAGTTCCTTTGTTTGTATGGACAGGAGTTGACAATTTCCTGTATGAGAAAAGTATAAGTTTTTCAAAGCGGAAAATCTTAAAAACGATCAACTCCAGGAAAAAAATGTATACAACATAAATTGTGTGTTCATTTTCTGTGTGGTAAGTTTTTGTCCATCTCTTACGGTTTAGCAGTTATGCAAAATTCGGCAAAATTCATTCAAAATAGAGGTCTTCAGAAGCTATTCCCAGAAAATTCAAGATATACATTTGATTCAGGGTACAAATAGTTGTAATATATGTGATTTTAATCAAAATCGTAGAGTCATTTTTAAGAAAATCAAAATTTTTGAAAAATTTTCCATTTAAAGGGTAGTTTGTGGTGGGGGGATTTTCTTGAAAATCTTTGTGTCGCATCCTTGGACACCTAAATACCAAATTTGGTATTTAACAGTCTTTTCTTTTTGAGCTATGTTGTCCACAGATACACACACACACACACACACACACACACACACACACACACACACACACACACACACACACACATAGACCTTTCTCTAAATATGCTTTTTTTGGATTCAGGGGATCCTAAAACATGTATTTCTGCAAAATCTCTGTATCAAATTTTTGGGTGGAATACAATACTTCCTCTATACACTATGTACATAGTAAGTGTAGAGAAAGTAAAAAAGTTTATTAAATGATCCATACTGTATGTGTGTATGTTCCTGAGCCTATTAGTGTGTGTCCTACATCTTTAAATAGTATAACTAAAAACAACAAAACATACATTAAACATAGACTAGGTATGCATCTAGAATGTGATATGAAGATTTTTAAATCTGATGTGTTGCATTCACATGACTTTCTTAACCTGTTTTGCAAACAATCTATTCTTATAAAAGATTATCCCTTTAACTGCATCATGCTAATCGAGATAAACATTATCAATAATGGTCTTATTACTTGCTTCCTTGTAAACAGAAGAGAAATATGGGAATACACTAAGCTAAAGTAATAGTCAAATCTTTTAAAAGCTGCTCATATGTGAACAATGGAAACTTGGTTCACTTGGCATTTCCAGAAAAACAAAAAAAGAGATGAATCGAAAGGTGACCCTGTTTGCAAAGATACCTATTTTAAAATTGAAACCAATAAGAATGAATATCTCGAAAGTGGTTAATGCTACAAAAACAAAAAAATTATATTACATAATCTTCTAAGTTCTCTCGAGCTTCCAGCCAGGTGTAGACATGGTGAGGCACCAACATTTCAGGACCATACAATTGTTCCCATCTTCAGGGTCCCTGAATGAATTGAACTGATGTGGTCTTATTAATATAGGTATGTTCGTGAGCTTCATGCTAAGCATTTCCAAAATGTCTTGTTATTGGTTTGAATTTTCGAAAATATTTTCTTATCTCAAACAGGAAGTTATCATTTGTTCGATTTTGCCTCTGGCCATGCAAAGAGAAGCGAATTTCAAAGATACTACACAGTGATCTGCTCTTAAAAGTTTTGACTCTCACCTGGTGTATTCCACTACTAGTTGTACAAGGAAATATGCAATAAGGAAACTTCTGTAAATACTTATTTTGATTAACATTAAGTATATAGTACATAGAATAATCCTTTTTAAGAATATTCATCTGTAGAAACAGTCATGAGAGTACAGCACATATTTTTTTTCTTGTGATCAAGGAGAACCATATTTCAAAACCATATCATAGTGACCTTTCTTAAAAGATTTGACTGTCACTTAAGCCTAATGTATAACCTTACTGCCTTTGTAGCTACAAGGAAATATCTAATTAAACAATTTCTACAAATATTTATCTTAATTAGCATGAAGTAAATAGTAGAATAAGTTTCTGTAAGGATAGATTATTGAAGAATGGGTGGAGAAATTGAAGTGAATGTAACATCTGCTCTTAGTACATACCACATCACCAGTGACACTCGTGATATATGAAATGAAATGGTCATCAGGAAGGGAATTTTAGAAAGAAAATGTTCTGGCCTAAGTTTGGGGTACCTCCCCAGCATTTGCCAGTTATGAGGGCTGAGGAAAACATAGAAAGCGTCTATCAGGGAAGATAGTCTTGATGGGGTGTCAATCACAGACCTTGCATTTAGGAGATCATGATTTAACGATCCTGGCTACCCATAATCATGTTGGATAGTTCTTTCTATATTAAATATCTAAGTTGTCAAAGAAAGCTGCACTACCAAGTTTTGTAGTCTGTGGATGAAATATAACGTGATGAAAACTGCAAGAAATATTATGTTCACTCCTCTACAGCTCTATTTCATTTGGGAAATTAGTTTTAGTAAATGGACTTGTTACAGAAAAGTTATGCATTTGCTGAATCAGGTAGGCCTAAGAGTTGCCGCTGTGACTGTGCCATGGCCGAGTGGTTAGACCACTAGCCTCTCACCTATATGGCCTGGGTTTGATCCCAAGTGGCCTCATGTGAGGTTTGTGGTGGACAAAGTGGCACAGGGGTGGGTTTACTCCTAGTTCTCCGGTTTCCCCTGCCATCGCATTCCACGTATCATCAGTGTCATTGTCTGTGGTGCCATTTATATAAAAGCAGATGTTAAACACTATTAAAAAAAATAAAGAGGTACCTTAATGAAAAGAGAAGCATAATCATATTATCCACTAGTTCTTTGTTGTTTCATCACTAATTCTGTATTATTTTACCTCAGGTCCTGAAACCTCCTGTTACACACAAACCTAAACCAGAGGAAATTAAGGAAGAGCCAGAGCCAGAGCCAGAAGAAGAAGAAGAAGAAGAAGAAGAAGAAGAAGAAGAAGAAGAAGAAGAAGCCATGGAAGCACCAGCTGTATGTAAATAATAATAATAATAATAATAATAATAATAATAATAATAATAATAATAATAATAATAATAATAATAATAATAATAATAATAATAATAATAATAATAATAATAATAATAATAATAATAATAATAATAATAATAATAATAACAACAATAATTTATTCACCATTAGGTAAATACAATATTTATAGGCTTCATCAAAACCAACTTATAACAATAAATACTTTAACACATTGATTACATTTCTATATAATATAATCATGTTTTTGAAGTCAGTCATTAAGCTTCCTCTTGAGTTGAAGTGCATCCCTCAGATGAAATATGACCCATAAAACAAATTCCCAAGGGCCAGTATCTTTGAAAAAGAAATTATGTTGCAGTATAAATATGACAGCTTATGATAACAGAATCATGATCATATTATCCACTATTTCTTTGTTGTTTCATCACTATTCTGTATAATTGTTACCTCAGATCGTGGAACCTCCTGTTTCACCCGAACCTAAACCAGAGGCAATAGAGGAAGAGCCAGAAGAAGAAGAAGCCCAGGAAGCACCAGCTGTATGTAAATAATAATAATAATAATTTATTCACCATTAGGTAATTACAATACTTACAATATGCTTCATCAAAACAAACCTATAATAATAAATACTGTAACAAATTCATTACATTTCTATATATGTATTATTCAAAATACTAAATACAATTGATAGTAAACACAATCTTGGTTTTGATGGCAGTCATCAAGCTTCCTCTTGAGCTGAAGTGCATCCCTCAGATGAAATAGGACCCACAAAACAAACAAATTCACAAGGGCCAGTTTCTTTGAAAACAAACTATGGTTCAGTGCTAAAAAATCAAATAAAGGTGACTTCTCATGCATTAATTTACAGATAAGCAGACGGATGAGCTATTCAAATTCAAACTAAACAAGTGGTATAATTTAGTCATTTTAGTAATAAACTAATCAAAACAATGTATTCATGAATTCGTCAACAGAATAAAACATGTAGTTTAGCAATAGATTTTTCACCTGCTTCTTAAATGTGCTTTACATATCATGTTTGCTTATCTCTAAAAATTCTTCTGTGGTATAGAATGGAGCTTTTATTAACCTATCTGCTCCATTTCATCTTTGGAAATAAATTTAACACTTCTTGATAATGGTCAACAGCTATACAGCCCTCAGAACGATGCACTTCCATCGTTTTTTATCATTTTCCATTGGTTTTAGTATACAAGGCCTTTCTCATAAAACTCAGTAATAATATTAATATAAAAATAATAGTTGCAACAAATCTTCACTTATCTTTTGGAATCCTTGCTTGGACTAGTTTCGCAATGATTTCATTGCATTATCAACATGTCCTTTTGTTCTTTTTTTTGATGTTGTTTATTTACACTGTCATGGTTACTGCTACTAGGTGGATTGTGTACTAATCCATTGCTAACTACTGGAATCAAAACAAATTTGGTAAGAGTGTCAATTGGAGGTATATCAAAATTCATTGCCTGATTTCTATACTTTAATATAAATATTGTCTCCCAAACCATTAAATCTATGGGCCCATTAAGTGTTTTAATAATTTAACATCTGTATTTATTTCATGATTAAATTTCCAAAAATGTTTTGCTACAGCTGATTTATCAATTTGTTTGTATTTATTTTATTTTTTTTTTTATTTTATTTATTTATTTATGCTAAGCTTTATACAGGTGAATATGACCGGTGTTCAGCCCTGGCTCTTTACCGGTCATACTCATATTTTACAATAGTTTATTAATTCTAGTTTATTACACCATTTTGTCTATTTACTGTCCATATCCATTTATTTTTCACTTTGCATAAGAATTGTCCAATCTTCTTACTATCTTTTTGAAACATTTCAACTACTACTACATTTCTATCTATTTTAAACCATTTCTTATTAATATACTTTTTTCTCCAAATTTCAGTTCCTTTACATTTAAATAAAATGTGTTCTATATCTTCATTTCCGCCACATATAGGACATTGATTTTGTGGAATACCTTTCCTTAAACCTTTTAATCTCCATACTCCTGCTTTCAGCCATGCAATACCTTCTCGCTCCTCTTTATTTGTCACATCAATGTACTTTTCCCTTCCCCATGAGACTTTCATTGGTATATAGAAAACTAAAGATCTCTTTTCAGTTATTTCACTAAATATTTTTTGTATTTCTATATCCTCAAATCTTTTCCTTGCCAACTTCCAGAAGTTATTCACATTATTTTCTCTTCTTCTCCACATTTCCCCTAACCCACTACTTTCCAGGTTATTTCGAAGACAGTCTACCCATCCCTTGTTCTTTAAACTTTTCTCTTGATATACTAAACACTGTTTTAACAAATTCCTTTCTTCCAATTTCAATATCCTATGCCAAAATTTCAATGCCCTTTCCATAATCTTTCCCTTACTTGCCACTCTACCCAGCTCTATTTGTGCTACCTGCCTAACAGTTGCATTTGGTAACCCCAGTATTTCTTTGCAAAATTTCCTATGCACCTCATCTATGCCTTCCCATCCTCCTTCTAATCCCCATACTTCTATCCCATATAGCATTTTTGCCTCAACCACCATATTGTACACTTTTTCTAACCATCTAATATTTATATTAGGTGCTTTGTATTTGCAACTTCTAATAGCTGATAAAGCTCCTTTTCCTTTTGCCAATGCAAATTTCTTTTGCTTTTCCCAATTGCCACCACTATCAATTTTAACTCCTAGATAAATACATTCTCTCACTACCCTGTACTCCTTTTCATTCTCATTCTTCCATTTTTCATATTTGCTCAATTTTCCCCCTTTTTTGAACACTACAATCTGCGTCTTGTCCTGGTTCACTTTTAAACTCCACTCTTTACAGTAATTATTTAATGTTTGCAAGGATTGTTTCAAGCCATTCACTGCAATTGCACCTATAACTAGATCATCTGCAAACAGTAATCCTGGAATCTGAATATTATTAATTACTGGCATCGAGTTATTATTTCTCCCAATTTCTGTTAATACATCATCTATATATAAATTGAATAGGACTGGACTTAACTTACATCCCTGTCTAAGGCCTTTCTCTTGTTGGATTTCTCTTGTTACAACCCCTTCCTCCACTCTTATACAAAAAGTATTTTCCTTATATAATGCTCTAAGGGTGTCCACCATTTGTTTACTCACTCCTTTAGTCAACAACTTATGCCACAGCAATTGAAGCTCTATCCTATCGTATGCTTTCTCTAAATCCACAAAAGCCATATATAACTTTCCTCTTTTGTCTTTCAAGTATTTATCTACCAGTGTTTTTATAATAAATAAGTTATCAACTGTCCTCCTCCCTTTTCTAAAGCCCATCTGAAGTTCCGAGAGGATATCATATTCTTCAACCCATGTTTGTATCCTGCTTGCCATAATACCAGTAAAAATTTTTCCTACATTTGATAATAATGCAATGCCTCTATAGTTGTTTGGTTTGTCAACACTACCCTTGCCTTTGTATATTGGATGTATGATTGCTTTCCTCCACTTATCTGGTATATAACCCTTCACCTTAATTGTGTTAAATAAGTCTACTAAAACCTTAACTCTGTTTATTTCAGTGCACCATTCCTTAAGGAACTCTGTCGGGATTCCATCTATTCCCGTTGCTTTATTTCTCTTCATTATTTTCACCTGTTGGATTATTTCTTCACTTCTTATTATATCATCGAGTATATATACATAGTTATTACCTATTTCCCAATTTCCTATCTCATTTTTACTCTTTTTTTCCCCATACAAATTTTTAAAATATTCCATCCATTCTCCTGGTTTTATACTTGGTTTTGTTACATATTTATTATACATTGATTTCATAACCTTCCATATCTCATTTGCATTATTTTCATTTAGAATTCGTATCAAATTACTTTCATATTTTTTCATCCAGCTTGTTTTCTTTTGTTCCAGTAATGAATTATATAAATCCCTCCCTTGCATATACTCTTTCTTTAATTCTATGTTTCCTAATTCCCTCCACTTTATGAGCAGCTGTTTGACTTGTCTTTTAGTTACTCTACATTCTTCATCAAACCAGCCCTCATCTCTTTTGTAAACCTTCTTTCTCATTTTCATTTCCTCCCCAGCCCTTAGCATAATGATATTTAAGATATCCATAGCACTTTCAATTTCTTGTTCCTTTATCATAAAACTTATTCCACACTGACATATCTGGCCATAATTAGAGTTTAGTGTCTGCCTAAATTTATTGCAATACTCTTCCTTCCATTTGTATCTACTGTATTCTTCTATGTTGCACTTTTCCTCCCTTAAATTATAGACTATTTGCTCTGTGCATGTTTTTATGTCTACTATCAATGGAAAATGCCCACTGTCTTCTCTCCCTTTCTTCCAATCTTTCCATTCTTTCCTTAACCATTTCAACTTCCCTTCTTGCTTCCTGCACCTCAACTCTAACATCTTCTTTGATATCTGTTGCCATCTTTTCCAATTGTTTACCTATTCGTTGTTCCATACCTTCTATTTTGTTCATTTTCTCAGTCAGGTTTTCCAGCATTGTTATTATATCTGCAGGGCCGGGGTTTACCTCAATTCCTCCAATCACTAGCAACAAAGTTATAACACTTGCTAAAACCAACGTTTGTATTTAATATTCCTAAAGTGTTCTTTTACTCTGGTTTCCAAATGATGTTTAGTCTTACCAATATAAACAAGGTCACAATTTAAACAGTTTAATTGATAAATGCAGATTTTTTATTTTTTGAAATTTCATACTTTTTAGAATAGCCTAACAAATTTTTTATACTGTATTTATTTTGAGGAACCAATATTATGCCATGCTCTTTGAAAATATTTGTGAATTTTTTATTTGCCCAAGGGTGATAAGTAAATTTTTTAAAAATGTAATTATCTTTTATTTTCTTAAGCGTAGAAATATCTTTAATAGCTTTTTGATATTTAAACTTCTCAATTTTTTTATTTATAAAATCAGTATTAAAACCATTAATTAAAGCAGTGTTAATAATGTGTTTATATTCTTTATAGAATTCATCTTTATTAAGGGGTAAATTAATTAACCTATAAATTAAACTATTAAAAACAGCAAATTTATGTGAAAAAGGGTTAAAGCCATTATTTTTATATAATTATCAGTGTGGGTTTGCTTTCTGTATATTCCAAAATTCAATTTATTGTCTTTTTTTATTATTTTTAAATCCAGGAAAGGGAGATAGAAAGGAGATTCCAGTAGTTAGCAATGCATTAGTACACAATCCACCTAGTAGCAGTAACCATGACAGTGTAAATAAACAACATCAAAAAAGAGACCAAAAGGATATGTTGATAATGCAATGAAATCATTGCGAAACTAGTCCAAGCAAGGATTCCAAAAGATAAATGAAGATTTGTTGCAACTATTATTTTTATATTAATATTTACGTTATTCTTCACTGTTACTAGCTTCTTTTTACATTTACTAAGTAATAATATTATTAGACTAATGGAAGAGAATTATTAGTTAACAAAATTCTGTATACCAGTGTTGATAACTATAAAAGAATCTCACTAATATTATTAATTGTCATATAACTTGTTTTGTTTTTAGCTTGGCTTTTGTTTCTTCTGTCATTACACACTGCAAATCTTGGCTATGGTTTTGTTGACAAGCTATTCTGTTTTGGATACAGATGAGGAAAACACAGTGAAAGTATTAAATAATTGTTTTTCCGCAAGCCATGTGTAGGATAGGAGTTAGATAAGTAGAATCAGACTGAAAAATTCATTGTTTTAGCCAGGATTTGAACCATGGAGCCATGTTGCCATGTAGCTCTGTGGTTAGATGTGTTACCAGAATGTTACTTTGTAAAAGCATCATTACAGAAGAGTTTGAATTAAAAACTGAACTCTTTAGAGGGTTTTCTCCTACATTGACCAAATAAAAAGGAAACAAAAGCTTAGCTGGAAAAAAGAGATTTTGCAATATAAATTGATTACATTTCAAGCAATAAAGATTGCACTTATGCACACGATGCAGCAAGGCCAAACCTGAGAACTATGTCAGTGATATACTTCATTTAATCAAAACTTCTGATTGCACTTTTATGTTTCCTCCATCCCATTGTAACTTATTCTTGGCCTAAAATCTCTTGGATACTGAACATTTACCAAATCTTCATCACTGTTGAATCAGAATTACACATGATATTGATTTTGGAATACTATTGTGCAAACATATACTAATATTCAAACACTTTCCACCAATAAAGTTGTTATTATTAGTGTAAACTTCTCATGAAACCAAATGTAATAAAATTAACTAATTTTTACTTTCTCTAGCGCATATCTCAATGTATTTAATAGGTAGAAAGGATATTTGTATGGCACCCAAGAATTTGACTCCAAGATTTCACTGGAAATACATGTTTTGGGAACTCCTGGAAAAAAATAGAAAAGAAAAAAAAGACACTTTTAAAAAAAGGCTTGCACATGAATATGTGTCTGTGGACAGCATAATTCAAAAAGGAACAGCAGTTCAAAACCAAACTTGATATTTAAGATCAGTATCTTTCCAGGGATGTGACACAAAGAATTTTAGGAAAATCCTCTCACCCCAAACTACACTTTACATAAACATTTTTTAAAATGTTTTATTTTCTCAAAATTGGCTCAGAAGATTTTGACTAAATTGCTGTATATTAAAGATATTTGTGTGGCAAAAAAAATGTAAATCCTGAATATCTTGGGAATAGCCCTCAGAATGACTTTAGCATGAACAGTAAACTATAAGAAATAGAAAAAAAGCTTCTACACAAAAATGAAGATCTCATTAAAACACACAATTTATGTCATACCAATTTTTTTGTAGAACTAACCATTTCTGAGGTATTCCTGTAATTGGTTTTAAGTTTAAAGTACTTAAACTTTTCTCAAATTGGAAATCCTCGTCCATTTCATATCTCTTTTTTTTTACTCCTGGCCATGGAAAGAGGGCTGAATATCAATGCCAAATCGCATAGCAACAGCTTTTAAAAAATTTAACTGTTGCTGTAGCTGAGTGCATCTTATACTTGCAAAGAAGCAAGTAATAACACCATTTCTGCTAATGTGTATCTTGACTAGCATGATGAAGATAAAAGATCTTTTTTAAGAATAGTGTTTTCCAGAACAGATAGAGAAAGTCACACGAACAGAACACATCAGACATTTTTATCCCTACTCTTTCATGAAAAGTTTTAGAAATATTATTTGTGAAAGGTTTTAATACTATTATATAATTGATATTATTAAATAATAGACCTATGAAACAGAATGCTAATATTATTATTTAATATTATTTTCTTACTAATAATAGCAGCATAAAAGCTTTATGAAACATACCCCAGAAGCCTTAATTAGTTGGTCCTCCAGCAGGAAGCTCCAACAAGGTACTCTGCAGGATTGGAAGAGTATGCCAATTCTTTGTCTCTCCTGAAGTCTCCTGACATAAATGTCTCTATTGATGATTCCCACCTTCAGTATAACTCTCAAGGTTCGCAGATATATGGGACCTTCCACACAAACTTCAGTGTCAGTGACTTCTAGGGTGTTTGTATTAATTCAGAGCTCAAGTCTTCTACTCTTGCTAGATGAACAAAGGAGAGGATATAATTGTAGCTAATTATATTTCTATAATGCTTAGCAATATTTACAGTAACATTTAAAGAAGTGATTTGTGACAGTTCACTCTAGCATCATAGCAGGGAAGTGGTAGGACACCATTGCTGAGTTTTATTTGAAATGTTGTTGTTCTCTAATGCCAGATGTTTGACAATAAAGTCATTTGCCTTCTTGCACTCCAATATTTTTCAGAGATATTTTCATGATCAGCCACTGAAGCACCGATTTTGAGATGCTTCGAATCCATGTCTTGATCTGAGTTACACAGTGGACAATTTGGAGATTGATATATTCCAATCCTATACAGATGTTTCGCCAAACAGTCATGGCTTGTTGCCAATCTAATTGTAAACATATGCAATGACGAAGATGCTAGGAATTACGTTATGCAGTAACCCTTGCCCAACACACTAATGTATTTCTCAGCTGTGAGATACAAAATGGAAGAAAAAAAATCTGATGCGTTACACTCACATGACTTTCTCTAGCTGTTTTACAAACTTCTTACACAACATTATTCTTCTTTGTGCACCTTGCTAATCGAGGTACTCAGTAGTACAATGGTCTTATTACTCAGTTCCTTATAAGTAGGAAGAAAATAAGGGAATACACTAGGCTAAACCGATATTCGAATGTTTTCAAAACTATCGTTATGCGATTGTCATTACAAATCGCTTCTTTTCTTGGCCAAGAGCAGAACAAAAGAAAAACGGACACTCCCGTCTGAGAAAAGTATAAGTACCTCACAACTGAAACTAATAACAATGAATACCTCGAAAATGGTAAGCTCTATGAACAAAATGTATATGACGTAAGTTGTGTATTTTAACAAAATATACATTTTTTGTATAGTAAGTTTTTGTCTATCTCTTACAGTTTACTAGTTATGCCAAATTAAGCTAAATTCATCCAGAATAAACAGGTCTTTAGAAGCTATTCCCAGAAAGTTCAAGATTACATTTTATTTGTCAGGTAAATATATTTAATATATGATATTTTAATCAAAATCATTAGAGCCATTTTTAAGAAAATCAAAATTTTCGAAAAAAGTTCCATGTAAAGGGTAGTTTGGGGTGGGAGGATTTTTCTCAAAATCTTCGTGTCGCATCCCTGAAAGATACTAAACTTAAATACCAAGTTTGGTATTTTAGCTACTTCTCGTTTTTGAGCTATCGTGTTCACAGACACACAGACACACACACACACACACACACACACACACATGGACGTTTTTCTCAAAATGCTTTTTTTGGATACAGGGGGTCCTAAAACATGTATTTCCGGTGAAATCTCGGTATCGAATTTTTGGGTGGAATGCAATACTTCTCTATCCCTATATACATTGTACATATGGGGCTAGAGAAAGTAAAAATCTGATGTGTTCCATTCACATGACTTTCTCTATCTCTCTGTAACAAATTAATGTTAATAAACTTATCTTTTATTTATTTCATTTTAATCGAGGAAAATTAGCAGAAATAGTCTTATTCCTTGCTTTATTGTAAATATAAGCAAAATAAGGGAGTACCATAGGTTAAAGTGGAAGCCAAAAGCTGGTTGCTATGTGACTGATGTTCCTTTGTTTGTGTGGACAGGAGTTGACAAATTCCTGTATGAGAAAAGTATGTTTTTCAAAGCTGAAACCAAGAAAAAGGAATATCTCAAAAACGATCAACTCCACGAAAAAAATGTATATAACATAAATTGTGTGTTTTAACGTGCTCTACATTTTTTGCCTGTTAAGTTTTTGTCCATCTCTTACGGTTTAGTAGTTATGAAAAATGCATCCACAATAAAGTAGTCTTCAGAGGCTATTCCCAGAAAATTCAAAATATACATTTTATTTGTTAGGTAAATATATTTAATATATGATATTTTAATCAAAATTTTCGAAAAAAGTTCCATGTAAAGGGTAGTTTGGTGTGGGGGGATTTTTCTCAAAATCTTCGTGTTGCATCCCTGGAAGATACTAAACTTAAATATCAAGTTTGGTATTTTACCGACATTTGGTTTTTGAGTTATCGTGTCACAGACACACGGACACACACACACACGGATTTTTTTGTGAAAATGCTTTTTTTAGATAAAGGGAACCTTAAACATATATTTCCGATGAAATCTCGGTATTGAATTTTTTGGTGGAGTGCAATACTTTCTCTATTCACTATGTACATAGTGTGTATAGAGAAAGTAATAAATCGTCTAACACCTATGAATATGTAGCTTAAGGGTGAGCACTCCAAGTTTGAGGAGCATAAGTGAAAACTATGAGATAATGAGTGAAAAACAGAGCATGACTGAAATGTGCCAGAAAACAGGAGAGAAAAAAATATGTGAATGGTAAGCTTCTGACAAAATGAAATGAAATCTAATTGTGCCCACCGATCACTATGAGGTTAACCACTTCAACTGAATTACATTCACTGTGCAAGGATATAAAGCACAGTTTCTAACCCTCCAATATTTAGCTACTATATATTGTATTTAATGCCCTATTATTTACTCACAGTATTATAATGATTAATTCCACCTTTTTGTGTATTTTTGACAGGCTGAAATTGAGCCTGCTGAAGAAGTGACAGCAGAGGAAGAAGTGGCAGCAGAGGAACTAGGAATAGATGTAGATACACGAGCCCATTTTACAGGAGCTACAATGATTGCTGTACCACCAGAGGCAGAAGAGGCAGAAGAAGTGGCAGCAGAGGAAGAAGTAGTGACAGCAGAGGAAGAAGAAGTGACAGCAGAGGAAGAAGTAGTGACAGCAGAGGAAGAAGTAGTGACAGCAGAGGAAGAAGAAGTGACAGCAGAGGAAGAAGTAGTGACAGCAGAAGAAGAAGAAGAAGAAGAAGAAGAAGAAGAAGAAGTAGTGACAGCAGAGGAAGAAGAAGTGATGGCAGAGGAGGAAACAGTAGCAATAGCAGAGGTGGCAGAGGAAGAAGTACCAGAAGAAGAAGAGGAAGGGGAATCAGTGCCAGAAGAGTTAGAAGAAGCAGCAAAAGAGGTGGAAGAAGCAGAAGTGGAGGAGGAAGAAGAAGCTGAGGTACTGTATAACTTTTACTTTCTCTATTATATATAGTAAGGGGAAGTGTGATTTCAACAGAAATATGTCTTGAGGACACCTAAATCTAAAAAGCATTTTTAGATAAAGGTACACATGTGTATGGGAGTGTGTGTGGGGGGTTGCATTCATGGGTGTGTGTGTATGTCTCCTATTTGTGAACAGTATAACACAAAAACAAAAACTCAGATAAATATCAAACTTTATATATAAGCTCGGTATCTCCTAAAAATGAAAAATAAAGATTATGAAGAAAATTATCCCACTCCCAATTATCCTATAGATCTAACAATTTTGATTAAATATAATATATGAAAGATATTTTCAAAACAAACACAATGTATGTCCTGTAATAGCCTCTGAAGTCCCCTTTATTTGGAAGTAATTTTGCTTAAACATATATAATTAGTAAATGTTAAGCAGTAGACAAAAACATACTACACACAAAATATAGATCTCTGTAAAACATTCAATTTATTCCAATTAATTTATTTTGTAGCATAAGCCATTTTTGAGATATCCATTATTTACGTTTCAAATTGATCAATACTTTGTCATTCCTTTAAAGATTTTCCTTTATTGATTTTTACGTTTCTCACTATTGCATGGAAAGAGTATAACACTATTCCCTTTGTATAAATGTGTAATGTGATTACTTCTAAAAAACTTATGTTGATTACATTTAATTATATAGAAAAACAAGTTTTTCTAAGATAAGTTTTTATGGTCACTAATAAAAACAGAGGGTAGATATATAGCCATGTGAGTATAACACATTATATCTTTTGTTTTCTATTTGACATTAGTACACTATTCTAACTGCACTGTTCTCAAGTATACAGCAGTAGTTATATCACTCCTCTACCAAAGGCTCAATATCTAAATGAGGGCTAGGTTATCCTGTTTTAGGGTACTACAAATGTAGTTTAAAATATTTGATAAATTAGATATCTTGCATTTTTCATTCCCATTGACATAATTCCTAATATGATAAAAGATATAGAACATATCAACAGCATTGTGTTATCTAATGCCTATCTAATGATTATTTAATAAGGGAAAGACACTCCAGAGAATTTAAGTATTTAGCCAACTTTCTGTCAGAGTGATGAAATTATCATATCTTTCAAGTTAGGTAATACAGAATAACAATCTATACTGGGACTGTTGTAAGTTTAATGAGTATGTGCGAAATGAACAAGATATCTTGAATTTCCATAGTAGTGAGCAATGGCTAGAGTTCTGTATCTATAAAAGTGGCCAACTATCATTTTAAGAAACTGATACATCCAGATGAAAGTAGAAGTGGATGATATGGGTTAATTCTAGTATTCCTTTCACTTTGCCACCAACAAGTGCATGTGGCTCAAAAACAAAAACTCTGTCAAATACTAAACTTGATTACATGGAACAAATTTCAAAATTTTATTTTCTCAAACATTGTTGTTAGTTAGCAGTCTTCAATCCTTGGATTGGTTTGCAGCGACTCTCCATTCAGATCTTCTCTCTGCTTTCCGTTTGAGTTCTTCATATTTACTGCATTTCATATCTTCCATAATTTGTTTTATATATTGTGATCTTGCTCTTCCTTTGCCACTTCTTCCTTCTATCATACCTTCTATTATAATATTCAGTGTGCTCTGATGTCTTAATAAATGGCCTATTAATTTTGTTCTTCTTCTTTTAATTTGGCTCCAAATTCGTTTTTCCGCTTCTGCTCTTTTAAATACTTCTTCATTTTTAATTTTGTCACTCCATTTAATTTTTAGCTTTTTCCTATAGCACCATGTTTCAAATGCTTCTATTCTCTTTCTTTCTGCTTTTAAAATTGTCCAAGTTTCACATCCATATAACATAATACTCCATACATATGTTTGTAATAAATTCTTCCTGGTTTCAAGGCTAATATTGATTGTTGTAATGATTTTGATTATTATCTCTGATATTCAAGATATTTACATGACAAATAAAATGTATATCTTGATTTTTCTGGGAATAGCCTCTGAAGATCTCTTTATTCTAGATGAGTTTTGCAGAATTTTGCAAAATGGTTGAACTGTAAGAGATTCAACGCAAAAACTTACTGCACAAAAAATGTAGATCTCATTAAAACATATAATTTATGTCATATCATGTTTTGTGTGTAGAACTGACCGTTTCTGAGATATTCCTAATTTTAAACTACTTAAATTTTTCTCAAACAGAAAGTAATGTTTCGTTTCTTCTCTTGTTTTACTGCAGGCCATGCAAAGCAAACGGTACTTCAATTGTTTCACATAGGATGAGACTATAAATGTAGCGTAGTGTTTTCCCTTATGTCCCTTTTACTTACAAGGAAGCAAGCAATATGCAATTTCTGCTAATGTTCGCCAAGATTAGCATGTCATAGATATTTATTTCTTAAATTGCTGCTATTTTTATTTGTTTTCCTTGTAATGTAACTCCCAACTTCTCCTGTGAACCATAGCTTTTCTTGTTCTTGATGCTCATATGACTTACTTGCTGCAAATTGATTATTTTTTTTTTCTCCCCCTTAGGAAGAAGCTGTGGACCCAAGTGTTTTGCGGGATGCATTTGAGGAACTGGAGACTATACATCACATTGTTACTGAAGAGGATAAGGTATTTACTTTTAAAATAGTAGACCATGATGGTATGGTAGATCATCTTTAATTTTACCACCTGCTGATTTTATGATCAAATGGGTATGATGCATGTATTGTGGTATGTATATAATATCAGCTTATAGTTCCCTGAACAAGTAGATAGTTCAGGCCAATACTGTATTATTCCATTTGCTGTACATTTCTTCAAGACCCATCTTAATTTTGGAGATGACAAAGATGATGGGGCAATGCAGAAATGAATGAAACTAAGAAAGCCAGTGCTGGAGCAACTCTTCCAAAGATGTTAGGAGGTAGGTGTAGTCTGACAGAAGGGCCTCCTACACAGAGACGTAGCTAGTGTGTGAGCAGTGTTTTGGGAGTTGGAAAATCTCCTTGCTACAAAAATAGAAAAAGTAAAAGCAAATCCTTGTTTTAATTACAATTGCTGTGCTTTTATCTGTAAATAAAAATTGGCTGTTGAAATATTTCAATTTAGGCTTTAGGCTTGTATCTTTTATGATTAGAAATTGTTTAAAAATGGATCCCTATTTATAACTCCCACCTAATTTTCTCGCTATGCCACTACTCCAATAACTGGAGCATAGCACTATAGGCCATAGTAAGCCCTTTATGCTTCTGCTGACATCTGGGAGGAAGTGATTGGGGAGAGCTGAAGGGCAATCAATGACAAATAAGGGGTCCTAACAATTCCAACATGACACTAATCCCTGACTTAGCCACTCACAACCTGGTGGCAATGAAGCTCCCAGGAAGGAAGGGGTTCAAGGTAGTCCTGCCAGGCACCAGGGAGAATTCTTTCCAGCACAAATTCCACCGTCCTGCCACAACACACTTATAACTGGCGCAACAGATCTGGACATGTGAAAATCTTAATGAGAGCTAGGAAGCGAGTTGTACTTTCAGATAAACAGTTCACCAGTCGATTCATTCATGCTGGAAGAGTGCCTGTCACAGTCAATGTCAAATATCTGTCACCTCTTATGCACTGCACTATATAGTGCTGCACTGATTAGCATGTGTTTTCATATGCACATTCATATCTATAAAACATCTACACAAATGGCCTACTATATAAACAATGTCAATTGTCCGCCTCCAATTCTTCCACACCTGACAGTCCGTCTTCGCTCATGTCATTGTCATCAATGTTATCACTACTTTCTGCACCATTATCTTGGATTAGAATTCTTTCTATTTTCTACAATTCTTTCTAATGATTTTCAATGTTCTCAACATGTCGACATACATTTTCCCATTATGGCTTGCCAATTTCTGCAATTCGCTGGCGACACAACTGTTTCACATCTTTTAATTTGAAAGTGATATATTAAGGTTTAGTTTTCTTTCTTTTTTATCTTTGAGAACCCTGCAAGTGGAGCTCCTGAAATATCAATTGCCTTGGCTATTCTTTCATTCACTTTCTACAGGCTTTTGAAGAACTCGGGGAACATTAATTTTCTTCCTGCATCTCTGCCTCTTGTTTCATGAAGTCAAGGACATTTACAATTATCTCTCTGCTCTGACTAAGTAATATCTTGCCACTTAACTTTGAAAATGTAGGAGTCATGGTTAAAAAAATGATATAAATAAAATGAACACTATTTACAAACATGTGGAATACTTTTGATACAGAATGTACAAAGTTTGCTCACTGTGACTTTAAGTAAGCAAAGTATCATATCAAAAACTTTGATAAGCTAGGCTCGGTAGCTGGGTTGGTGGTCAGGGTCATGATTCCAGAAGTTTTGCGCTGGCAATACAGCCACTGCTTGGCTCAACCCTGAAATAGATGATGAGAAATGTATGAGAGGAAATATTGAACAGGAAGTTTGTGTAAAAGGGGAACTATCCAGGATTCACCTATGCCCTGGTGAAACCATAAACAAGTCCATGGTCAGATGGCCTACTTGATGGAATTGAACCATGACCTCTCGAATGTGAACCATCTTTACTCGGTTGTGCAAGTACTCATGCCATACCCATATCTTGCAATTTTCCAAAGTCTGATTAATATAAAAATTACAGAACTTTATAAAGTTTCAATTAGTAAAGGTGTAAAGCTTCTGTATTAATATATGTAATGCTTGAAAAAGGAAATGTTAATTACCTTTTAAGGGTTGAGAATAACAGGTTGCAAGTAAATTTCATAAATTTTACAGGTCTTTTTAAAGTTTGGTGGATAATATGTTCAAAACTAATAAAGGGTTCCAAAACTATTCTGGCTTATTTGTTGGTTAAACTGATTTTTAATTTTTTCCTGAAAATAAATTGTTGAATATATATTTCTTGGTGGTGGTGGTGGTGGTGGTGGTGGTGGTGAAATAAAATAGAATAAAATGGCTGTTCCCAAACAGACCTTTTTGTTTCCAAATTGTAATATATGAGGATTAAGCAAGGTAACCATGGTGTTGGATGTTATGGGTCCTCAGAAATGCAGCAAATAAGTGAAGTGAGAAAACGAAATGTAATAGGTAAAATGTAGGTATAGAATTTAAATATAATGGATTGTAGGTGTGAATTAAACCTTGTAATTAATGAAGTGAAATAAATACCTATCATCTATCTAATCTAATCTATCTATATGAGGGTTATGCTAAAAGTTTTAGCAGAGGTTCATAAAAACATTTTATTTAGCATATAACTACTACAACTTTTCAAATACTCCTCCTGAGCACTTATACATTTTTCCAACCTTTGGAACCACTTAGAAAATGTCTCAGTCCAAGCTTCTTTAGGGATGTCACTTAGAGTACTGTTGCATGCAGCAATGGCCAATTCATTGGATCAAAATTGCTACCTACAATGTTTTTTCTTTTTCCTTTGGGACAAGGAAGAAGTTATATGGGGCCAGGTCAGGTGAATCAAGATTTGCACCTTTTTCTTCTCCAAGAAGTGAATTTCTTCTGGCAGCTGTGTGTGCTGAGGCATTGTCATGATGGAGAAGGTTCCACTCTTTGACTTTGGGCGTTGTGATCTCCATGTAATGACTTTCAGCAGACATTCAGTCACATACCACTAAGGATATCTGTGCAACCTATATCCAAGATCACAGAAATAAGGTGGCCCATCTTGGTGAAGAAAGTGGCCACAATCTTCTTTCCAGAGATCCTAATATTCCGAACTTTTGTGAGCGGTTGTTTACCTGGAATGCATCATACTGAAAACTGCTTGTTCGTTTTGGGGTCATAATGGTATACCCAAGTTTTGTCACCTGTGGGCCATCCTTTGTGAAATTTCTCAAGGATGAAATGACACCAATCCTCTCTTGCATCCTTTGGAGCTTCTGACAGGAACTGTGGCACTCAAAGGTCACATCTCTTGGTGAGAGATCTAAATAATCATGAAGAAAATCTGCGTCTCAGTCAATCCAATATTTAGGGTCTCTATAATGTCACAAAATGTGAGATGTGGATCATCTTAAATCATTTTCCCACAGTGTTAATGTTTTCTTGGATTACTGCTGTTGCTGGGTGACTGGAATGAGGTTCATCTTCAAGAGACTTCCAACCCTTTGAAAATTCATGAAACCAATTTCCAATGGTAACTAGAAGACTCGCGAAAACACATACTAAAGAAAATTAGCCTTCTGCATTTAACTGCTTTTTCTAGTCATAATATGTCATTGCTTAAAACACAGCATGATAGATACATCTTGCACTGTGTCTGGTGCCTGACTCAGCTGTGCCTGCATTTTTGTTGATTGTTCGCAGTGTTGCTTGAAATCCTGTGACAAGGGAACTGCCACATGCATCCTCCAAGATCAAAAAACATAGCTCTTTCAAACTAAAAGAATCCTATTATCGCCAGACTTCCTGTTTAAGAGCTGATAAAAGCTTTCAGCACAGATTTTGTATTATTCTCAGGCAGCATAATATTCACAACTGATTTTTTGACGTGAGAATATTTTAGTTTCCCAATTTTCTTTTTATGAAACATAAGATATGATCAGTTGTTCTTAAAGCATATTTTTCATAATAAAGTTCCTAATTTGTTTATTTTAATTTATATTCCATTAAGCTTAATTCATGATTGATTGTAGATAGATAATTTATTTCATCTTTTAAAGTTACAAACTTCATACATATATAGTTACTTTCCTGGAGTTGATTACAGCTAATCAGATGCAATTGGTAGTAGTAGTGATGGCGTGCCAGAGGTGGTAAAAAATATGCTTCAAATTTAAAAGGTGGGAGGAAGTTATGAAAAGGATTCATTATGTGAAGTGTGTTCTTCTTTTGTTTGGGTAGTAGTGTTTTGTCTTTTTGTTGAAAGATGGCTGCTATTACATGTATTTTTTGTTGTTTTTTTTTATGAATGGATATTGCACATTTTGACGAGAAAATACTTGATGCATTGACAGAAGGAGATGCCAAAATCTACACACATGAGTACAATACCATTGAGCATTATCGGGATAATGTATACATAATGAAACAAATATTCATGGACAACTATTATGTGAATTGTTTTATACAAATAATTATATAATTATGAACACACAATATCAACATAAGCAAATTCATAAAGGAACCTGGAGATCACCTGACCAGAACACTGTAAATCAAATTGACTATATCCCAATAAATAAAAAGAAGCGATATCTAATAGAAGATGTAAGGTCAATGAGAGGCCCAAACATGGACTCGAACCATTTTTAGTATGTGCTATACTGTATCAAATATCCCCAAGGATATATATAAAGAAAGAGAATCAGACAAACAAACCAGTCAAATGAAATGTTAGTAATATTCAAAACCCCATTAAGTTAAAGCAATACAAAAAAAGTATTTATGATAAACTAATAGATAAACCTGAGAGCAATTCAGTAAGTAAAGAATAGGAAAGAACTAATAATAAACTCAGTTGCTGAAGTAATCCAAGTACAAGAAAGAACGAAAAGAGATGAATGCTGAGATGAAGATTGCAAAAAAATAAGGCAAGTAGTGAAACCTTACAAGCTAATACTAGAACCAAACAAGAAGCATATAAAGAGAAAAGAAAGATAGTAAATCATGTATGCAATAACAAACTGAAAAATTGGCTGAACGACAAAATAATTAATATAGAAAATAATTATAAGAAAAACGAAACAAGAAAATTTTTCAATAAAGTTAAAAGATTTAATAAATTTCAAGCTTTACCCTTTTGATGTGTATGGAAACCTGGTTACTCAAATTTATCAAGCTTTAGCCAGATGGAAAGAATTTTTTACAGAACTATTAAAACCACCATTGTTAGAGAATGTGTGTATACCTAATATTGAGGAAACAATTGATCTTAATGACCAAGAAGTACTTCTACATATGTTTAATGAAATTAATTATATAATCAACAAATTAAAGACTACTAAAACAGCAGGACCAGATAAAGTAACATCTGAACTAATTAAGTCTGTTGGAAGAACATTAAAATATAAAATATACAAACTTATATTGAAAATATGGAACAATGAACATCTTCCTCAACAATGGAATGAAGGGACAATAATTCCTATTTATAAAAAGGGTGATAATCTAAACTGTGACAATTATAGACCAATAACATTACTGAATGATTCTTAAAACGTCTTTGTTTGTCTTTTGAATAATAAGAGTGTCAGAAATTATTGAAAGCACTCTTGGAGACTTTCAGATGGGGTTTCGCAGAAATAGATTGACGATTGATAATTTATTTATAATTAGACATTTAATAGAGAAATATCATGAACATAATATTGATCTCTTTAATCTGTTCATAAATTATACACATGATTTTGATACAGTACACAGAAATAAAATTATTAAATATTTACTACAATATAATGTTCTCAAGAAATTCATTTGACCTTGGAATTGACCTTGGTGAATACAAATGCAAAAGTAAAAATTGGTAACAAATTAAGTGATGGTTTTAAAGGAACTAGGAGTTAAATAAGGAGATCCTCTTTCTGCCACCTTGATCAGCATAATAATCAACTCAATAATCTCACAATTGGATGTCAAAGAAAATATAAGTACAAGATCCAAACAATGTTTGATATATGCTGACAATGTTTTATTAACGAGAAGTAAAGCTATCATGATTGAAATATTAATAAAATTGAAAGAATTATCTAAGCAATATGGCTTGATAATAAATGAGGATAAAACAACATCTAAAGTGCACAGAAAAGAAAGAATATAATAATAGAAGATGAAAGCACCTTAAACACAAAAGAACATAAGAGTATGCCTATATAAGAATCTTGCGAGAATGGTATTAATTATGGCAGGAAAGCCTGACAATACAAAGAAGAGATGAATGTGGATTACAGCTAATCAGATACCATTGATAGTAGTGGCAGTGGAGGTGACGGTAGCAGTGGCAGTGTTGGTGGTGGTAAAATATATACTTTAAATTTAAAAGGTAGGAGGAAGTTATGAAAAAGATTTGTTATGTGCAGTATGTTTTTCTTTTGTTTGAGTAGTAGTGTTTTGTTTTTTGTTGAAAGATGGCTGCTGTTATATGTGTCAATGTTGAGTTTTTTTTTGTTTGTTTTTTTTTGAGTGTGAAATGTAATGAGCATATTGCATAAATGTTTTACTGGTTAAAACTAAAAGCTGTGTGTTTAGTCCCTTAACGCAACAAAGTAGTGACCTCCGACGTGATAAAGAAAGAATTATTATTGTTATATAAATTGTAGATGCAAACATGGTAAAATGGAAATATTAGTAAAACAGCATAAGTCGATTCATTGTATATTCACAAAAACATACAACAAATTGAAAGAAATTTTAAGTGGAGAACTTGTTGAATTGGAAGCTGCACAGAAGATGCAACAAAATTTGGATGGATATTGCACATCTTGACCAGAAAATACCTGACGCATTGATAAAAGGAGATGAGAAAACCTACACACGCAAGTACAATGCCATTGAACATTATCAGGATAATTTGGATGAAATAAGATTAAACATGACAAATGTTTTCTGTAGTACAAATGTGAATCAAGAAAAAAGTTCCTTAATCAGATGTCTCACTAGTAACTGCCAACAAGAACCTAAAACTACCTAGGTTAGAACTGGACAAGCTTGGAGGCAATGTTAAAGACTGGTTGAGATTTTGGAGCATGTTTAAAAGAATTAATGAAGATAACAATATAGCATGGGAAGATAAATTTCAGTATGTTATCCATGTACTACTCAGTAGTAGAGTCACAAAATTAGTTAATAGTTTCAGCAGCTACTGCAGAAAATTATCCAAAGGCAATAGAAAGCATAAAGAATAGATTTGGACAGGATGATTTGTTAACAGAATGTTAGTTAGAGAGCTCATTGGGTTAAGAATTGAAATGAATTTTATTTATGGACGCTCTTTTAACTGCTGAGGTTCTCAGCGTCCCATTTTTATGCCTGAAAAAATCCATCATCCTCCGGCTCATTGGATTAGTCATGCATTATGTATCCAACAAAAAAATACAGAAATAACAGTTTTGTATGATAAATTACAATGTCAGCTAAGAGCTCCTGAGTCCATAGGTGTGACAGACAAACACGCATCTATGTTATTTCCACTTGTAGAATCTTGTTTACCAGAGGAGGTTTTATGGGTCTGGTTCAGGAGTCAGTCATCCATGAGGATGGATTCAGCCATTGGACAGATGGAAAAACTTGTAGCTCTTCTCAGTTACCTGAAATGAAGTGGAAGGAGAAGAAAGAATACCATTTGCTAAACAGGGTTTGGTTTGTCAGATAGAAAACCACAACATTCAGTCAAAAGGAAAGATTCTGAAATTTCTCATCTACCTACAGCAAGTTCTTTGTTTTCTGCCAAGTCTGAAAGGATGAGACAAAAATGTGTATTTTGCTAAAAACTGCACAAGAATCAGGATTTTATGCAGTTCAGCAGATAAGCTTGAAAAAGATTTATGCTATTCTTGCCAAAACTAAATGTTGTTTTGCATGTTTAAGGTTAGGTCACAGGGCAAACCATTATAAGATACACCTTCATTTTCAAATATGTACTCTTTGATATATTGTCATGTGTTCCAACTGAGGAAAAAGAAAGGCAAGAGGAAGGAAAAAAGTTAAATAGTATACCCATGAATAACCAAAGTACAACAAAGGATGTGCTACTACAAATATTGTATGTAAAGCTGACATATATGGGCAAAGTGAAGATAGAGCACTATAGACAGTGGATCACGAGATTTTATATTTCACATAGACTAGCTAAAGTAATGGGATATTTACCACAAAAAACTGAGACAATAATTCACAAACTGTTTGGAGGCAATGAAACCTTTGAACTAAGCCATCAGGTTTATTAAGTCTGGGACATACAGTGCAACATTACAGATGATTGATTAAAAGGTAATCTGCAGGAAGATTCCAAGATTCAAGTTTTGGTCCATGGATGTAAGATATCAAAGAAAGAAAGGCTTTCTGATATGAGAGCAGGGCCAATCGACGTGGAAATTCTGTTTGGAGCTGACACTGCCAGGATTCTTATGTCAAGTAAAAAGTTAATATTAAGATGTGGATTGGTGGCAGTGAAGTTGGACAGTGACTGGAACTTTGAAAGATGAAGAGAGTTGCAACCTGGCTTTGTGAAACAACTTTGTTCATTCAGACTGCTTCTATAACTGACCTCTCGGACCTGGAAGTTTTAGGGATTTCAGACCCAAGGAAGGCAAGCCAAGAGAAGAGATAGAAGAAGCTGCTTGCCATTCCCTCCAAAATATGGTGAAGGTGAATAATGTAGATATGAAGTCGTGTTACTATGGTAGAGTGTAATGGCGGAGTAGAGATTGGTCTCCACCACAAACAGACTGATTAAGTAAGGAAAGTATCTTGAATATGAAAAGGTTTTCAAGAAGTGGATAGATGAGGGTGTCTTTGAGGAGGTTCCTGATGACAAAATAGGAGAATTTTGTTTATTACCTGCCACACCAAGGAATCTTTAAGGAAAGTTCCACCACCAAAATGAGACCATTTTTTATGCATCCTACAAATCAAAAGTCTCCTTCATTGAATGATTGATTGGAAAAGGGTCCCAAATTACTATTAAAGATCCCAGTACTTTTGCTGATGTTTCGAAAAAATAAGAGTTATTTGAGACATTGGAAAGGCCTTTTTCCACATATCAGTCCAAGAAGATAATTGTAATTCTTTGCGATTCTTATAGTGGGAGAATCAGGAAAGGAGCAGAATGCATTTTGTTGTAGTATTTGAACTAAACTGCAGTCTATTTTTGCTTGCAGCTTGAAAAACTCAATATCAAAAAACAGCAAGACTATTGAGTAACTCCCTTTATGTTGATAACACCATCACATTTATGAATAATGAGGAAGAACTGCACCTCTTTATTGAAGAATCAACTGCATTGTTTGCACAGGCTCCATTTCTTCTTTGTAACTGGGAGCATACAAGTTTAAATTCCAGTCCTTCTGCACGAAGGAGACCACAGTCTTGGGATTCCACTGGAACAAATCAGAGGACATCCTTTCTTGTGAGAAAATTGATGTGAACATTGATGGAAGGTTCACAAGAAGAAATGTGCTTGCAGCTGCACATAAAATCTTTGACCCCATAGGTTTCTCCAGTCTGTTTCTTTAGTGCCTAAGTTGTTACAAGAACAGTAGAAGTTGTTACCTCAGTAACATGCATTGAAATGCAATGAAATGCAAGAGATTAAAATTGTGTCCATTCCAAGCATATACCAATTCATGTGTTGGGAAAAAGAAAATTCTTATAGGGGGTTAAACCCAACACTACCAGATTAATGCCAAAACATGCCAATGACTGCTATTTCTACAGCTTTTATACATCTTCTTGATACAAGTGAGCCTCCATATGAGTGAAGGTACAAGTGGTGCACAGGCCATTGCTGACAAACAATTTTTCTCCCAGAAAAAGCAAAATTTACAACTTGGAAAATACTACAATGTTCACACTTATGGAAGAGAAATATAAACTTTAAGAGTGGAAATCTGTATCTTATTTAGTCTTTATTTATTTGCATTTATTGTTACATTGAAACAAAAAATGATTACCTAACTTTGAAGTTTGTTGTTACAAACCATAGTTGTCCTACATCAAGCTATTTCTATACCATTCTTTTGTAACCCTGATAGTTTGTTGATTGAATTCTGTAATACATTATATATAATATAAAGAGAAATTCAAATTTATAAGACAGAGAAAAAAACTAAAAAGATGAGTTTTGGGCTATTTTTGCCATTTGGTGTTGTCTTAACTTTGAATATATTGATATAAGTGTTGTAACAGCAAAAATTAAATTCAACATTACAATGCTAGTGCTGGATGTTCATTTTTATTCACTGATAGAGCAAGAATGACATCATAGTTGACTGGTAAGCCTACATAAGAGCCATAACACTCTCTAGCAAGAAGGAACTGTGATCAATTGCGGAAGATAAAACAATTACAGTGTCCTTTTCCTATAAAGAGCAGTTATGGTTTGCAGAAGAAAGAGCTATCACAATAACCTCTACCTAAAAAGGCCGGTGATGATTTGCGGAAAAGAAAGCAAACCACAGTACTGTGGATGTGGTTACACTGATAATAATTAATACAACCCTGTTGAGTAAAGAATAACATCAAAAGCTGTTCTGTTCCTTGGTGACATGCTGAATATGAATACAAGACACCTTATGATTGTTGAGCATTATTATCTTTCTGGTGTCAATAAAGGAGCAATGTATAAGTATTTATCCCTACACAGTGGTAGCTTGTGAATGTACATTTTGGATGATACAAAATTTTAATTTCCCATAGTCCTGAAAATGCAAAATAGATATACTGCATAACAGTTATGATTATGAAAAATTAGCACAATTTCAATTGCTGTCTACAACAAACAAACAAACATAATAAATTTAGTAATAATAATAATAATAATACATGGCTGACAAAAGAAAGGTTTATTTTTGTAAATTTTATTGTTTTGTACATAATAAAGGACATTTAGTGCAAGAACAGACTAGGTAACAGGTAAGCTTTTGCTACTTTCTGTTTGCATTCTTTTTTCAACCATTAATATTATTAATGCATTAGCTCCCACCATGTCTCATTTTCTGAAACAGGAGAGCTGCATTATTTCTTCTTATGAAATGTCCTGTTCCATATATTCCACTTAAAAGTTAATCTCTATAAATGCACGTTCACTACACTGAAGTACATGTTAAATAGGGAAAACTATATGCACCATGACTGACACTTTATATGTAAGGAAAATCTATAATCTGTTTTTTAATCACGGAAATATCTCTATCAGTTTATGATTGAAGTCTTTAGGTCATTTACAATTTTTATCTTAACAACAAGCAATGCCAGTGCTGAAAGCCTGTTCTCCACCATTGTGTTTTAAAGAAAGGTCTGTACTCTTTTCATTGTTGAGAAACAACATTCAGATTCAACTGTTGAAAGAGTTTTAATTACTATTCTCATTAGTTCACTTAAATGTGGAAATATGCCAATATACAAATTGTTGTTTAGTAACAGCGCCACCTGCACATTGAAGTCTTCTCTACTATAGAGTTCTTCTAACTCTGCTTTTAGTTGTGTCTTCAATAGCCTTGGGTAAGTTTCAACAGATATGTCAAGTTTCTCTTAGGAACATTTCTTGAAAATAGAGAAACTGGCTCATATCTAATAATTTTGATGCTACAAGGTGATATGTGAATGAAAAGCTTTTCATTCATATGACTTATTATGGCATCACAAACTTCCTTCGCATTTGCTACTTTGTTTTCTGTTTTTCTTTTCTTCTGATTTTGTTTTACATATGATGATGAAATTTCATCAATGGCTCTATTTCTCTTTCTTATAATTATACTTTGACACTAAACTAAATACTGCCTTGCATTTATTGCTTCTAGATTCCGTTGTTGTAGTTTCTTGAACAGTATGCCTGCATGTGGCATGATCTTATGAAAAAATTCTAACTAGAATAAGAACTCATGATTTTTTTAAATTGAAGAGGAGGCCACAAATGTCTCGTCTGGTTTTTCATCTGCACGATCAGAGGGAAATTTTTTCTAAACACTTGATCAGATTTCCTTGTCTCTTTAACTGTGTTGACCCTCCAAATGTTAAACACCCATCTTGTAGCTGCTATTCAAGGTAGTCTGGTTTGCACAACTTTGTCTAGCACATTAAATTTTATTCTGCATGAACGACCTGGAGAAAAAAGTCAGGAAACTGGGAATATTAGAAAAAAGTATTTATTGATGCCACTTTTTGCAGGACTAGATTAAAATGATGAGCATAGCACTGGATAGAAGAAGTCCTAGGATATTCCTGTTTAATCCTTGCCTAAATACTGCTAAATGCCTCTGCTCATAACAGCAGCACGGTCATAGCATTTGCAATCACTATTTTTCTTTCTTTTCACCTACTACATGCTTTTCCAATTAAGCGTTTATCACCCTAAATCTCTTAGCATCCTATGGATCTGGATTAAAGAAGCCCCAAAATTTCTCCACAACAGAATCATGAAGTTTGTATCTATACACAATCACCAATTGTTGCATGGTAGATACATCTGTAGTTTTGTCCGATATTACAGCTAAATAATGCAGTTAACATTTCTTGTGTTATTATTTCTCTGCATACACTGAGTATATAGTTCAGAGGTTCATTTTAAACATTTAGGATGTATCTTTAAGTACAGTTGTAGCCTGTTGAGCTGTCAATAGCACTAACAAAGTTTACAAGGCCACAAAACATTCCTGGATTATCTGATTCTTCTCTATTATAACCATGTAAGGCTAATGCAAATTCCCTACAACATTTTATGCAGTCTGTTATCCTGCAGAGAATTTGCCTATGCTTATTCACTTGTTCATTGGGCTTCCTCACAGTCTTTCTGGATATGCTGTCAAGCTCAGTACTGATGTCAACTTTACCAAGCAATGAGAGTTCAATCCTTGCATTTTTGTGCAAGTAGCAGTTTTTGTACTTTTTCAACATTTTTTTGACAAATGTGCGAGATCTGTAAAACCTAATTATTCCACGAATTAGTTCTGGGCTGAAAATCAAACATGGAAACAATACAGTGCATTTCTTACGTTGCACCCACACAACAGTTACACTAATTATACACTTCTTTGTTGAATGTTCACTTGTAGCCAACTTATTAGATTTCATCACTCTTTCAATCAACAGATCTGGCCTGGAGGCCCTAGTTCTTTTTTGGCTAACTCATTTAGTATTTTTTTGACACTTAAAATAATTTCAATGGAATTAATGTTGACATTACATCCGTATAATGAATCACTATCATCCGCATAAGTAAACAATTATTATTAAACTGCCATTTATGGAAGTGGTTGGTGTCAAATAGCAGCATAACAATAGTTACTAACATGGTATCTTGACTATAAGAAAAAAAAATCTACTATACAGGTGCATTTGCTGTGAAACATAGGAACTCGAACACTATATGATAATATGCATAATATAATGTACTAGAATATTAAATACATCTAGAAACCCAAATATATATTATACAAAATAGGTTTTTCTAAATTATATAAATATAACATATACTAACATCAGATCTAAATTTCACTATGCTTACAGTAAGTGTATTGGCATAACTGTTCAGTTGCTACCATCTGGTGAGATTTATGCCAAAGTGAAAACCAAATGGGGCTTCCCAACTTTCCATACATAACCTTGCAGCTCACAAGTGAAACTTATGCTGCAATATGCTTCCACCTAGTGACATTGATGTGAACTTGTAATTGAGAGATGTATGCTAAAAATGAGCACATGCACAACTCATATGTACTCCACCCCTAAGGCATTTATATCATACCATACCAGTTCTGCATGTGCAAAATCTCCTAAAAACATACACAATCCAGAATGTGCTAGGGGCAAGGTCATGTTTCAATGAGTTTAGAGTAGTAGTGTGGTAGATTTAAATGCAGTAGATTTTAAATTACTGCATATATGTTAATTTGTTCAAATTTAAAGAAAAAATAACCAAATAAATCCACAAGGTGTCAAAAGCTAGGGTATTCATATGGTTTGGTGCTCTTACACAGTAGCTGCCACTGTCCATACATAGATTTAATACCTACTCCAAACCATCAAGTATAGACACTTGCCATTAGAGGTGTTTTATTAACTACAAGGCTGCTAGATCTCAGGATTCACACTTCTGTAAAGAAACAATAATGCTGCCATCTAGTAGCCTTGGTGCCTTATCATGGTACCCATTAAGTGGGAACTCCTGCCATTAAAAGGGCAATATCTAACTTATCTCATCAGTCTTGGCATCAAATTAAGTAAGATAAAAGGGATAGAATAATAGATAAAATAATGAACCCTAAAATGTCTTTAAATGTAAAATAAGGATGAAAAGGGATTTTATAAAACTTGCTTCATCAGCGAAGGAATCAATGATAGGCATTTCTTGTGTGGGAAATCATAAATAAACATGAACACCCAGTATAGCTGTCTAAATTAAAGCAAAATTGACTAATCAGAATATTTTGTAACACAGGAACCAATTACTTTGGAAACAGAGAGACTGAGGCAGCTACTGAAAAAATATAAAGCTATGGAGGTGTTACTGTGCTCACTGAAGGATGCAGCACCTGAGGATGCAACAGCAGACCTGCAACAACAGCTAGAGTCCACTAGGAAAGAGATGCAAGCCATATCAGTTCACTCTCATAGAGTGCTGGTTGATCATGCTGATAGAGTATCGGGTCTGGAACAGGAACTTGAAGCTTCCAAGAGAGAACGAGACACCTTGCAGAAGAAGCTACATTTTAGTCGTTGCCAGATAGGCAGCATGGATGCACAAATTCAAGGCAATACAGCACAAATGCAGCAAGAACTAGAAGAATGTGAAAATGAACGTGACCAGCTATCACAAAGATTTGACTCACTGAAGGACGAGATGGAGGAATTGCGAAGGGAAAGAGATGAGCTACGACATGATCTTGAAAAACAGAGAGGAACTTCCGAAGAACCTGAGAAAAAATGTGCTTGTTTGAAGCAAATGCTTGAAAAACAGAGAGCCACTATACAGAATTTGTCTGCAGAAAGGGATACTCTGCGCATGAAGATGGAGGATTACTGTGGGGTGGAATGTGAAATGGAACGTCTTCGTTACAAGGCTCAAGAAGCAGAAGTGTTCCGTGTAGAAAGAGACAGACTTAAGGTCAAAGTTGAAGAGCTTTCTGGTTTTGAAAAAGCATATCGAAACCTTTTGGATAAGGTCCATGGCAAGAACCTTGATTTAGATGAAGGAAATGAAGTCAAGGTTAGTCTTTATTTTATTCCTTTATTTTTTTTAAATTAAGTGAAAACTTAATTTTCATTTTCATTTGATGCATTTTCTTAGCTTAAATACAGTTACTTTCTCTGCTTAAATACAGTTAGTAAAGGTTTCTATTCTCTATACTCTACTTTTAGAGTATTGTATTCCACTCCAAAAATTGATACTAAGATTTTACTAGCAGTACTTATTTTGTGAATCCAAAGGAGTATTTTTTTTAGAAAAAGCCACATGACTGTGTATATCTGTCTGCATGTGTATAAACAACATAATTCAAAAACGAAAAATTTGTTAAATAAGACTCAGTATATAAATATATTATCTTCCAAGGATGAACAAAGATTTTTCAAGAAAAGCCCAAACTATCCTTTACATAAATAAGACACTTTGTATGACAAATGTTTCCTTAGATTCTGTGCAACTAGCCACTTCACTCTGATAAACCATAAGAGATAGACAAAATTAAATTACACAAAAATTTAGATCTCATTAAAGCATAACATTTGTCAAATTCAACTTCTTGTGCTACTAACCATTTTATGGATATAATCTTTAATATTGGTTTAAATTTTCAAATGCAAACACATTAGCTTTTTTCAAGTGGTAGGTTTTGTTTTTTCTTCAGGTCATGAACAAAGCATTGACTTTCAAACCCATCACATAGTGATTGCCTTTCTAAAAATCTGAATATCACTTGGCCTATTATATTCTTCTTATATCAACACTGAAATGTATATGAAAGATTTTCTTGATTAGCAAGATGTGGATGAAAAAATGCCATTTTATACAAATGACTTGTAGAACAGTGTATAGAAAAAGTCTGGTGAGTACAATACTTCATCAACTTTCAAGGCTTTAGATAAAATGACATTAATTCCTTAATTATTTCTTTTGAAAAAGGAGGCAATTGGTGGTCAATTTGTCAATTTTAGGCCCAAAAATAACTTTTTCAATGCTTTTCAAAAACAAATCTATCCACCTTTTTTTATTTTCTTGACACTACTGTGTAAAAAAAAATATCATTTTAGGGGGAAAAAAAAAAAAAAAAAAACACCCACCCACCCACCCACACACACACACACACACACACACACACACACACACACACACACACACACACCTTATCTAAAAATAATTTGTTCGGACTCAGGGGACCTCAAAACATCTCGCTATCAAAATTTTGGGTGGAATATAATACCTTTCTTATTCACAATGTACATTGTAAATATGGGTTAGAGAAAGTAAAAAAACCTATAGCAACTTGAAATACATAAATTGTGTGCTTTAATAAGAATTATATTTTTATTTATCAAGATTTTGTCTATCTCTTTGATTTACCAGTAGAATGCAAAAGTAATTCCTCATTCAGAATTGAGAGGAATTGAGAGCCTATTCCTGGGAAAATTCACAATATAATTTGTCATGAAAATATCTTTAACATATGGTAGTTTAATAACAAACGTTTGAGCCATGTCTGAGAAAATTTGTCTTACACACATGCAAATGTATATCACACAGTTACCATGCTAACTTCATATACCCAAGGTCGTGGGTTCAAACCCGGCGGAGGACGACAGATTTTTTCGGATGTAAAAATCCTTAGTATGGTTTCCTTCGGAAGGGAAGTAAAGCGGTTAGTCCCGAGTCATAGATTTACGGCACGTAAAAGAACCTCAAGCCTGATAGAGAGACCTCTGAGAAAATTAAGGGGTCTTTCACGCCCAGTATAGAATAGGGCGCTGAGAACCACAGCAGTTAAAGAGCATCCATAAATAACATGCTATTTCCATTTCCAGTTTTTTTACACATAAAACATTTTTTTAAAATGTTTATTAGGGTTCAGGTGTCTTCAAAACATAATTATACTTTTGGTGAAATCCTGACCAAATGATTTGCAGTTCAGAGAAGCATTAAGTATTTCAAAATTTAAATCAATAAGAAGAAATGCCTTAAATTTACAAACAAATACATTCACAGTTTATCTGCATGCTAAAAAACACTAAATTGTCTTCTTTTTGTGTGTTATCCTATTTGTTGGAGAAATAGTAGTGAAATCCTGACCTAGCGATTTACAGTTCAGAGCAGTATTAAATTTTTCAAAATTTAAATAAATAAGAAGAAATACCTCAGAAATTGTTATTTTACAAAAAATTATATTTCACAGTTTAACTGCATGCTACAAAACACTAATTTGTTTTCTTTTTGTATTTTATCCTGTTTGTTAGGGAAACATTTTGAAACTTCTGCTCAGCATTTGACTGATTTTCAAATGTTATATGTAATCAAACCTCTTTGCATAAAAATGCTGTGAAAGTGAATTGTTTTATATTATAAAGTTTGAAGAAAATATCTTAAGTAATGCAGAAAGGACCATACTTATCTGATAGACATGTCATAAAATCCAAGCATAAATTGTTAAAACTTAATAGCTCTATAACAAAGCACATTGTGATTATTTAGAACTGATCTGCATCAGAGTCCCTGGATACTCAAACTACCTGCAGCAATACAAGAAATGTAGTTTAACGCTTTAAGTACCAGAAATAAGCATGCAAAGTATATTTTGAACTGGGTTTTTGCAAATATATTATCTAAATATGAATTTCTTAATTATTTTCAGTATCATGTGCATAGTAATTAGATAACATATTATATTCCACATATATTCAATTCAATTTTGAGATTTCCAAAGAAATGCATGCTTTGAGAACTCCCAATCCAAAAAATCATTTTGTATGCTTCTGTATTTGTATGAGTGAACAGCATTACACAAGAACAAAAAGTTAGATAAGTACCAAGTTGGTATTTAAGTTCATTATCTTTCAAAGATATGACATAAGATTTTCAAGAAAATCCCCTTTACATGTACAAATTGTTTACATCTTTTTATTTTACAAAAATGGCTCTAAGGGCTTTGTAAAAATACCATACTTTTAGAAATTGACATATTAAATTAATGCATATTTTAAATATTCTGAAAATGGACTGTGAAGTCCACTTCAACAGAAGTAATTTTGTTTAACAGGTAAAGCAAAAGGGATAGACAATGTCCTACACTTAATAAAAACAAAAACGTATTACACCACAAACACACTTTAAAACACCTACCTACTTTATTTCAAATAACTGTTTCTATGGCATCAATGAATATATTAGTTTAATTTTTCTTATTAAAGTGAAATTTATTCAGTGTTTGTTTTAATATAATGTAAGATGTATTGATTTTGGGAGAAGAGGGGCAGAGAAAATATTTGATAGTGGTCTATGTAAACTTAGGGTTTTCCAAATTGCTTTGTTTTCATCAATGCAATGAAGGACTTAATCAGTAGATACTATTATGTTTCAGCTGAAAGCAAGTGTATCTAGTCATTCCAGTGCATTGGGAAAGGAAATGAAAGAAATGAAAGATCAATTGGAAAAACTGCGAAGTTGTGTTGAGGAGAGAGAAACACTTGCTGGGAGAGTAAAAGAACTTGAGCACACCATTGCAGAACAAGAGGAAGAAATCAAGAAACTAGTTGTACAGATAGATGCATTATCTGTTGAAAGAGAGAGCTCACAGGTGAGATACACTATACAGATAGGTATGATTAGAGGTTAGCAGAAACAAAGGTTGTCTACAAATCTAGTTATTTGTAGGTTAATACAGTGTAATATCCAAGGCCATTTGTGAAACAAGAATTGCAAGTTATTTTAAACAACAACCAACTTGTGGCAGTTATTAGAATAGCATGTTTCATGTGGTTTTCATGACAGATGTCCTGCATTATTTCTCTAATCAGGCTATGACTCAACTCTCCAAACCAATGGTTTTTAAGTGTGCTTAAAAGCAACAGCCACAACAGTAGATTTATTGGCATGTGCAAAACTCCTGTAGGACAAGATTTTAGCACACCAGTGGTGCTGATATCCTGACAATTGATGATGTCATTAACAAACAAATAGTTGTTGCAGAACAAGAAAATCATACCGTAGTGGAGTGTGCACATTCTATGTTAAATCTAAGTAAATTGCCAAAAGAATTGAGAACAAAAGTCTATAATACTGCTTCATACCTTTTGAACTGCCCTGGAAAATCATCTGTTAAAAAAAAATTGCCATATGAGAGTTATGAGCTATGGTATTATCATCCAGTAGGAAGCTAATTCATCTGAAAATTTTTGGAAAGGAATTCTATGTTCATGTGAACAAGAATTTCTGCTCAAAATTTGAAGGCAAAGTTGTTCATGGACATCTGGTTGAGCACATGCATGACAGAGATAAATTCAGGCTCTGGATTCAGTCTCAGAAGAAGGTTCTCTTAAGCTAGAATGTAAAATTCAAGCTCCCAGTTGTCTACAATCTATGCACCAACATTGCTGAACTTTCAACTCCAGAGGTAAGTCAAGACAAGAGGCCAAAAGGTATACAAGAAGAAAAGTTTGACATAGCATCTAGTTTCAGAGGAAGCGAATAGTTCATTGATAAAGAAGAAGAAGTAAAAATAATAGAAAACATTGAAAAGAAACATGAAAGAAGTTGGATGACTAGCAGAAACTACCATCTGAAGAAAAGGATCTAAGTTCAAATGCTGAATTATTGCAATCTGAAAATAAAGATCAGTGGGAATAAGTTGAATGTCCGGAAGGTATAAAAGTCTTAAAAAGTCAATAGGTTTTTCATCAGAAAAATGCAAAGAAAAGGAAAGTCTGATTCAAGGATATGTACAAAAGCAAGGAATTGATTATGAAGAAATATTGTACTGTTGCATATTATGATGCCATTTGCATATTGCTACAGAGAATCTGGAGCTCAATCAATTTGACATCAAAACAGTTGTCTGAATGGAACAGCTGGAAGAGTTTGAAGATGACAATGGATGAGTATGTCTTACGAAGAGGAGTCTATGATCTCAAACAGACACCACATTGCTGGAACAAACATTTCAAAGGATTTATGAAAAAAACCGGATTTAAAAATAATGATGCTGATTAATGTGCTTTCTATTGCAGGAAAAATGAAAAATGCTTACATGTTGCAATTCAATCTATGTAAACTATGGTTTAGTAATGCGAAGTGACAGAACAGATATTGAAGGGTTCCTTGAAATGCTACAGGGGGAATTTTAATCAACAAAGGGATCTTTTGACAATTTCTTGAGTGTGAAAATACAGAAGAAGGCACATAGATTGATAGGAATAAATCAAGAAGATTATTGATTGAAATGGTGAGAATTTTAGGAAAGTATACTATAATTAAGTATTGATTTGAATCAGTTTTAACACATTTCCATCACTTACATTGTTTTATTATTAACTTTGATAATAGAAACAACTGTATTCTGAAACATGATCTTACTAATGAAACAATGTAAGTGATAGAAATGTTTTACAATCGACTCAAATCAATACTTAACAAGAAAATTATACTGGAAAAATACTGAAGAGATTTGGAATGGACAATTTGAATGAAATCTACTCCAATTGGATTTGAAGAAAGTGAGAGATCACAGCCAAGATTCCTTATCGTGAGGCTGTAGGTTGTCTTCTGTATTTTACCATACCTCATGTCCTGACATTGCTTTGGCAGTGAACAAAGTAAGCTAGAATCACTTCCATGGCTCTAGCTACTTTGCAAACTCAGAATAAACATCTTTTCAGAATTGGAATAGTGGCATCTTCACATTGTTTGTTGTGCTCCAAAGAAGAAGAAATGGAATGAAACATCTAAAAAATTGTGGATCCCTTATGGCTTTTGAAACTTCAAAATATTGGGAAGCAAGAAGGAGAATGATTTCATTATTAACTCTTGAGTGCGCGATACACACGCACGTACACACACACACACACACAGGAGCAGGTCTTCTCTGGGTTCCCCAGGCATCGCATTCCACCAGTGCTCTATCTTCATCCATGTATCATCAGTGTCATCACCAGTGGGCATTAAACACTAAAGAAAACCACACACACACACCCCCCCCAAACCCCCCTCCCACACAAACACACACACACACACAGCATATACGCACACCCATACATGCATGCATGCACACACTCTCACATTCCTTAGTGAACTCAAGTATAGTGAAACACATCTTCAGATGCATGAACCTACAGTAGACAACCAAATCATCCACATGAAAAAGGAAGTTTTGAAAGTTTATAGTGATAAGGACACAAGTCAGTCAACAACAGGTGCCATTGCTATTCATCAGTTACATGATGGTTCAGTCAGTTGCAAAAATCAATAGCAACTTCCACCACAAAAGCAGAAAGAATAGCGGCAAGTGAAAGAGCAAAGGAGTTGATTTAAATTATATGCAACTACCAATCAAGACAAACTAAAAGCTTAAAATGAACTTACATATTGGTAATGTTGCAGTTTAAGGGTCAGTTGGCCGCATAATGCCACAAAACCATACCAACTTTAGAAACTGAAAACCCGCTGTAGAACTGAGTGCACAGTGCCAAAGGAATCCAGCCGGTTAACAGTCGCAAGATGGCAGTAGTAGCACGGTTATATGTTGCTAAATGGTGCATATAAGACGTATCTGAAGTGTGTGGCAATGCTAGCAGATGACAGCATCTATCATACACTTTTACCCCTACTTATTGCAGATTTTGGTTATTTGAGGTTATGTGGTACATGAGCTAGTTAAAGGCGATTTCATCAAAACATAAAGATAACCCCATCTAAGTCACACTGTAATTGTGGTACTCTTAATATGTTTGATCAAGTAATATTTTGGGTTAAATGGAGAAATTGAATACACAAAGCTACTGTTAAATAAGAAGTTTTCAATTGCTTTGTATCTTTTTAACGAAAACAGGAGCATTAGTAGTAAATAAAAATTATTATTAATAATAATACTAATATTGTTTTTTTATTATTATTATTATTATTATTATTATTATTACTACTACTACTATTATTGGTGGTGGTGTTGGTAGTATGATGATTATGATGATAAGTATTATTATAATTATTATTAGTTGTAAGAATAACGTCAGCCCAACCAGATCTACTTGCTCTTTAGTTAAGTCATTGGTAGCCTTAAAAAAGGCTGTTTTGTCATTGAAGAAAATATGAAAGAGGTGGAGAACAGTAGGAGATATTCGGAAGAACAGTATACGCGCTTCCTGGCGCATATAATTGCATATTTCAGCATTTCCCGCACCTTCCTATGAATGCATTGTATATTTCTGGGTTTCCCTGCCTTGCTATGGTTAAGCTTCCTACGGCATATACTGTTAATTGCAAATTTCATGTTTTCCACACTATCCTATGACTGTGCTGCCTTCCCTCCTTTTTGCAATACCAACTCTATATACTCCATAACGCTGAACCTTGCACCTTTCATATGCCTGATGTTACGCAGCCAACTGACCCTTAAACGGCAACATTACCACTTAATTAATGAAGCTTAGAGTGTAAAGTTCGACTAATTTTTCAGTTTAATTTTCGTGATTTGTTGTGAATTTTCCCATTCTTAATTTGGTTAAACTTCTTATGCTTTATATTGATCATGTGCTGTAAAACTGTCCAAAAATCCAGCCTATCATCAAAAATCAAAGCACATAAAAGTTCAGCATTTCTACATCAGAGAACAATTTTTGGGCAAAGGTCTTGGATTTAAATACATCAAGGGAGCAAAGCAGTTAGCTGATTTGCTGACCAAGCCATTGGGAGATTTGAGATACTCTGTGACAAAATGTAGTGCAGAATATTAAACTACGTAAAACTGTACAGTACTTTTGTTTATTTTTTTTCTTTTGGAGGAAGTGTTGATATTGAAAGAAAAAATATGAATTTCTAGCACCATCTTTATGACAATTTTTAAATATAAAACTACATTGACAACATGTATGTATCAGTGTTGGAAAGAATATCTCCATTTTTTTTCTTCTTTCTTTGTTTCTTTATTTTTAAAATTCTGTTTCATTTTACGTTGCTTTAACAAAATTGGTTATGTTGTGATATGCTCTATCCAGTCTTATCAAAACTGAGAGTTAGCTTAAATGGAGGGAAGAAGTAATTGAATATTCATTAGGTCAATCTGCATACTCAATACTGAGATATTCAGAAAATTTAGGATAGAGGTCTGTCCATCCATCCATCTGTCCATCAATTCATCCATCCAGCCACACAACCACCCATCCACCCACTCACTCATTCATCCATCCATCAATCCACTGCAACTAAATATTAATATATAATACCATCACTAGACTTGTGTGGTATCCAACTTTGGGAAACAACAGTAACTCCATTATGGATATCCAAATGAGAATTGGATTTAAATCTCTTTGTTGTCTGGCCAATACTCCATGGTATGTCTCCAATGCCACCTTACATAAAGTTCTATGTATCCTGATAGTAAAGGAAGAAACCACATCCCATATTTTTTCGATATTGCAGAAATTATGTAGTCATCTGAATTCCCTCGTAATCAGAATACTAGACAACAGTACTGATTGACCATCTACACTGCAGTCACATTTTTTACCAGTTTAGCTAACCTTAATGTTCCAGTGATTACTTATAATACATTTGCTGAATGTTCTGTTAAGTAAGTCAGCAGTTATTTTAATAAAACAAGAAACTGAGCAACCACCTTTCCAGTTCCCTGTTTGCAGTAGGCAGTAAGCCTAGCCTCCAATTGTAAATAAATATCATGGGAAAGAGCTGACTCTTCAGTGTAATGCTTGAAGTACTTCTGAAGGCTTCTGTAATATCTGTACCTTGGTAAATTTGCCTGTACAGTTTCTAGTGTTTTCTGCCAATAAACAAGGTGACAACAAGATACCTGTGGCCTAACCCTATAATGAATTACAAATAAAATAAAACCAATAGAAGATTTAGGAGCATTTAAATTAACACCCAAAATTAAAAAAATAATGGCAATTAAAAAGAATCGTAAAGAGATAGGTAGGCGTGAGGATCTCATAGGGTTATTGTTTCATAAATATTAATAATGCTTTGTTGGTAATGAAATGTTTATCGTTTTTAAGGATATCTAGCAATCAGATCCACTTACCTGTCTAAGATGTAATATTATGTTTTGAAGTAGAATACAGTTTTAAAGCTGCTAGTTTTTAAAGATCCTTTCTGCTGTGTGCAGTTAATAGAAACTGGCATAAGTGCAATTGAAGTTAACTTTGGTGATGAGCATTTTTAGGAGGTTTATATAATTATGATGTTTGTGTGACTTTTTTTGGCTTTTTATCTAAAGGAGGAATTAATGATTTTTTTCAGACCAAAGTGATGAGCAGCTTGACAGACCTGCATGAAGAACTAGAGCAGTACAGTGTTAAGCTGTGCGAGTGTGCTGCAAAGTTGGATGAAATACCTCTTCTTGAACAAAAATGTTCAGGACTCCAGAGAGAACTAACATCTGCTGCTCTATCCAAGGAAGAGTATGAAGAACGCTTAGAGAAGCTACTGGCATCAGAAAAAGAACTGAAGGAAGAATTACAAACGTGTCATAACCAGCTTGCTGAAAAGCAAAAGGAAGTATTACAGCTTAAATCTGTTATACAACAAAAAGCTGAAGAGAAATTGACTATGGATAGTAAGATAAAGAACCTGGAGCGAGAACTTGAAACCTTGAAGCACCAGGCAACTGGACCCTTCAGGCAAAATGACCTAGAAGGAGCAAAGGAGGAAAATAAGAAATTGCTCTCTCAAATAGATGAATTGAAGGGTGAGATTGCCACCATGGAGCAAAATCTTTGCGAATGTGATGAAATGCGAGAAATAAAACAGCAATTGCTGAACTTAACTAATGAAAATTCACAACTTAAGAAGGAAACAGCAGAGCTGAAGGAAACAGTCACCATATTGGAAAGGAAACAGCCATGTGAAATGAAGATTTCTGAGGTGAAAGAGACTTCATCTATGACAGCTGCTCCCAAAGTAGAGACACATGAAGTGCCCACTCAGGACATGAAAAAAGGACATGAAGAGCTTCAAGAACATATCAGAAGGCAATCTGAAGTTTCTAGCAAACTTGAGAAGCAGTTAGCAGAAGCTAAAGAACAGATACGTGAAAAACACCATGAAAAGAGACTTAGTGTACAGAGTGCAAATGATACAATTGCTTCTTTACAAGAACTGGTGAAGAGCTATGAGCAGAAGCTTACAGATAAAGCAGCAGAAAGAGAACAGTTGGATGCAATGCTTGAAAAACTTCAAACAAATGTAACTATGTTAGAAGATGAATTGACGAATGAAAGGCAAAATTCTTCAATCACAACGGATGTATTGACTAAAAGTGAGACTGAACATGGCATAAAAGATGAAGAAAAGGAAAAACTTGTGATAGAAAAGAGTAAATTGAAAAAATATGTTAACAAATTAACATCTGACATTAAGAATTTGAATGCAGAAGTCGAAACATTGAAAAAGGAGAATGTAAAATGCCAGGAACTTGAAGAAGAAAATAATAAGTTGAAAAAGGAAATGCAAGACTTTAAACTTGGAGAACCCCCTAAAATACATGATCAACAAGGAATGGGCTCAGAAAATGCTGGGCAAACAGAAACACTGGAACAGCTTCAGAATGAAAACATGGAGCTGCGAAAGAGATTACAAGAATGTGAGGAACATCTTCACACTCGCAAAAGCAGAATCCATGGTTATATAAGTCAGTTAAAAGATCTCCAGGAAGATATTAAAGAAAAGGCAGATTCAGAAACCACAGAGGAAATGTTAATTGCAGAGTTTGAGCATCTGAAGGTTGTTTATGAACAATTATTAAATGAAAACCACGATCTTCAGGAAAGTAAGAAAATGTGCGAAGAAGAGTTAGCAAACATAGAGAAAGAGAAGGTAGAGCTTGAAGCTAAATTTCATTCTAACGAGCCAAAAGATGACACACCGATAAGGGAAAGTGGCATTGGCAAATGTCCAGAAGAGAAGCATTTACAAGAGGAAAAACCAGAAAAAATATTACCTGGAGGAGAAACCTTAGAGACAAAGAAAGTTGCACTGAGTCTGTTCTCAAAGGAGATAGCCAAACATCCAAAAGATGCTGAACTCAGGACAGAGCTACAATCTGAAGAAATTGAGAAACTGGAGCAGCGGAATAAACTAGTAACAGAGGAAAGAGTGAAACAAAGTTTACCTGAAGAGCAGAAAAGACCTGGAGAAGAAGCCATGAAGTCAATAATGGTTGCACATAGTTCCACCTCTGAAAAGTTAGCCAAACATTTAAAAGATGCTGAAGACACAGTAAGGCTTCAAAATGAAGAAATTGAGAAAATAAGGCAGGAACAGCAGGAGCTTAAAGATTCAATTAAAAAGCTGCAGGAGAAACTCAAACTAACAACAAAAGAGCAGAAAACCTTGGAACCAACGGTAGTTTCCCAGAGTTCAGAAAAATTAGTCAAAGAACTAAATGATATTAGACAGACAGTAAGGCTTCAATCTGAAGAAATTGAGAAACTAAGACAACAAAAGGAGGAACTTGAAGCTGAACTTTCCTCTATGCAGCCAAAAGTTGAAGAGGAAATTGCAACATGTAATAAGAGCTGTAGTTTACTTAAAGAGAAATCAGAAGAAAACTTAGGGCTAATGACAAATGCACAGTGTGTCCCAATAGAGGATTTAGCCAAACAGTCAAAAGATACAGAAGACACATCAAGGTTTCAAGCTGAAGAAATCGAGAAACTAAAGCGGCAGAATCATGAGCTTGAAAATTCAACTAAAGAGCTCCAGGAGAAACTCAAACTAGCAATGGAAGAAAATCAGAAATTGAACAACAAAATAATGGAGCTAAATCAATCATATGAACAGCATAGAATGGGGTGTGGAGCTTCAATGCAAGAAAACCTGACAAAACAGCAAGAGTGGGAGAAGGAAACGATGGAGCTTAGGCAAGCAAAGACTAAGGCAGAAAATGATAGAGATAAATACAAAATAGAGAAGCAGAAAGAAACTGAAGCAAGGAAAAAGTTAGAGACAGTGATCCAGGAACTTAAGGCAAAGTTATCTGAAAAACCACAGAAACCAGCAAAGAAAAGACAATGTGACTGCAAAGTTGAATCTGCAGCAGCACATAAACAAAAGGTTCAGAATTTAACTAATGAAATGAATTTAACAGCATCCCAGTTAGATGAAACACTAAGTAACTGTTTGCAAGAAAAGCAGTCATTAGAAGAATCCTTGAAGAGCCTTCAAGAAGAACTGGAAATGTTTAAAGGGCATGCCTCCGGAGTTGGGAAATTAGAGAATGACCTAAAAAGTCATAAGGAGCAGGCTGAGCTTACAGCTCAACAGCATACTTCAGAGTTGGAAGCTGCCCAGAAAGAAAATATGAAATTAGAGAATGACATTAAAGATCTGCAGGCAAAGTTATTAGATTGCCAAAATCAGTTAAATGGTACAAACATACACTCAGATTACCAAAATCAGCTGGATCAGAAGAGTACAGAGATCACTAAATTAGGAACACTGAAAAGAGAACTAGAACAGACCCAAAAGGAGTTGGGAACTAAAAATGCAGAAATTGAAAAGCTAAAGGAACAACTAGATGACATGAAAAAGAAATATGAGAATTGCCAAAATCAGGTATCAGGTCACAGTGAAACAGCAAGTTCTCTACAGAAGGATCTGGAGGATATGAAAAAGAAATATGAGGATTGCCAAAATCAGGTATCAGGTCACAGTGAAACATCAGGTTCTCTACAAAAAGAACTGGAAGATATGAAAAAGAAATATGAGGATTGCCAAAACCAGGTATCAGGTCACAGTGAAACAGCAGGTTCTCTACAGAAAGAACTGGAAGATATGAAAAAGAAATATGAGGATTGCCAAAACCAGGTATCAGGTCACAGTGAAACAGCAGGTTCTCTACAGAAAGAACTGGAAGATATAAAAAAGAAATATGAGGATTGCCAAAACCAGGTATCAGGTCACAGTGAAACAGCAGGCTCTCTACAGAAGGAACTGGAAGATTGTAAAAGTAAATTGAAAACTTGTGAAGATGAGAAAAAACAAATGAGTGAAGGAATGCAACAACTGAAAGCTCTGCAAGAAGAGATAGAGAAGTTAAAGAAAAAGAACAAAGACCTACAAGGAACAATAGAAGGTATGTGTTGTTTCTTTCTCTACTATTATCTTTTCACTTTAAGTTCAAAGGAGATATAAACAAAACCACATAACAAGAGAGCATCTCACTGACAGCTTGGGTGGGAATTACAACATTCTCTTTCTCTACATAAAAAATTGGCTCAGATTGTAACCTTTCATGGATATTCTTGTGCGGAGAATTTAAAAATCCCTGTTATTGTAACAGTTCAGTTTCTAAAATAGAATGTATTTGTTCAGAATCATCTCTAAGTAGTTGAACCATTACAGCAGAGGGTTTACGATGCTATGTGCAGGTGCAGTAGTTCATTTCTGGCCTCCATTTAAACAGTCAGTTTACTCACTGTGAGTTGCAAAGATATTGATTTCAATGATGACATGGCTTAGCAAAATCTTGGCCACTGTGGAGAAACATTAATACAGAAAACTGTTAAAAAGTGGAGAGAAGACAATAAACTGTGCTAAATGTGTTGAACAAATTCTGTGATAACCTGCCTGGGTAGTGTGGTGGTAGTGTCTGCCTCACATTCAACAGGTCGTGAGCTCGAATCTCGCCAAGTGTGACTTACCTGGATATGGTTTTTTTGGGGTTTTCCCTTATTCTGAGAAGACGAATGTTGAATAGCTTTAAGATCCTTGGACCCCAAGCTCATTTGAGTAGCATTTGCCAATTTCATTCATTATCTAATATGACCATATATATGAGGTTAAATGTCATTAAGTTACCAACAATAAAAAAAAAATTGTGATGGGCACCTTCTCTTGCAGTAGAAGACATGGTGAGATTAACTTCAGAGTTTGCAGGTGTTTCCATGTCCACTGAATACGAGGGTTGATTAAGAAGTTATGGCAACTATTTTTTATTTCCCAAACAGGTGCCGACATAGAACATTTAGTATGTAAGTATGAAAGTATGTCACATGAACCTCTGAATGTTGGCACCAGCAGATGGGGTATGCGTGCACTGGCTTGGGCATGCGCAGCTGCTTTACATCAGTTGTTTGCTGATAGCTGTGTGTAATGGAGGTAGCCAAAGCTGAACAATGTTCGTACATAAAGATAGCTGTTCTCCGCAGCTGCAATGCACTGAATGCCACACAGAGCTGCAGCAAGCACTGGGTAATCAGGCTTTACCCTATCGTATGGTGGCAAGGTGGGTAGGGGCCTTCAAAGCAGGAAGAGAATCAACTGCCGACCTGCCTCGCAGTGAACGTTCTGAGTCAGCTCACAAGGCTGTATTGGTGGCTGTTATTGACCAGTGCCTCGAAGATGACAGGCGCTGGACTGTGCTGGAATTAGTCGAGCATACAGGTATTCCTGCTTCCACAGTATGCTTAACCCTAAGGCAGGACTTAAATGTGCGGAAAATTGCTGCAAAGTGGGTCCCACATCACTTAACTGAGGTAGAGAAGTGGGCGCAACATGAGACATGTCGCTTCAATCTGGAAAGATTTCACCATGAAGGAAACGGTATGCTGAACTGAATCATTATAACTGATAAAACATGGGTGAGAGCATGTGAACCCGAATTGAAGCGACAATCCAATGAATGGCATCATCCTGGATCACCATGGAGACATAAGGTACGACGAAATCCATCACCCACAAGGCTGATCATCATATTGGCTTATAACATTCAAGGTGTTAGTGTGTCATTCAGTTCCTCAGGACCAAACTGTAAATGCACAGTATTACCTGAGATTTCTGCGGTATCCCTTTGTCGTAGAGTATGAGAGATACATCTGCAACTGTTGGACAACAAAGGAGACTATTTTGAAGGATGCTAAACAGCTGAACAGTTTGTAATCATGTTAAACATGCTATACGATAATAAAACAATGATGTTAAAATGTTATGTTTGGCCTATTATTTTTCCAGAGGTTCCTCCATCCATACTCCATCCGGTGACGACATTCAGAAGGTCATTCAACATACCTTCAACTGTATATGGCATACTAAATGTTCCATGTCTGCATTTGTTTGGTAAATAAAAATAGTTGCCATGACTTCTTAATCGATCCTCTTAATAGAATTCGAAAGGAGAAGGTAAGAACTGGTTAATTTTGTGCTCCTACTAAAAAAATATCTTGAATGCAAAGTTTATCCAAAGACTCTGATCCATCCAATTTATCAATGGAAGTTGATCCTGAATGGGATGAAGCTTCTTCCAGCTTCTGACTGATTTCCAGCTCCATCTGTAAGTAATTCTAAATTAGCAGAATTGAAAAACTTGTAAAATTGCAGTATTCAAATGCTCAGAGCAACAAGCATGTCAAAAAAATTAATTTGTAGTCTGGTATGAACCCCTCTAGGTGAAAAATTATTTTCATAATACATCTTATTTTATTTGCTGCTACCACTGTACATTCTGCATCAGTGGTAACTAATAAATCAATTCATTGTGTATGACACATTTTTTTTTTTAAAGGTTATAAGTTGAGTACAGTGTGAATTGGTGATACAAATTTGTCATTACCACCTTTAATCAACAATGAATGTGGTTCTCTGTTGTTTAACAATGCACTATTTTAATGATGCAAAATTATTGCATAGATTGTTGGCACCAATTCTTTTCACTGTACCTTCTAACCTGTATTGCACATTTTCTTGACTCTTGTCACATCAACTTTTAAAGCAAAAATGAAAAATGATCTTTACATTAAATGAATGATTTATAATATCTAAGTTAACATCAGCCAAGCCTGCTTTAATCACAGGTACAATAGTAGGTAGGTTTTGCTGCCAAACTATTCAGGTACTGCCTTTATCTATTTACTCTACCTTTATGTGTTAGAAGTGTAGGGTAAGACATAGGAATAAGACAGAACATGTTAAAAAGCCAATAATTCCAAAGTTGCAGAATGTGCATATACACATTCTATCTGAGTTACCCTTTATATAGAAAAAATTTTGAAAATTTTGATTTTCTCAAAAATGGCTCAAATGATTTTGATTAAACTTACACAAATAAAATGTATATTTTGAATTTTCTGGGAATAGCCTCTGAAGCTTCTGGTTGATTTTTGCAGAATTTTGCATAACGGTAAAACCGTAAGGGATAAAAAAATGCTTACTGCACAAAAAATGAAGATCTCATTAAAACACATCATTTATGTCATATGCATTTTTGTTGTAGAAATGACCATTCCCAAAATATACCTTGTTATTGGTTTCAATTTTAAAATACTTACACTTTTCTCTGGCAGGAAGTGTCCGTTTTTCTTTTGTTCTACTCTTAGTCAAGCAAAGAAATGAGTTTCAATGACAATCGCATAAGGATAGCTTTTAAAACATTTGAGTATCGCTTTAGCATAGCGCACTCCTTTGGTTCCCTTCTACTAATAAGGAACTAAATAATAACATTCTGCTAATGCTTATCTTGATTAGTATTGTGTACAAAGAAGAATAATCTTTTGTAAGAAGAAAGTAGAAGAACTAAAGAAAGTCATGCGAGTTTAACATATTAGATTTGTCCATTTAACTGTATTAGAGGATGTACTACATTGCATCAAGATTTAAGGTGACCAAACAAATCTTTCTATAAAATAAAAATCTATTCTACATGCCAACTGACTATAACTCACACAGAAGTGGAAAACTTACTGCTGGATTACCATCATTTAATGTGAAACTGAATATAGTGAATTATAAGCAGGAATTTACATTTTTTCACAAGAGCAGCAGAGACCATAATCTATTTTATTATCAGGTATTATTACCTAATTTGGGATGAGAATATTGCCTTAAACTAAAAGTAATTTTAGAAATTTAATGCAGGATTTATTTAATTATAATGTTTATCAGGTAACTTCTAATTAGATTCTGAAAATACCTTTGTTACATTTCTATGATATACAGTAAAATAACATTTGTTAAACATGATAAAGCATAATATTAGAAAGCAGAAGGTCAATGTTTATCATTAGAATTTCTCTGGGCTTAACAGCAGTGCATTATTGCATACAAAGTAAAATTGACATGTTAGAAAGGTAGAATCAGAATGAAAATCTCAATGCTATAGCAAAGATTTGAACTATGGAAGTTCAACTTTCTGTGCAACTGCTCTAAGAAACTAAGCTGCCATGGCATTAAATTTCCAGTAAAGTACAAGGCATGCTGAAATTAATTAATTAATTTTGAGATAATAACATACGCCAATGGAAACTTTCAATCTCACAAGTACTTGAGTTGGGCCTGATAGTTAACCACTATTATATTAATCAATTGAGAAAACCTGTTTATTTGTCCAGAAAAACGAAAATCAATTGGGTAAGTGAATGTTGTACTGGCATTTTGCCATGGTAGCACATTTGGTTAGAACAATAGCACAGAAAGCAAAGATCTGCAGTTCAAATCTTGGCTGTGGCATTGAAATTTTAGTCAGTTCTATCTCAGCCTTAGCATAGGACTTGTGTGAAAGAACAATTAGTAATAATTATTATCATTGGTTGAAATCTGTGTTAATCTACTTAAAAATTCTCTTAGAAATACTGTTAATATTTTTATTCAATTTTAGGTATGACAACAAAGCACAAAAACGAAATAAATGATCTGCAGAATACAATAAAGGGGCTGGAAGGTGGGAAAACAGAAGACTTGATAGCTAAAATGAAGGAGGATTGCAAGAAACAATTGGAAGCCAAAGAAAAGCAGTACAAGGAAAATATGAAGAACTTGAAGGCATCCTATGATCGTGATGTTAAGAATATGAGCAAACGTCATGACTCTAACATCCAGAAACTACAGAAACAGCATGATGAGAATATACAGGAAATGGGTACACTCCATCAGTCAGAGCTCAGGGCAGCAAAAGAGCAGAGTAAAGTGGAGAATCTCAGTCAGTTGTCTGTCTCCAAAATGCAGTCACATACTTTTAGTCCTGCTCCTGAAGGTAAAGCACTATTTATTTATTCATATTTCTCTTTGTTTAATGTTATGGTAGTTGTCATTGATCGTAACATTAATTGGAAACACCATATTGATTACATCTCACCCAAACTGAGCTCTGCATGCTTTGCAATCCGATCTTTAATTCAACTTATAAATAAGAGCATACTAAAAATAGCTTATTATGCATATTTTCATTCATTGATGACCTATGGAATAATATTCAGTGTATACTAAGTCACCCTCTGCAGTGTAATGGTTACCATGCTGACTTCATATACCCAAGGTCGCGGGTTCAAACCCGGCGGAGGGTGATGGATTTTTTGGGGCGTAAAAATCCTTAGCATGGCTTCCTTCGGAAGGGAAGTAAAGCCGTTGGTCCCGTGTCATAGATTTGCGGCACGTAAAAGAACCTCAAGCCTGATTGAGAGGCCTCTGAGCAAAATTAAGTGCTCTTTCATGCCCAATTTAGAATGGGGTGCTGAGAACCAGAGCAATTAAAGAGCGTCCATAAATAACATGACATTTACATTTACATTTTACAGTGTATACTAAAAAAGTGTTCACTATGCAAAACAAGGTAATACAAATAATGGCAGGGGAAAGACAATCAACTCACTGGAAACCACTTTTCAAAATGTTTGGAATTTTACCATTAGCCTGTGAATATATTCTAGCCATATTTAAAAAATAACCCAGAAAAGTTTGCAAAAAATACAGATATTTATAATAAAGAGACCAGACATAGGCATGACTTACATAGACCAACAAATAATTTGCAGTTATCCAAAAACGGGTTTACTAGAAAGGAATAGTTTTGATTAATTCACTTCCCTCTTCTATAAAAGAATTGCAAATGAACAAAAACAAGTTTAGATCAGAATTAAAAAGATACCTTATTACTCACACCTTGTACACAGAGGAGGATTTCATTCAATCTAAAAACACTGGTAATAGTGTATCATTGTAAATATAATAAATATGAATATTCTAAGAATGCAAGTGTACAAGTAGGCTTTTGAAATAGACATGTAATTGAAAATTATAAAAAACTGACACCTCTGAAAATTCATTGTCAGAGTTATTATTGGTAAATAAATGTATTAATAAGTATGAATAAATGTAATTCTTGACACGATCTACATCCTAGAGTTTAGGCATAGAGTCTAATCTCATAATAGGATCTACAGATGCGTGTGTGCTTACATATAATTCCATATTATATACTAACAGGCATAAAAGCTAGGCTAGTTCCCTAGGCCAGGGCACCTAGGTGGTGTTTCTCTAAACTTCAGGTAATCAACCTTTGACCCCACCCAGCTGAAATCAGTTTTGTAAATGACTGGCCTAAAAAACAATCGAGTGACAAAAATGAACCAATGAACAGTATTGTCCCTAACCTATTCTAAACCTACATTAATTAAAATTATATCAAACTTACAACTAGGGGCTAGCAATCACTTGGCTGCAACATGTTCACAGGGCAGGACCAGAAATCTGAATGAAGGAGAGAAGTAACAATTTAAATAAAAAATAGCAAACAAGCTTACATATTTATTAGTCCAAAGATACATGGTTTTTCATAAATGAAGATCTCTATCCAAAGAGACGTGTCCAGTGGACGAGCAACCTCCTGTTGCATGCTTCATTACCAAATACCAGAACTTCTGTCTCCCTAACATGACACAACTGATTAATTCCCTTACACAGAAATCAATTTGAGCCATAATTACTCTTAACTCCCCTTATTTCCTTCTCTTATCAAACCCTAATGTAAACTGGAAAGCTTCTGAAAGCTTCTTACAATCATAATGACAGCATTCTTAGCTGACATAATATTAACATGTACATGTTCCTATTGGCACCATGGAACATGAAACCCTTCTATTCAATGATTAATACATTATAATTCAGAATTTTAGCATCTTGATTTCTGCATTTAGCATTTTATAGCATTAATACATTTTAAATTTAGCATTTTATAGCATTTTGAAGAAAAACATACATAGATATTGCCTGATGAAAAAGCTTTAATGTGACATTAATATCACAATATTAGTAAACTGGAACTAAATTCTCAACAATAACAATGACACTAATACTCACAACAATGACAAAATAATACATTATTGTTGACATAAACAGTAAGCATATGAGATAAAAATCATGTGTCAATAACAATGTATACTTAGGGCATGTGTCCTCATTTGAGGACATGATTTATTATGTTCATTTTTTATGTACAAACTTATGCACAAATTCTTGTAAATAACATACAATCCCTTTCTTTAATATTTGTTAACAAGAAAATATGATTGTTATTTAAATTTAATGACTATGAAATTGATTTATTTCTGTATGCCAAATTCAGATTTATAATATGTATTTTACAAATGGATGAGGGGATTAGTTCCGCATTCCAGATTAATACGGTGAACAAGTGTGTCAGAACCATAAACATTTCAAGGATCACAAACTCATCAGATGCAATTTCTGGAAGAAAATAAAGAAAGAAAGTAAATTTTAAAAAATCTTCAATTTCGCATTTATATGGCATTTTAGTATAATTTTTGCATTTTATCACATTTTCAAAACACATTAAAATGTATTTAGCGGTTGTAAACAATGAAAATACAAGAATACAAGACTTAATGAATATGCAACACAAAGATTTTGAGAAAAATCCCACCACCCCAAACTACCCTTCATTTGGAGAAATTTTCCAAAATTTTGTTTTTCTCAAAAATGGCTGTAACGATTTTGATTAAACTACTGTATATTATAGACATTTACACGGTAAATAAAGCTTATATCTTGAATTTTCTGGGAATATCCTCTGAAGACCTCTTTATTTTGGATGGTTTTTTTTGAATTTTGTATAACTAGTAAACCATAAGAAATAGACAAAAACTTACTACAAAAAAAATGTAGATCTCATTAAAACACACAATTTGTCATATACATTTTTTCTTGGAGTTGACCATTTCTGAGATATTCTTTTTCATTGGTTTCAGTTTTAAAATATTGAAAGTTTTCTCTTACAGGAACTTGTCAACTCCTGGTCACACAATGAAACGGATTTCAATCCCATAGCAACCACATTTTAAAGTATTTGACTGTTAGTTTAGCCTAAGTATTCCCTTATTTTCCTCCTACTTAATAAAAAACTAAGTAATAACACCGTTTCTGCTAACATTTATCTCAATTAGCCTGAAGTAGATAGAAGAATAAGCTTATTAACAATAATTTGTTACAGAGATGAGAAAGTCATGTAAAAGAAACACATCAGATTTTGTATCACATTTTGATATCTAAAGCACTCTCTATGACCAGCAAATTTAACATTTTTCTATCCAAAATTGCTTGTTTCTTCTTCATAAATTTCAACCCAAATGAGCAATCCAATTGTTGCTGTAAGCACCACCCACATTCCTTAGTCCCTTCTTTCTTCACCCTCAAGACCCCCTAAACACAACCTTCCTCTCTCACTACTACTATATTGATTTGTATGTCAGGGGTTGAAAATATGATTTTGAATATAAGGGTAGCTTATAATTTTTCTCAGTTTCTAAAATCCAAAATACTTAGTTTTGTGAAAATTATACCAAAAATATTGCATGATAAGCTCTAGTGAAATGTAAGGAAAACATGGTAACTAATATTTAATTTCCTGTAGCTTCTAAGTGGAGCATAGAGCATCGTTACAATGTTTCCATGGTCGGATTGGAATTTCTAGTTCATGAGTTTGCCACTATGCACATGGTGACAAGGGATTGGTTCATTACCCACAGATGGTACTGTAGAACAAAATAACGACTTGCAGACATGAAATGCCAACATTTTGCCCAGGAATCTTCTTTTTTCAAGGTATGGGGTTCTTTTATGTGCATAGAAAATTACATAGGGTCACTGGCTTTCCTTACCTTCCAAAGGAAGCCTTGCTAAGGGTTTCTGCATCTAAAAAAGTCCATCTCCCTCTGCAAGGTTTGAACTTACAATTTTGGGTTTAGAGGCTAGCATGGTAACGACTACAAGGGTGACAAACATGATGATAATTCTCATAAAATAACTCAATTTTAAAGCATTTAAAGCATTCTCATTTAGCCCTTTGGACTCTGTCATTAAAAATCTGTCATATTTACTTTAAAGTACCAAAAGTGGTCTCTGATATGCTTACTCAATGAAATGGGACTGAAATTCAGTGAAATGTATATTAAAAAGAATCCTGTAGCTCTGCAGTTTTCAAATTTTTGGGAAGACTATATACCCCTTACCATCTATAAGAATAGGGCTTCTCAGCAGTAAAAGAAGTATCAAAATTGGCTGACACATATGCATGTACCCCCCTCCCCATACACACAGAAAACAACATACACAAATATATGCATGCATGCTCACATGCAGAAATTTTACTTCTTATAATATTAGTATAGAGTTTAGTTATATGCATAAAATTAAGTATGCATTTATCTAATGATCAATCTTTGTCTCTTTGCAGTTACAACAGCTGAGTCAGAAGAGCCTGTGGAGTCAGGTTTCTCTGCCATTTTGAAGAAACTTCTTATGGAAGGACCCAATGCAAGTAGTATTCAAATGTTCATATTACTGTTATAATTGTGATCAGATGCCATTGTTTCTAATTTATGAGTATGTGTGTGCATTTTTTTTTTTATTCATTTTAAGGGGAAAAGATCTCTTCTATCTCTGTCATGTTAAATTTGTCAGTTTAAATGTACCTTACTTCAAGAATTGCAAATAGTAAACAAATTAAACATTTTCCATTTACTTTAGCAACAAAGTGACACTTTTTTTTTTTTTCTTTTTTTTTAAGAAATGGCTTTAAAATGTAGTATCTAAAATATTTTTAATAATTATCCTTGTTTTTGCAAATTTTTGAAATGAAAAACTCTTAACACTGGTGCCAGAAAGTTAAAAAATGTCAAATAGACTGTAAATAGTTCAATGTCCTAGAATGAATAGCTTCAGAGAAAAGGTAAAAGTTTCAGAAAAATGATTTTAAAGTTGCATATTAATAATTGGCCTTTAAAGTTATCCTGCTCCATAATTTGGATTTCCAGCGGTATTTCATAGAAAGTAAGGGAAGCATTGTATTCTACCTAAAAAGTAATGTTGAGATTTCATCAGAAGTGTGCTTTGAGGCCAGTTGCATCCCCCTCCCCCGTTGCCTGCCCTCCATGGTGTAATGGTTACCATGCTAACTTCATATACCCAAGGTCGCGGGTTCAAATCCAGCAGAGGATAATGGATTTTTTCGGGCGTAAAAATCCTTAGCATGGCTTCCTTCAGAATGGAAGTAAAGCCATTGGTCCCGTGTTGTAGATTTACGGCACGTAAAAGAACTTCAAGCCTAATAGAGAGTCCCCTGAACAAAATTAAGTGGTCTTTCACGCCCAGTATAGAATGAGTCGGTGAGAACCACAGCAGTTAAAGAGCATAAATAAAATGCCATTTTCCCCCCTCCCCCCCAAAAAAGGGGAGAAAAAAAAAAAAGTTGTGTGTGTGTGTGTGCGCTTGTATGTATGAAAAACAAAAAGTGGATATCAAGAATGCAACACAAAGATTTTTTTTTTTAATTGTTTCATTTGTATAGCCCCCTTTAACTTCAATGGCTTTGACTTGTGAAACAAGAGTTGTTATTTACTCATATGAACTGTAGGTTAAAGACATTAGGTTAATCATTTTTTTGTATCACTTAAAAAAAAAAAAAAACACACACACACACATGCACGCACGCACGCACACTCTCTCTCTTCCCCGACCCAGCCGGGAATCGAACCCGGGACCTCTGGGTCTTCTTGACCACTCAAGCACAGAGGCAGTCACAATAATTTTGATGGAAATCTCCCCATCCCAATCTACATTTTTTTTACATGGAACATTTTGTTAAATGTTTGATATTTCTTAAGAAATGGCTCTAATAAAATTTTATTAAAATATCTAATTAACTCTAAATGTTCTCGAACTCTAGCCAGAGAACCTGGCTAGAACCCAAGAGCATTTAGAGTTAATCTGTCGTTAGGAAAACTTCAGCTCTTACTTTATCCCTAAATGTTTGGACTATTTTAATCATAAAAAATGTGTGTCTTAAGTTTCTGGGAATAGCCTACAAAATCGCTTTTATTTTGAATGATTTTTGTATAATTAGTAAACTATGATGATGATGATGATGATGACAGTGATAAGTATTCAACCCAAAGGTTGATCAGTGTCTGGTATGGCATTGTGGGAGAGACTACAACCCAATCAGGCAATAATAATGTACAATGGTGTTGCCATTCCCCATCCACAGGATGGTGATGTAGAAAGGACACACTCAGCAGGTGAGAAATTTCCCATGCTTGTACCAGGAATTGAACCCAGTCCTCTGTGCCAGTGGCAGGCATACTATTGCTACACCAACAGGATGCTATTAAACTATATGAGAAGAAAAAACGGTATAATGGGGAAATGTACATATTGTTAAAGCACATCATTTATGTAAATAAACGTTTTTTGTGGTATTAAACATTTCCATAATATGTTTTGTTAATGGTTTGGTATTTTCAAATACTTTAAACTTTTCTCAACTGCAAATTGCCATTCTATTATTTCTTTTTTGTGTTCATGCAAAGAGAACAGAATTTCAAAGCCATTCTATAGTGGCTGACTTTGAAAAGATTTGACTATTGCTTTAGCCTCCTGTATGTTTCATATGCTTACAACACAATATGTAAATAAGTAAATAAAGTTTATCTGTCCTAACAAGAAGTAGATAGATAAATAAGTTTTTCTAAGAATATTATGGAGAAGAGTGAAGAAAGTCATGTAAATGAAACACATCAGAATTTCTTTTCTTTCCTCTGGAATATATTAGTATTTCCTAACACTTGAACCTGCATTTGTTTTACAGAGTCTAACATTTGCAGAGCTCTCGTTCATACACCAGCAGATTTGCCAGGTAACCTCAACCCTCATGTTGGAGGAAGAACCATGTTCTTGTTCAGGTCAGCAGCAATCAGACATGGAACGGTTAGCTCAACGTACTACAGCCCTACAATTGCAGATCAAGAGTCGTCAAGATAAAGCAAAAAGAAAAGGTATCTATAGACACAATTTCATTATACTACATAAAATGTTAAGATGTTTTCTTTAAATTCACAGCAAAATTAGTAAATTATTATATTGAAAGTGCTCATCATCTGTAGATGGATAACAATTTCTTAAATTCCCTTAGAATTGTAGTGGAAAACAAAATTCATTTCCAAATTTTCCCTTTTGAATACACCTGATTATCTCTAAATAGCAATATATCATTTCATATCACAGTCATTCATGCATATTTAAGTGATAGCACTATCACTCACATACATAGGTAGGAATGTGAGGAACAGTTATTTTCAGATAATGGTTATAACTGCCGTAGTTTCAGTGCATAATGATTACATGGTTATCATAGAATATCCCACATTATGCTTTATTTCTTTTTTACAATTAAGCTTTATATATTTTCAAATTATGCTTTATTTACACTCTCTACATGTACTATGTACATAGTGTATAGAGAAGGTATTCTAATGCACCCAAAAATTTGATACCAAGATTTCACCAGAAATGCATGTTTTGAGGCCCTCTGAATCCAAAAAAAACTTTTAGAAAAATGTCCATGTGTGTGTCTGTCTGTCTGTTCATGTGTGGGTTTGTGTATATGTATGTGAGTGTGTGTGTGTGTGTGTGTGTGTGTGTGTGTGTCTGTGGGCAGTATAGCTCAAAAATTAAAATTTGTTAAAAACTAAACTTAACTTGGTATTTAGGTTTGGTATCTTCCAAGGATGAGTTTTTCAAGAAACCCCCCCCCCCCATCCCCAACTACCCTTTACATGGAACTTTTTTAAAGAATTTTGATTTTCTCAAAAATGGCTGTAACGATTTTGATTAAAATATTGTATATTAAAGATATTTACTGACAAATAAAAGGTATATCTTGAATTTTCTGGGAATAGCCTCTGAAGACTGCTTTATTCTGGATGAATTTTACAGAATTTTGCATAACTGCTAAACCGTAAGAGATGGACAAAAACCTACCACACCAAAAATGTAGAGCGCGTTAAAATACGCAATTTATGTAATATAACTTTTTTTCGAGGAGTTGATCATTTTATAGATATTCCTTGTTATTGGTTTCCGCTTTGTAAAACTTTACTTTTCTCATACAGGAATTTGTCAAGTCCTGTCCATATAAAGAAAGGAACTTCAGTCACATAGCAGCCAACTTTTGACTATCCTTTTAACCTATGGTATTCCCTTATTTTGCTTCTTTACAAGAAAGCAAGTAATAACACTATTTCTGTTAATTTTTTCTTGATGTGCATGAAGTAAATAGAAGTATAAGCTTTTTAATAATATTTTTTGCAGGGATGTAGAGAAAGTCGTGTGAATGGAACACATCAGATATTTTTTTAACATAATACATAACTTGTAAATAATATGTTAATTTTTTAGCAGTAAATAACATGCATAATAGTGTGTTCATACAAATAAACTTAAGTTAAATATTATTTATGTATATTATATCATCAAACTGAATTTTTTTCTGACATGTTAGTTTGCAGGCTACCTCAACATGTTAACAGTTTACAAAGAACACTCTGTAGGGCCTAAGCAATCTACGAGTAGTAATGAAATGTATGAAAACTTAATATCCTTGTCACTGATACTTGCACTCCCCACACTCTTGAAGATAATTTTGATTAATTGCAAGTTGTAGGTGAGATTACAGACATGAGTATTTAGAGTTCAAAAACAACTGAGAGTAGAAAAGCTTCTTTCAGCTGAAGCAGATGATGGAGGAACCATGTTTGCCTTCATTGCCAGCTTACTTACTATAGGCATCTTGCTGGAATGTTTCTGCCAGAAGGATAGGGCAGAAGTTTGTCTATATACCATATTAATATGTTAATATTTCTTCCACTGAACCATCAATGACAGAGAAATGTTTCAGTTCAACCAAAGGAAAAATGGAAGAAATCTTCTCAGGAGCAGCTAATGTTGGATCTAAATTCTGAACTTCCTTCCAGAAATTTAGAGCAGGATGACATTTATTCACATATCTTGCCAATTTTTTAAAGTTGCAGCTGAACTTTGAACCATCTGAAGAACTGAGGACAGAGGAAGCCAGACCTTTGTTACATCTTGACTATCTGATTCCAAACCTGTATTTGATTGCAGAATCCATCAGAAATTTTAGTTATAGCGCTGAGCTGGAAGTACTAGTTCTTTATTTTCAAACAGTTTCTTACAGCAGCACTGCCTTCACCACCTTCCAAATCAATCTTCTGTTCAAATTCATGCAATGATATTTACCTGCCTTCAGCCATGTCCCCCAGTGTGTTATTAAAGGAGCTGGAGTTAAGCTTGCTTCTTTTAGGCAGTCCAGCAATCTCTCCCTTCTAGCTGGAGTTTTCACTAAAGCAGTCTTAACAGCTGCAATTAATTTTTTCAGCACTTTTTAGTGAAAATCTAATCTCTTCAGCACAAAGATATAATACTTGAGCCTAACATGTAGAATGTAAAAGCTGCATGCCATCAAAAAGCACAAGTGTATTACAATGTCTGATATTAAAACAATAAATTTGCTTTTGTGAACACCAATAATATCTAATATATCCAGTATTAAATTTACTAGTAGTATAACATTGGCATCATAGTGATCAACGATTTTGGTTTTCACAAGACAGGATTTTTCATTCATAACACCACTCCATTCAGCAACAAGAATATTCACCATCTTATGGCTCTTTATATCTGTTGTTTCATCAACCACTAGATAGACAGAATTTCACTCACATTTTGACTTAGTTTTCTGTAAGTTGTCTTCAGCACACTTTGCAAGATAGTTAGGAGCCAGCTAGCTGTAGCTGTTGCAATCTACTGACAAAATCATTTGTAAGACTTTTTTTCTTATTTGGACAGCCCTAAAGAATTAATATACATCTTAATATTTCTTCTCATAGCATAAAAATAGTGCTATCTAGTTATATAATCAAAGGTAGTAAAATTTTAGTGATAGTGGACAACCTTATGTTGTGTGTGTTGATATATGTTCATACAAATATTTTGAAAACAAAAATTTTGGACATCTGAGCTTCTAGAACAGCCAACTTCCTTTTTGGTGATTAATATTTCATTTATAATAGCTATGCATGGTTTTCTAGTGTTTTAACATTTTGAATATTCCCATATTTTAGTCAGCAGGAGGTGTTCTTAGCTAAAAACATGTCAGCAAAGAAAAGTTAAAATACATGAAAAATAAAATGTATTTTGAATTTTATAGGAATAACCTCTGAAGTCCTCTTCACTCTGAATGACTTTTGCATACCTGGTAAACTCTAAGAGATAATTTGAGAGTTACTACACAAAAAATACAGAACTTATTAAAATGCATAATTTGTGTGTAAACAATTGTTTTACAGAATTAATAAATTTTGAATATTTCTTGTTATTGGTTTCAATTTACTTTTAACTTTTCTGACACAGGCAGTCCTCATCCATTTCATATCTCTTTTGTTTTACTCATGGCTATGGAAAGAAAACTGATTTTCCATGTCAATTGTATGGCGATAGCTTTTAAAAGATTTGACTGTCACTTTAGCCTAGTGTATTCCCTTATTTCCTTTCTTAGGCTATTATTTGTCTTAATTAGCTGATGTAGATAAAGATATAATATTTTGTAAGAGTAGTTCTTTTGCAGAACAGGTAGAGAAAGTCATGTGATTGGAACACACAAGATATTTTACCAAATTTCACCTCTATATTGCCTTATAGGACAAGTGTTTTAGATCCAATCAAGTGTGATGCTGAAGATTAGCTCTTCTTTACTGCTGGGAATGGAGGTTTATATAAATACACCTTCTTGGGATGATAATTTAAATTACAGAAATGGTTATCACTCAGTTGTAACTTTCTTTAATAAATTTTCCATTCTAGTAAAGCCTATGTTGTCAAAGTAAATGCCTAGTGTCCAAGCAACAATTTACATGTATGTTTCATTTGTATTAGGAAACTTGATATTCTATTTTACTCAGCTCTATTTTACTTTTTATTTTGCTTATCTGTTGCAAGTAAGAATGTATTGTATTCCACCCAAAACTTTTGTATCAAGATTTTACTGGAAATGGATGTTTTCAGTTACACTGAACCCATTAGCATTTTTCCTTTCTCCTCTTCTTACCTATAAAGTCAGTGCTAAAATTCTGAACAGACCAAAAACATGAAATTCTTATCTGAATTTGCTTTGTTTTGTTTTGTTCCTATTTACTTTAATTTTTTCAGCAACTTAGTAGCCTTTCAGTTATAAACATATGTACTAAAATACAATTAAAATGGGGATATCTTTAAATTTTATGGAGAAAATGTACCTTTTCAAACATAAAATAAACTTTTGTATGGTGCCATCAGATTAAGTGGCCATACTCTTATCGACACTAGGCTCTCGGGTGCACACCTTTTGCCTGCACATATGTACACTTTGTATCACATATGGCATGACCTTCCAATACATGCCACATATAGAATAAACGAAGGCAGTAGAGAATGTTATTTGGCAGTTTTCAGTTGCATGTATTGCAGCCATGGCCCAATACACTACAGAACAAAGAGTTTTCATTTGTTGTAACTTTATAAAACAGGAATATCTGTGGCCGTGCCATGGCCGAGTGGTTAAGTGGTTAGACCACTTGCCTCTCACCTAAATGGCCTGGATTCGATCCCAAGCAACCGCATGTGAGATTTGTGGTGGACAAAGTGGCGCTGGGGCGGGTTTTCTCCAGGTTCTCGGGTTTCCCCTGCCATCGCATTCCACCGGTGCTCCATCTTCATTCATGTATCATCAGTATCACCGCCTGCGGTGCCATAACTAGTTAAAGTGGGCGTTAAACACTACCAAAAAAAAAAAAGGAACAGTAAGAGATAATTTGAGAAATTTGTTTGTTGTAGAGCATTTTGGGAACACTTTTCTGATACTGATCCCCCTTACAGAAGTACAGTTCATAAAGTAGTCAAGACTTTTAGAAGTAGAAATCAGCGTCAGACTGGGGAAAAAGAAAAAAAAAATTTTTTTTTTAACACAGGAAAAGGTTATGATATCAGTGCTTGGTTAGAATGTTCACCAAGAAAGTCTCTCTTGTAGACAGCAATTTTTATTTGTGGCATTTTGAAACTCAAAGTGTATAAATCTAATACCCAAACATTACAAGAACTACAAAATAGCTTACGAGAAGAAATAACCACATTGTGACATGTTTTTAATAATCTGTTAAGACATTGCAATGTCTGTATTTGAGCACAATGAGAATATTTCCAAAATCTTCTTTACAAAGGTAAGCAACATTTAATATTGTAATTTGTGAAATAATAATGCTTCCAATTGACCTCGTCTGTTCATCCTATTTGTTTCGATGCATAAGACAGTACATGTGGGTAAAAAGTACCAGTAGGGAAGTGGCATGCTACTGCGACCCAGGTGCCGTTAAAAGCATGGCTGCATAATCTGATGACACTGTACATTTAATTTTACATAACTACTTCTTTCAAGTAGCAAATTTTAATGAGATCTTGATTTTGCATTCTGCATACTTCAGTTTTATTTGAAAATTTTAGACAAATATAATTTTTGGCTTTTGGCTCTAAAAACACTCTAATTAAATTAATTAGAAGCTGTAATTTTCCACAAACAGTGCTGGACCTGGAGTTGTGTCTTCATCAAGAGCTGAAACGAGTGAAGAAGCTGCGACAGACTTTGATGCAGGCTCAGAGTTGCAAAACAGATCTGCAGCGGCAAATACTGGAAGAAGCCAAATCCATATCCAACCTGCAAACCAAGCGTGCAATTTTGACCAAGCAGATCACTTCTAATGAGGATCAGATAAGGCGCTATGCGTAAGTTTACTTTCTCATAAGTTTACTCTGGTAGTTTGCACTGCTTCTTTAAAACACCATTTACTAAGCTTACGCAGATTTGGAGTGGGACATGGTTAGGTTTGCCAGCTTTTAAATGCAATTACATTTTACCAGCCCCTCAGAATTATAGAAAGATACATTTAACAATTTAATAATACTAAAATAATGCAGACCATAATAATGTTAGTTTTTATAGTAGAAAATTATTATAATTAAAGTAATGACATTCAGCATGAATAACACAGACTGTAATAATTGCATATGAGTGAAATTTCGTAGATAAGTTAAATAAGCAATTCACTTACAAATTGTACTAAAGAATAATTAATTCCAAGTTTTGCCACCAGGTGAAAATTTGGTGCTGCAAACAGTCAGATGGGCAGTTTTCTGTAATTCTGATGTCAACATATTTGTTTTGACAACACTGCATTATGTTAGTTCGCCTCATGATTGATACATTTTCTCTGCCAGGCGCATAATCAGTGATGTCCTCTGAATAAAATAAAAAAATTGAAAAAGGTCTGTATGCGTGTATATGGGCATGTGGTAGGCATGACAGAGAGGGACATACTCAAAAGCAAATTTTTGATAAATATCAGACTTCTTATTATTTGGTATATTGATATATCAAACTTAACTACTATTTAAGTTCACTTGTTTCCAAAGATGTGCCACAAAGATTTCCAAGAGAATCCTCCATCCCAAACTATCCTTTATATGCAACATTCTTTGACATTTTTTATGTTTTGAAAAATCGTGCTATCAACTTTTATTAAAATACCATATATTAAAGATATTTACATGACAAATAAAATGTATATACATCTTAAATTTTCTGGGGATGCTTAAGAAGTCCTCTTGAATAATTTATGAATGTTAAGTGATAGATGGAGACTTACTACACAGATGTAGATCTCCTCATTGCAGATGTGCCTAAAATTTGTTAATCCCAGTAAGCAAAGTACTGTCCAAAATATTGATAATCAGCAGAGAAAACTAAGCTAGAGAAAATTAAGCGAACAGAACACATCAGATTTTTATTTCTCTACACATTTTATGTACATAGTGGGTAGAGAAGATGTTGTATTGCATCCAAAAATGTAATACCGAAAAAACATGTTTTGGGACCCCTTGAATACAAAAATAGCATTTTTAGAAAAAGGTCTGTCTGTGTGAATGTCTGTGGGCAGCATAGCTCAAAAACAAAAAGTCTGTTAAATACCATACCTGATATTTAAAGAGATTTCAATCAAAATTGTTAGTCATTATTGAGAAAATCAAATTTTTTTCCATGTAAAGGATAATTGGGAGTAAGGTGAATATTTTGAAAGTCTTTGTGTCGCATCCTTGGGAGATTCTGAACAATATATAACACACAACATAGAAATACAAATTTGAATTCAATACAAATGTTACAACAAAGACTCGAACTTATGCTTTTTGTGCCTATGCAAGAGTCCAAAATTACATTAAATTTGCTCTCTAATTTATTTACTCCAGTAAATCCTCAAAATACCCTAAGAATTATTAAAGATTATACTTTGGGATGGATTAGATAACACCTTTTTTACAAGATTGGTTTTGAAAGGACTATGCACACACCTTTTCTTGGACACTGGCTTTACAGGGAAGTGGGAGCCAGGTGGAAGAAGAGAAAACTTATCTGCTTGTCTTTCTGCAGTGTTGTTAACCAAAGAAAATTCCTTTCTTTGAGGCCCTAAGCCATTATGGTTGAATAGATTAATTTTCTGTGAACTAGTTGAATTATTAAATGAAACACAGTGCATGTGCATGCACTCTGAAATGTAGACAGAACAAAACCTACTAAATGAAAACTAGGAAGCCAAACACCCAAGAAAACATGCATGCATAGTATTTCTCTGTCATCATCTGGATGCTGACTGTAGGCATTAACATATAAGTAATGTATATAGGGTCATTAAATTATAATGTAACTCCTCTCATGGCCTATGTCTCTTTTGTTCTCACCCTGCCATCTATCAGAACTTCAGACACCAATTTCTGCCTTAATGTGCAGTGACATCATATTTCACTATTATTGCTGCATCAGGTCCAGTCAGTCAGGTGCTTCTGTTGTTAGTCATCAAGGTATGGCACATATCTGTGGCAGAACATGTGTTTATATGCATAGTTTACTTTTAAACATAAATTTGCCCGCAGTGTACCCAGAGAGTTTGTTAAAAGGTTTCCAAACTCTGTAACACATGCAAGAAAATCTGTACATGTCAATGTGCATGTTCAAAGCTTCTGGTTTGGTGTTAGAAAAGAAACGTTCAAGGTGATCATAAATAAAATAAACTATATGAAATCAGTGCAAGTTTAGAGGGATCAACTCAGAAATTGGTAAACAAATCAGTTCAAAAATGTCTTCTGGAGAAATGTTACATGTCTATTAAAACTCAACTCCATAGCTATCCACATTTTCCAGACAACTTCCAACTCTCTTATGCAGTGGAGAGGGGTTATGTTATAAGTTATCTACCCTACATTATGTATCTAAACCAGCTAAAGGTATATTGTTTGATATATATATTAAATTGTTTTCACCCACATACTCCCCAATGTTATTGTACACATCTTCCAAGAGTAAGAAGTATCCTCAAACAGTCATCCTTTAAAGCAGACTTTCATGTTGAAAATAATTTCAATTGGCTTTATAGTTAATCATTACTGTATATCATTTATGTTTAGATAATTGCTCTTTTGTACTGGCCATGTGTAGGCTAAGTTGGAGAGATTTAATACCCGACTAAAATTCAATAACAAACTTCCCCATTTCTGAACTGATGCTTATACATACAGTTACTATGATTAGATGTCCAAATGTCTATTGCATTTTCTCATCTGACTTGTGTATCTCATTAAACCTTTGTAAGTTGTCCTCAAATACTCCAATGCAGAACTGTTAGCTTTTGTGGTTGACACCTTGTATGGTAACTTTCTTGGTTTTAATTGCATTCAAAAACATTCTGATATCCCTCTTAACTGTCTAAACTTAATTTCAGAACAATGCTGGAGCAAGAAAAAGTCAAGACAAGAGTACTGATGGATGAACTCATGAAGGAGCATCGTCTGAAGAAGGATATGGAGGATCTACTAAAAGCTGAGCAGGATAACTCAAGGAGTAAGACCAAACGTCATTCTGCTTATGTTGAGGTCAGTTGCCTACCATATCATTCACATATAATTAGAGACATCTGGGCAGCAGTCAAGGGGGACTAGATTCCTCCCCCAATTGATTACATTAAGTTTACTAAGTTGTAAATGTAAAAAAAAACTAGTAACAGTGAAGTAATAACACAAATAATATAAAAATAATAGTTGCAACAAATTTTCTCTTATCTTTTGGAATCCTTGGACTAGTTTTGTAATAAATCTATTGCATTATCAACATTAACTTCCTTTTGGTCTGGTTTTTGATGTTGTTTATTTACACTGTTATGGATTGTGTACCAATGCATTGCTAACTACTGGAATCAAAACAAAAATGGAGAGAGAGTCATTTGGAGGTATATAAAAATTCATTGCATGATTTTTATACTTTAATACAAATATTTTCTCCCAAACCATTAAATCTATGGGTCCATTTAAGTGTTTTAATAATTTAACATCTGGATTTATTTCATGATTAAATTTCCAAAAATGTTCTGCTACAGCTGATTTATCAATTTGTTTGTATTTAATATTCCTAAAGTGTTCTTTTACTCTGGTTTCCAAATGACGTTTAGTCTTACCAATATAAACAAGGTCACAATTTAAACAATTTAATTGATAAATGCCAAAGTTTTTATTTTTTGAAATTTCATACTTTTTAGAAAAGCCTAACAAATTTTTTATACTGTATTTATTTTGAGAAACAAATATTATGCCATGCTCTTTGAAATTATTTGTGAATTTTTTATTTGCCCAAGGGTGTTAAGTAAATTTTTTAAAAATGTAATTATCTTTTATTTTCTTAAGCGTAGAAATATCTTTGATAGCTTTTTGATATTTAAACTTCTCAATTTTTTATTTATAAAATCAGTATTAAAACCATTAATTAAAGCAGTGCTGATAAGGTGTTTATATTCTTTATAGAATTTATCTTTATTAAGGGCTAAATTAATTAACCTATAAATTAAACTATTAAAAACAGCAAATTTATGCGAAAAAGGGTTAAAGCCATTATTTTTTATATAATTATCAATGAGGGTTTGCTTTCTGTATATTCCAAAATTCAATTTATTGTCTTTTTTATTATTTTTAAATCCAGGAAAGGGAGATATCCATCACTTTCAGTTTCTAATGTGAATTTAATAGCTTTATCTTGTAAATTTAAAAGTTTTAAAGCATCATTTACATGTTTATCAGGAACAATAGCAAATATATCATCTACATATCTATACCAAGTTTTAAAAATTAGAGGGAATACTTTAGTGACCTATATTTCAAAATAGCTCATGAAAAGATCAGCAAGAAAAGGTGAAAGTGGACTACACATTGCTAAATCATTTTGTTAACCTTACTAATCTTTGTTTGGATCAAAATGTTTTCAGCTTTAATGACAAATTCTATCAACAAACTTCTGGTTTATATGGTATATGTGGTGTCAATATAGCAGTGGTGGTAGGAGAATTAGGAGTAGCAGTAATAGTCATGGTGGTGGCAGAGGCCTTTGTGTAGTAACATTGATCAATCATATGTGCTAGTAAGTCTGATTTAAAGTTAGTAAATTTCTCTGTTGACTTTATACTGACTGGGAGTTTGTTATATAATTTGGTACCTGCATGAATTGTTCCCTTTTGCAATAGATTTGTATTGGTTCTCATTACATGTATGTCAGCAATTTACTTTCTCTACAGTACTATGTACATAGAATTTTTCAGAAAAATGTCCATGTGTGTGTCTGTGGGCAGCATAGCTCAAAAACGAAAAGACCGTTAAAAACCAAACTTGGTATTTAGGAATTGAAAGTTGAGTCGAATTTTGTAACACTACATCATGACTGTCACAAAGTCCACCATATTTCAGGATAATTCATTGGTATTTAGGTTTGGTGTCTTCCAAGGATGCGACACAAAGATTTTCAAGAAAATACCCTCACCCCCAACTACCCTTTACATGGAACTTTTTTAAAAAATTTTGATTTGTTCAAAAGTAGGTCTAACAATTTTGATTAAAATATTGTATATTCAAGATATTTATCTGACAAACAGAATGTATATCTTGAATTTTCTGGGAATAGCCTCTGAAAACTACTTTATTCTGGATGAATTGCATAACAGCTAAAGCGTAAGACATGGACAAAAACTTACTACACAACAAATGTAGAGCACGTTAAAATACACAATTTATGTTATATAAATTCTTTTTGTGGGGTTGATGGTTTTGAGATATTCCTTGTTTCTGCTTTCAGCTTTTCTCATACAGGAATTTGTCAACTCCTGTCCATACAAACAAAAGAACTTTAATCAGATAGCAACCAGCTTTTGACTATCACTTTAATCTATGGTACTCCCTTGTTTCACTTCTACTTTAAGGAAGCAAGTAATAAGACTATTTCTGCTAATTTTTTCTTGATTAGCATGCAGTAAATGGAAGCTTAAGCTTTTTAACAATCATTTGTTACAGAGATGTAGAGAAAGTCATGTGAATGAAATACATCAGATTTTTTCTAGTATTATTGTTATGAATTTCTTTGTTTGTTGGAAATAAATTTTCACATATTAAGTGTTGTCTTGTAAAAAGGATTAATTTATAAAGAACTTGGGAGAGGTAATATGTGAAATACTTTAAAGAGGGTCTACATGAGGTTCTAAAATTTACTTCTAGCATTGTCCTTAACAATCTTTTTTGGACTTTAAACAAAATTTTACATAATATGAGTTCCCCCAGAACACTGTGAGCATAAGCAAATTAAACACTTCTCATATTTCAAGATTTATGTTATTTACTAGCATTCGAAAAATGTTACACATTGTGCTAAATTTATTTGATAGCACATTGATGTGCTTATCTCATTTTGCATTATTCTCTATCCAAATAACAAGAAAGTTTGAGTGACTAACATTTTTGATTTCTGCATCATTGAGGTGAACTATGGTTTTTATTGAAAGTTTTTTTGAAGAGTGTGAAAATGCATTGCAACAGTTTTTTTTTTATTTACTATCAGCTGATTGTTTTTAAAGCAATTTGAGGCTTCTCTTACTACATGCTTTAAGAGTATTTTTGGTTTGTTCCTTTTACAATTATGTTTGTATCTGTTGGCAAGTTATTTGACAAAATATTCACAAATAACAAAAACAAAATGGGGCGTAATATAGATCCTTGTGGAACATCTGATCTGATCTTTTTTTTTTTGGTAGTGTTTGACACCGGCTCTAACTTCTTATGGCACAGTAGGTGGTACATGATACATGAATGAAGATGGAGCACCGGTGGAATGCGATGGCAGGGGAAACTGGAAACCCACCCCCAGCGCCGCTTTGTCCACCCCAAATCTCACATGCGGTCGCTTGGGATCGAACCAGGGCCGTCTAGGTGAGAGGCGAGTGGTCTAACCTCTCGGCCACACTGTGGCCTTGATCTGATCTGCTTTGTCCCTGACTGATAATGTTTAAATGATCTTTCTTTCTTGTGTATAATTTCTACAAATTGTTTCCTTCCTTAAGATATGAGCTTATCCAGTGCAATGGAATATCTGTAATGCTCAAGTTCTGTTTGGCAAAAAGTATGACATGATTCGATACATCAAAAGCTTTAGACAAATCAAGGAAAATCCCTGATATATTTTCTTTCCTGTCTAAGGTTTCCATTACTGTATTTATAAATTGAAAAAAGGCAATGATGATGGAATGTATTTTCCGTTTTGACCTGTGCCTTTTAGCCTCTTGCGTGTAATTTTCTACTTTTAGAGAAATTCACCACAGTAAAAAAATGATTATGTTGTATGTGTTAGGCCACACCGTGGACAAGTAGTTAGACCATATGCTTCTCACCAAGGTAGCTCGGGTCCAATCCTAGGTGACCACATGTGAGATTTGTGGTGGACAAAGAGAGGATTACTTGCAGTAGTACAAACAATTTCTTATGAAGTAAGATTAAAATTTATATTATTATCTTTTATTTTTTCTTTCTCTACACATACTATGTACATAGTGTATAGAGAAGGTATTGTATTCCAGCCAAAAATTTGGTATCAAGATTTCACCAGAAATACATGTTTTGGGTTCCCTTAAGTCCAAAAAAAAGCATTTTTGGAAAAGTGTGTGTGTGTGTGGGTGGGTGGGGGTGTGTGTGGGTGTGTGTGTGGGTGTGTGTGTGTGTGGGCGTGCGCGTGTGCGTTGTGTGTGTGCGTTGTGTGTGTGTGTGTAGACAGCATAGTTCAAAAACAAAAAGAGAGTTAATACCAAACTAAGCTTGGTATCTTCCAAGATGTGACAAAGATTTTCAGAAAAATCCCCTCACCCCATACTACCCTTTACATGGAAAACATTTTGAAAATGTTAATTTTCTCAAAAATGGTTCTAACGATTTTAATTAAAATCTCTTATATTTAGGATATTTACATGCCAAATAAAATGTATATCTTGAATTTTCTGAGAATAGCCTCTAAAGACCTCTATATTCTGGATGATTTTTATTAAATTTTGCATAATTGGTAAGCCTTAAGAGATTGACAAAAACTTACTAGAAAAAAAAATGTAGATCACGATAAAACATATAATTTATGGCATATACATTTTTTTCGTGGAGTTGACCATTCTTAAGATATTCCTTTTTATTGGTTTCAGCTTTAAAAAACTTACTTTTCTCATACAGGAATTTGTCAACTCCTGTCCATACAAACAAAGGAACTTCAGTCACATAGCAACCAGCTTTTGACTACCACTTTAACCAATGGTACTCCCTTATTTCACTTCTACTTACAAGGAAGCAAATAGTAAGACTATTTCTGCTAACTTTTCTCAATTAGCATGAAGTAAATAGAAGCATAAGCTTTATAACAATAATTAAATGCAGAGATGTAGTGAAAGTCATGTAAATGGAACACATCAGATTTTTTTAATTAAAAGTTATTCATAGTTTTTTTTATACTCACAGATTTTATTTTTATAGAGAGGAAAAAGAAAATGGAATCTGTGAGTATAAAAAAAAAACTAAAAGTATTGTTTATTAAACCAATGTTTCGTTGCCTTTTTATTAAGACTGAATTCTTATTTTTGCAGGGGTGAGTTTTTCTCCAGGTTCCCTCACCATTCCATTCCACTGGTGCTCCATCTTCATTCCATGTATCATCATCACCTGCAGTGAAATATGTAGTAAAAGCGGGCATTAAACACTATAAAAATAATGTATGTGCTATTTAGGCAGCCTTTATAACTATTTTGCAGGGAATGTGTGCCAAGGTTTCCTCTGCAATGAAGAGGGAAGCTGACCTGCATGCTGCTATTAATCAGCAGGGAACTGGTACCACTCCCACCAGTGACACATATTTTGCAGCTGCAGATCACACAGTAAGTTCTTAGATTCCCTACTGTATAGGTAGAAAAGGTATTTGATACCACCCAAGCTTGATATCAAGGTTTCACTGGAAATACATGTTTTGAGGCTCCTGAATGCAAACAAAATCTAATGTGTTCCATTCACATGAATTTCTCTACATCTCTGTAACAAGTTATTGTTACAAAGCTTATTCTTCTATTTAATTCATGCTAATCAATATACAATTAGCAGAAATGGACTTATTACTTTCTTCCTTGCAAGAAGAAGGGAAATGAGGGAATACACTAGGCTAAAGAGATGGTCAAATCTTTTAAAAGGTGGTTGCTATGTGATTGAAATTTCTTTGTTTGTAAGGTCAGGAGTTAACAGATTCCTGTATGAGAAAAGTATTAAGTATTTTAAATCTGAAACCAATAACAAGAAAAACATATATGAAATATAATTTATACTTTAATGAGATCTACATTTTTTGTCTAATAAGTCTATTGCTTATGGCTTACCACTTATGTAAAATTCATCTACAAAAAAAAGGTCTCAGCAGCTATTCCCTGACAATTCAAGATATACATCTTATTTGTTATGTAAATATCTTTAATATACAACATTTTAATCTAAATTGTTACAGCCATTTTTGAGAAAATCAAAATTTTCCAAAATGTCTCTGTGTAAAGGATAGTTGGGGATTTTCTTGAAAATCTTTGTGTCGCATTCTTCAAGGATACTGAAATTAAATACCAAGTGTGGTATTTGACGGAAGCTTTGTATTTCCCCCAGACACACATACAATTGATTTACATGAAGTAGATAGAAAACTAAGCTTTTGTAAGAATGGCTTGTGGAAGCTATATAAAAAAATCTGATGTGTTACACTCACATAACTTTCTCTAACTCCTCTACGAACAAACTTCTTACAAAAGATTATTCTTATTTCTACACAATGCTGTACAAAAGATTATTCTTATTTCTACACAATGCTGAGATAAACATTAACAGAATGTTCTTGTTACTTAGTTCCTTATAAGTAGAAGGGAACTAAAGGAATGCGCTATGCTAAAGTGATAGTCAAATGTTTTAAATCTGTTGTTATGCAATTGTCATTGCAAATCGCTTCTTTGCTTGACCAGGAGTAGAACAAAAGAAAAACAAACACTTCCTGTCCAAGAAAAGTATAAATACTTTAAAATTGAAACTAATAACAAGGAATATCTCGAAAACGGTAAACTCCATGAAAAAAATATATATGACATAAATTGTATATTTTAACAAGCTCTACATTTTTGTATAGTAAGCTTTTATCTATTACAGTTTACTAGTTATACAAAATTCAGCAAAATTCATCTAGAATAAACAGGTCTTCAGAAGCTATTCGTAAAAAATTCAAGATAACATTTTAATTGCGATGGAAATGGCCTTAATATGTGGTATTTTAGTCAAAATCATTAGAGCCATTTTTAAGCAAAACAACATTTTCGAAAATTTTACCATGTAAAGGGTAGTTAGAGGTGGGGAGATTTTCTTGAAAATCTTCGTGTTCCATTCTTGGAATATACCAAACTTAAGTACCAAATTTGGTATTTAACCATCTTTTCGATTTTGAGCTATGCTGTCCACAGACACACACACACGCACACACCGGACCTTTTTCTGAAAATGCTTTTTTTTTTTTATTCAGGAGGTCCTAAAAAGTGTGCATTTTCAGTAAAATCTAGGTATGAATTTTTGGGTGGATTATAATACCTTCTCTATCCACTATGTACATTGTACATACAGGGCTAGAGAAAGTAATTATATTGGTAGAGAAAGTCACGTGAATGTAACAATTCAGATTTTTTAAAGCATGTTGTGAAACTCCATTCTAAGTACCCATGAGCCTTTAACAGTGTATATTACTAAAGCATTAAATTTTACAGAAAGTTCTAAAATTGGTGTCTGAAAACATGTATTTCTGGTGAAATCTCAGTATAAAATTTTTGGGTGGAATACAATACCTTCTCTATATGTAATAGTATGTGTAGAAAAAGTGAAAAAAACATTTTCAGAAAAATGTTGGTAATTAAATTGAAAGATACAACACAAAGATTTATAACAAAATCCTCTCTCACCTCAAAACTACTTTTTACTTTTTCTAAATGTACTATGTACATAATGTACAAAAAGTATGTAATGACTCCAAAAATTCAAGGTTTCACCGGAAATATGGTATTTGGGTAAAAGGTCCATGTGTGTATGTCTGTGTGTTTATGGGTAGTATAACTCAAAAATGAAAAGTTGGTTAAGTAAACAAACTTGGTATTTAAGTTGAGTATCTTCCAAGAATGCCATATGAAGATTTTCAAGAAAATCCCCCCACCTTCAACTACCCTTTATTTGGAACATTTTTTGAAAATTTTGATTTCCTCGAAAAATGATTTTGATTAAAATACCTTATGTATAAGATATTTTTATGACAAACAAAATGTATATCTTGAATTTTCTGGGAATAATCTCTGAAGACCTCTTTGTTCTGAATTACTTTTATATAACTGGCAAACTGTAATAGATAAACAAAAACTTACTCATAAAAAAAATGTAGATCTCATTAAAACACAAAAGTTATGTTATATACATTTTTTTTTGTAGATTTAATAATAAATGTTTTTGAAATATTTCACATTATTGGTTTCAATTTCGAGCCACTTAAATTTTCTTGAATGGGAAGACTTCTTTTTTCTCTCGTTTGTTTACTCCTGGCAAGCAAAGAGATTGTAATTTCAATCGTTTCACATAGCAACCAGCTTTTAAAGGATGAGACTATCCTTTAGCCTGCACATTTTCGTATTTCCCTTCTACTTACAAGAAAAATAGTCATAAAGCTGATTCTGCTTAGGTTTATTTTCATTAGCATGATGTAGATAACAGATTAATATTTTGAATAAAAGGTTTGTTTACCGAACAACTAGAGGACATCATGTGAATGGAACACATTAGGTTTTTCCCTTCTACTTACAAGGAACCAAGTAATAAGGACAATTTCTCTAATGTTTATCTCGATTATCAAGAAGTAGATAGAAAAATAAGCTTCTTAATAATAATTTGTTACAGAGATGTAGAAAAAGTCATGTGAATGGAACACATCAAATTTTTCATGATCATTTATCAAATATTTTAATTTTCTCAAAAAAAAACTCTAATGATTTTGATTAAAACGCCATATATTAAATATATTTTTGTTGAAAATAAAATTAATATCTTAAACTTTTATGGAATATCCTGTAAGTCCTTTTCATTCAGAAGGAATTTTGTATAATCTTGTATAATTAGTACAGGATAAGCAATAGATGAAAATGTACTATACAGAATCTTTAAAACCCACACTTTAGTTAAAATAACTGTTTTGTCACATAAGCCATCATATACATTTTTAATGCTTCAATTTGTTCAATACTCCTTGGCATTCTTTTTATGCCACTCTTTAGTTATTTTTCGTGATAAGATTGAAAGACTGAAGTATTTTAAGGCCATAAATTATTATAAAGTATAGTTCTTAAACATTTAACTATCACTGTAGAGACGTCCTGTGCCTTTGCCACTGACGACTGACCATTTCATGATTTTGGTGGGATGTTTTATAGTCTGCACAACACAATCTAGATTATACATTTCACCAGGATGTCTTCGCACAAGCTGAGCTTTGTTTGCAAGAATTTCATAAGAGCTTTCATCACTAATGCAAACCTGAAACAAAATTTTTCTATGTAACAGGTAATTTGAGGTGGAGGGATTTGCTTGAAAATTTGTGTCACATCCTTGGAAGGTACCAAACACCAAGTCTGGTATTTAACAGTCTTTTAGTTTTTGAGCTATGCTGTCCCCTCACAAAGATCTTTTTCTTAAAATATCTTTTTTGGACTCAGGGAACCTCAAAATATATATTTCTGATGAAATCTGGTATCAAATTTTTGGGTGAAATACAATACTTCCTCTATATACTATGTATATAGTATGTGTGGATAAAGTAAAAATGAAAAAAAAAAAAAATGGAATTTGAATTCAGGAGCACTGGGGATGTGTAGTGGTTTTGTTTGCAGTACGCATGGTGAGGGTCTTGGGCTCAATTCCCAGCTCTTGAAGGCTATTTTGAACTGATCTTATTCTCTGACTAGCTGATATGGAATATCCCCAAGGACTAAAAAGATTCAGATTGAATGTAAAAACTGCAGTTTGTCACATTCTGGCACCATCCTCATCTTCACCCTATCATTGGAGGTAACAGAAACTGCCCGCTGGGTGCCTCCACTTCAGAAATGGGTCCAATAATCACTTGATGGAATGAGGTAAACCCAGAAGGTCGATAGATCACATGGGCAGCACTGGTTACTATGTTTAAATTCAGCATCTTCCAAGGATGCAACACAAAAATTTTACAAGAAATCCCCTCCCCTCCCCCCAAACTATCCTTTACATAAAACATTTTTAGAAAATGTTTATTTTCTCAAACATGGTGTAATGATTTTTATTAAAATATATGCCAAATATTTAAGATATTTTCATGACAAATGAAATGTATAACTTGAATGTTCTGGGAATAACCTTTGAAGTCCTTTTCATCCTGGATGACTTTTGCATAGCTGATTAAGTGTACGAGATAGACAAAATCTTCTGATACAAAAAATGTAGATCTCATTAAAGCACACATCTTATGTCAACTACCTTTTCTGTGGCGTAACCATTCCTGAGATATTCCCCGTTACTGGTCCCTTTAAATCTTCAAATTTTTATACTTTTCTCAAATGGGCAGTCATCATTGGTTTTTATTTTTTCCTTCCTTTTTTTTTATCACTGGTTATGCAAAGAGAACTGAATTTCAAATCATTACAGAGTGACTAGCTCTTAAAAGATTTGACCATGCTTTTTATAGAAGCATGGTCAAGGAAATAAGAATGATGTTTCTCTCAACTAATATAAAGTAGATAGAAGAATAAGTGTTTGTAAGAATAGTTTACTACAGATAGATAAGAGAAAGTGATGTGAATATAACATATCAGATTTGTTGAGTTAAACTGTTCTCACACGCGCACACACACACATACATTTCTATTACTTTCTCTACACGTATGTGTAGAGGAAGTATTGCATTCCACCCAAAAATTTGATACCAAAATTTCTTTGGAAATCCAAAAAAAGCATTTTTAGAAAAAGATCCATGTGTATGTCTGTCTGTGGACAGCATACCTCAAAAACAAAAAGACCATTAAATACCAAACTTGGTATTTAAGTTTGGTATCTTCCAAGGATGCGACACAAAGTTTTTCAAGAAAATCCCCCACCCCAAACTACCCTTTACATGGAAAAATTATTGAATTTTTTTTTTCCCCTCAAAAATGGCTCTAACAATTTTGATTAAAATACCACATATTAAAGCCATTTGTATCACGAATAAAATATATATCTTGAACTTTTTGGGAATAGCTTCTAAAGAGCTGTTTATTCTGGATGAATTTTGCTCAATTTTGCATTTCTGGTAAACTGTAAGAGATAGACAAAAACTTACTACACAAAAACTGTAGATTTTATTAATATACACAATTTATGTCATATACTTTTTTTTGTGGAGTTGATTGTTTTCAAGATATTTCTTGTTATTAGTTTCAGTTTTAAAAAACTTATGCATTTCTCAAGCGAGAACTTTTCAAAGCAATGGATTTCAATCCCATAGCAAACACATTTTAAAACTTTGACTGTCGGTTTTTATTTCCCTTCTACTTACAAGGAACTAAGCAAGTTGACCATTTCTTCTAATGCTTATCTCGATTTTCATGAAGTAGATAGAAGAATAAGCTTATTGAGAATAAGTTGTTACAAAAATTTAGAAAAAATCATGTGAATGAAACACATCAGAATTTTTTTTGTTTTGTTTTTACATGCAACTTCAATGAAATCCCTATATGGTATTTTTGGACAGAATGCAAAATTTTCTTTACTTAATATAGGTAGGTTAGTTGAAGTAAAAATATATAATGAAAGTTTCAGCCACTGAAGAAAATAACAAAATATATTAAACAAATTGTCAAATATTCACCTAGAAGTTACAGATTAGGCACTATTTTTAATTTCTGTTAAAGTAGGAGTGCTGCAATTCTGCAGCTCTAAAGGATGTTCATTTTTCATGGTCTAGGGGTAACAAGCTAGCCTCTGGTTCCCAAGGTCACCGGTTCAAACCTGGCAGAGGGCAATGGAGTTTTTCAGGCATAAAAATTGTTAGCATGGCTTCCTTCAGAAGGGAAGTAAAATTAGTGGTCCTGTGTCATATATTTACAGCCTCATAATGAGACCTTTGAGCAAAATTAAAGGGGCTTTCATGCCAAATAATAAAATGGGACGCTAAAAACACATTTTATATTGCAGTTAAAGAGCGTCCATAAATAAAACTCAAATTTATTTAATTCCTAAAGGATGAACCAACCCCCGCTAGTTATTGGAGTAAACTTTATAATAGTGATAATGAAAATGCTCAGCTTTGTGCAGTTTTTTAACAAATGAGTGACAGAAATTCTGCTCTTTATATGCATACAAACCGTTAACATTGTTTACATTGTACAAAGTTTCTTTTCTTTTATTAAATATAAGCATGTAAATATTTTTTTAATAATGTCCTGAAAATCACATCTGTTTAAATAATAAGTACATGTGTTTAATTTCAGAAATTTGGTGATCCAGTCAGAGAGCACCAAAAGGTGCAGTGTCCATGTGCAGGGTCATCCAAGACCTGAATAAGGTTTGAAGGAGACCATAAAATATTCTAGCAGCATAAGGCTCAGTTTGTCTTGTCGTGTAATGTTATATTTTTGCTCCAATGTATTGTAAAAATGTTTTATGCTGTGTAGTGAATATTTATAATTTTATAATTTTTGTGTATTTATTTTATATCAAATTATTTTATTTTTATATTGCAACTTTAATAAACTTATATTTTTTATTTAAAGTAGACCCATTTTATTTCCAAACATAAAAACATGTATTTTATCAGTGTGGTTAACAGTGGCAGCTTCTTAATACGGTAGCATATTTGTGCTTCAACCACAACCCTGGTTTTCACTTTAACAAATAACAACACTATTTATATATTTTGGCTTCATTCTGACCTGATCTTGTGCAGTAGACTTTGGAAGCACTATGTTGTGTGAAAGAGCTAAATAGTACACCTTCAGCTGCAGCACACAATGGCTAGGTATGACAAACTAAGGAAGCAAAGGAAATGCAGGTCATAAAGCTCCATGTGGTTGGTTAACTTAATAGCAAGCATGGAATAGAACATTCCTTTGACATAAACAGTGCCAATTATTGGTTTCATAGCAAATGTTTCACTCACTTCATCATCTATATACAGTAAAATCTTTTTAACTTGGACCTTGTTAGTCCGGACAGCTGTTTAATATGTGACAACCTTCACTCGCACTGCCTCCCATCAGTCTCAATCAGTCAGTTGTCTGTTTATTATGTAGCCAGTGGCAGGTTGTTGACCTTCCCAAGGTTGAAGATAATGATGAAAACACATCTGCATATTACGAACATTTTAGGCAACAACGCGAGTTAATTATTAAAGAAATTAATGTCAAAGGAAGACAACAAAAGATCAGTAAATTCTTCAAACCATTAAGCATGTCAAATGTGATCAATGACAAAGCGCCTTGATTGCAATCTTCTAATTCTGTACTGCACAATGACAATATTTTGTATAACAAATAATCTTTGTATTTCTTAAATTTAAAATACACTTCTTTTTACTGAAACACAGTGTTTAAAAATGTACCTTGGCTCACTTCTTAGGTTATTTTGTTTAATCCAGACTTTCATTAATTTGGACAAACTGGAACCCCAATTAGATTTGATTAATGAAGTTCTACTGTACTTAAAATTAAAGCATTGCATGTATCCTAGGTAGTTGAGCTGTGTTTCAATTAGCAAATCATTGTGATTTAGTGATATTAAGTTAAACGATGCTATATGAAGAAACATTAAAATTCTGTTCAGTCTCTTAAAGCACCGCTTTTCTAACCACTAACCCTCAAACGAAAAAGAAAATGTCTTGCTAAATAGCCAAATCTAAAAATCACTCATTTGTTAATACAAAAACAAGATGTGTTGACACAAATTTTAACACAGAAATATGGGGTTTTTTACATAAAGAAATACTAGACACATTAAAATACATGTATGCAAAGTTTCAAAATTCTATGATGTCTGCAAGTTGCCTTATTATTACATCATACTTAAAGGTCTGCATTATTAAATGTCATATGGTGGCCATTACAGGTGCTGCCATTGTGATATACTATGTGAAATTGCTGTATTGCAGATTTTCATAAGATGTTTTGCACTAATTCTAACTCCCATTTGTCCACTGAGCCATTGTGGTCTTATGCTAAGCCCACTGAAATAATTTAAATTGTGGAAGGTACAAAAAACAAAGAAGGCCCAGAGGAGGGATCTACACAGGGACAAAAGACATGAAATCAGAGAACTTTGTTAAATTAAGTCAAATCTAATTTCAACACATTTACGTAATAAAGAAACACAATATTAACAATTTAAAATACAGGGTGTTAATTCCCCCACTTGTAAAAATTCAAGACAGCATTAGCTTTGAATAAGAAATGCTTACACAGAATTACAAATTGGAATTTACATTGCCATTTAGCTGTTTCTTGATTAAAAAGATTTATGTTTCTCTGGTTACAAGCAAGGTTACAAATTTAGCCAATTTAAATTCATGATGCATTAGAAAGGTTAAAAATAAAAAAAAGAAATTTAGACAAGCAAAACGGCCAGCCCTATGCTGCAGTTCTAGACATTGACCCCACCTGGAAGACCGAAGTGAACTCCCACACTTCCAATAGCTCTTGCTTTGTCTTTGCCAGGTGAGTCTGGGCATGCACAACTGGCTATTGACTCCACACAATTCCAAGGATAAGGTTTTCATAGAACTGCTCTATGGAGATCGGAATAGCACTAGCGCTACAGCTGTGATTTGGCCATACTGCTGAAGTCGAATACTTAGCTTGTAGTTATAATGACACATTACAGTCTGTGTACTATAATAATGGCAATCATTGGTAGATAGCAACATAAGAAGCAATAATATCTATTTGTTTTTTTCCATAACAAAGCAAGGAAAATATTATTTTTTGGTTTGGATGCTATTTGCTTTCTCTGTTCAAAAGCACATGGTTATTTTACCATCACAGTTTGCATTTACAGCTTGGAAGCTGTCAGATGTAAGGAAGGAACTGCATATAAAACTGGACACTTCTAAAGAAGCTTGCAAATCAAATTTCCTGTACAAATTGCCAGCAAACTTTAAAAAGTCATTTTTCTAGACTTTAATTTTTATAGCATTTCTATATTTTCAAAATGTAATGTGAACCACAAAATACATGCTAGCAAGCTGAAAATTTTACAGTATGAAACATGAAATTTTTATTACAGTATTTTTACTTTCTCTATACGCACTATGTACATAGTGTATAGAGACGGTATTGTAATACACCCAAAAATTCAATACCCAGTTTTCACCAGAAATACATGTTTTGGGTCCCCCTGAATAAAAAAGAAAGGCATTTTTAGAAAAATGTCTGTGCGTGTGTCTCTGTGTATATGTGTGTGTCTGTGGGCAGCATAGCTCAAAAACGAAAAGACTTAAATATCAAACTTGATATTTAAGTTTGGTATCTTCCAAGGATGCGACACAAAGATTTTCAAGAAAATCCCCCCACCTCAAACTACCCTTTACATGGAACTTTTTTTGAAAATTTTGATTTTCAAAAAAATGGCTCTAACGATTTTGTTTAAAATATCATTTATTAAAGATAAAATAAAATGACAAATAAAATGTATATCTTGAATTTTCTGGGAATAGCCTCTGAAGACTACTTTATTCTGGGTGAATTTTATGGAATTTTGCATAACTGGTAAACTGTAAGAGATGGATAAAAACTTAGCACACAAAAAATGTAGAGCACATTAAAACACACAATTTATGTTATATACATTTTTTCCATGGAGTGATAGTTTTTTTTAGGTATTCCTTGTTTTTAGTTTCAGCTTTGAATAGCACACTTTTCTCATACAAGAGTCGGTCATCTCCTATCCACAGAAACAAAAGAACTTCAGTCACATAGCAACCAGTTTTTGACTATTACTTTAACCTATGCTACTCGCTTATTTTGCTTCTACTTACAAGGAAGCAAGCAATAAGACTATCTGTGCTAATTTTTTTTCAATTAGTATGAAGTAAATAGAAGTCTAAGCTTTTTAACAATAATTTGTTGCAGAGAGGTAGAGAAAGTCATGTGAATGTAACACATCAGATTTTTTTTCATGAAGCGAGTTATTTTTTTTTTTAGATATTGCTTGTTTTTGGTTTCAGCTTTGAAAAACTTAACTTTTCTTATACAGGAATTTGTCAACTCCTGTCCATTCAAATAAAGAAACTTCAGTCACATGCAACCAGTTTGACTATCACTTTAGCCTATGGTACTTCCTTATTTCACTTCTGCTTACAGGAAGCATGTAATAAGACTATTACTGCTAATTTTTTCTCTCGATTAGAATGAAATAAATAGAAGCATAAGATTTTTAACAATAATTTGTTGCATAGATGTAGAGAAAGTCATGTGAATGGAACACATCAGATGTTTTTAAATAAAATAAAATATGCAGAAACAGTAAAAATATTAGGAATTTTGCGTTTATAATGGATATACATTTTTTTTTGTAATGAAGATATCAAAAAACTGATACTTGAAGCTTTTACATACGCATCTATGGTATTGCCAAAAAAATTGCACTCATTTTATTAAAAAAACTGTATAAAAAGATAGATTTTTAAAAATGCACATATTTTGAAACAAAATGTTTAATGACTCTTAAAACTATTGGAGTGAGCGCAATGAAACCCTCAGTAAACGTTGTATTTTTATATCCCTGATGTATGTACCAAAACTGATGACTCTAGCATCACTCCCTTAAAAACTTTCTATTTTGATTTTCCAAGTTTTATTTGGTGTGAATATATACTGAAGATGTATTAAAAGTGATATAACACATCTTCATGTTGCCAACAACATGGTTTATAGCAGCATAGTTTACAAACAACTTTTTGGTGATCATACTGATAGAATTTGATACCATGTTAATAATAATACTCATAAAGTAAAATTGAAAGTATGTAGTGTTTATTAGTTGCACAAATTGAAAATGCAACTACCTCTTAACTTTAATAACTATCAAAGTTCAGAGTTGCCAGCTGCCCCTGGTGGTTACTAGCATTTTAACTTTTAACAGATTTTCTTCTCCTTCATGGGTTAGACCTTTTTTAGTCTGTTTTGGCTCCAAAATCTTGTTGAGTCTGTCTTTTATTAGGTTGTTCAGGGCAGTTTCACTTCTTTCCCCAATTACTAAGAAAACCTCCAAGAGGAAATAATAAGCAGCTAAGTAAATGTGAATCTATTATGTGAAATAGTGCAGCTTCCTCATTTAGATTAATTACTGAGTTGTTTTGTAACATTACATCAGTTACCATATTTAAGACATGGAAAACATGTTTCTGGCGCTGTTTGTTCCCATCATCAGTTGCTGATCAACCTCCAGAGTCATTCCTAATGTTGGTTGGTCCTCTCCTTCATGGTAATTGGATTTCTCCTGTTGCATTGAAATTATTGACCCTTCAAGAGAAATCTATAAACCTCACAACAGAATTTTAAAATCATCAAGAAAGAAGATGGACTTGCCATAGTTTTAGAATGGTAATAAGGGACACTCATCCTTCCTGCATTTGAAAGCCAGAAAGCGGGAGTGCTATTGGAATAAATTGGCCTGCAAGAGATGACTATATTTACATAAATTGAACAATTGTTCTGTTAAAATTTCAAAGGGATTTCAATCCCATAGTAACCATATTTAAAAATATTTTGACTGTTGATTTAGCCTAGTATATTCCCTTATTTCCCTTCTAATTCCAAGGAACTAAGTAATAAGACCATTTCTGATAATGTTTATCTCAATTAGCATGAAGTTGATAGAAGAATAAGCTTATTAAAAATAATTTGTTACAGAGATGCAGAGACTCATGTGAATGGAACACATTAGATATTTTTATAATAGGAAATTACATGTAATATACAATAAATCATCTGTGTATTTTGATGGACTATCCTACTTCAAACTTGCAAATTTTCCTTCCTTGGTAAAATAACTTGCATCATTGTTAATTGGCTCATAAAACCCTGATAAGCTACAGTATAATTCAGTGCAATTTAAGGTCGTGCTGTGGCTGAGTGGTTAGACCACTCGCCTCTCAGCTAGATGGCCCAGGTTCCCACATGTGAGATTTGTGGCGGACAAAACAATGCAGGGGCAGGTTTTCTCTGGGTTCTCTGGTTTCCTCTGCCGTCACATTCCACCGATAATACATCTTCATTCCATGTATATTAGTGTCCTGCTTGCTGAGCCATAGTAGTAAAAATGGGCGTTAAACAAAAGTGAAATTTGAATTTTGTATTTTATAAAATTCAAACAATATTTACTACTTTCAATGTTCCACACTTAGTTCAAAATTGAAAAGAATTTCTCTATATAAGCATTTGAGTAAGGATATTCAACAAATATGACATTAACATACTCCTCATGGGAATGTCCAAAGGTGATCACTTAAGAACGTTAACCATTTTTTTTTTTTCAGATGATAACATTTCGAGCAATTAACTGACATCTCAAGGTACACAAAATGCTTCATAAAGGAAAATCTCTCAAGCTTTACAATCCCAACATATTCTCTACTAAAGCTTCTACTTTGGTTTTGTCACGATCAGTTTACTTATCCTGCCAAAATCCTCACCAAACACATGCCAAACGAATTAACATTACAGTTATAACTAATTTTTACTGTACAGTGTGATGATTCACCATGATTTCTCTTGTAACTAACTGACTGTTCATTACCATTGTTTCTTCATAAAGAAATTTGTTATTTTCTACATAGAAGACTGCATGGCACCTTTATGATAGAATGTAGAGCCTTGTTTCAAATTGGATGTATCACAATGTGCAATAGAAACCTCAGGATTGCAAGGGTTATGATTTGAAACTACTAAATGAAATGGCATTTTATTTATGGATGCTCTTTAACTGCTATGGTTCTCAGCGTCCCATTGGGCGTGAAAGACTGCTTAATTTTGCTCAGAGGCCTCTCTATCAGGCTTGAGGTTTTTTTATGTGCCGTAAATCTACAACACAGGACCCACAGCATTACTTCACTTCTGAAGGAAGCCATGCTAGGGATTTTGACACCTGAAAAAATTTATCATTCTCCACCGGGTTTGAGCCCGCAACTTTGGGTATATGAAGTTAGCATAGTAACCATTACACCACGGAGGTGGTGTACACCACCATATGTGTACACCAATATCAGCAATTTAATGATCTTAATATAATTTCATGTGCAATGTTGGCTTTAAACCAAATACATTTTGTCACAAAGAATTAATTTGTAAACTAATATTTGTCTCTAAAATGCTGCTAAATATCTTGCAGTACTTTAGAGCTTCCAGTCTTGCATGTTTAACTTACAACCTTTTAAGAATCATAATAGATCTTTATGATTTAATTATGAAATATAGTTAGCATTAGAGTATGAAATTTTAAGAAATTAAGGGAATAAAGTATAATATTATGAATAGAAAATATCAGAAAAGTCAATAACATAGGAATAATTAATTCAAATAAAGTAGCAAAAGAATGTATTGTATTTATTTTGATCCATAGAAACACGATACATGTTATGGCACACGTAGATTTAAGTTACAAGAAAAAACAAAATTATATCAAGATGCACAGAAGATTAAAATACAGAAATATAAGATTTAACAAATTTTAAATATAAAAAGAATTAACATACAGATTTGAGTCACAAAGACAATATTTACAGATTGTATAATTTACACCAGTTTGTCATGTATAAATTCATCTACGCTATAAAAGCTATTGTCCATTAAGAATTTAAACAAAACTTTTTTGAATTTTAGCTGGGATTCAATATTCTTTATATATTGGGGTAGTTTGTTGTATAAATATAGACCAGCATATGTGGAGCTATTTTCATACAGTTTGGTTCTATGTGAATTTACAAATAAACTTTTCTTTGCTCTGGCGTTATGTGTATGAACTTCAGCATTTGTTTTGAAGGATTTTAAGTTTTCTTTTGTATAGTTTAGTGTTTCATAAATAAACATACATGATAAAGGTAAAATTTTAAATTTTTTTCAAATATGGTTTACAACTGGTTTTATTTGCGACATTAGCCATAATTCTTATCACTTTCTTTTGCATCCTGAAGACCTTAATACTGTTTTTAGAATTTCCCCAAAAGAAAATCCCATATATTAGTAGACTATGAAATTATGCAAAATAAGCTACTCTAAGAATATGCAGACTGGACATAAATTTGACTGACCTTACTAAGAAGCATATCTTACTAAGTCTTTTAGTCAGGCTGTCTATATGCATTTCCCAACTTAAATTATCATCTGATAACAAACCCAAGAATTTATTAGATTTTACGTATTTTATTTCATCTTAGCCCAGTTTAATTTTTGAACATATAACATTTTTATTAAGTTTATTATGGAAGCTTAGAGCTGCTGTTTTTTCTTTACTTAGCAGTAATAAGTTTGCACTAAACCATTTTTGAATATGCTCTAGTGCATTACATATTTGAAGATTAGTATTATTTTCTTTTGCCCCCATTATAAAGATGCTTGTATCATCTGCAAAAAGGTTACATTCACGTTTATCAGACTATGTTATCAGCTAGGTCATTTATGTACAATATAAATAATAATGGCCCAAGGACAGATTCTTGAGGTACGCCATATTTTATATTTTTAAAACCAGAGAAGTCTTTTTTAATTTCATTGGCTTTACTGTTAAAATATTCAATTTCTATAGATTGTTTCCTATTTTCGAGATATGATTTAAACCAGTTTAAAGCTAATCCTCTCACACCATACAGATAATTTCTCAAGTAAAAGCGAATGATCCATTATGACGAACACTTTTGTTAGATCTAGAAATAGACCTAATCCTATTTGTTTATTATTTAATGTATCATAAACCTGTTCAAAAAGTGTATTAGTGCAAAATTAATTGATTTCTTTTTCCTAAAGCCATTTTGATTTCTGTTTATATTTTGAATCTATCCAGGAATTTTAATAATCTGGTATACATTATTCGTTCAAATATTTTTGCAAAAGTGGTTATTACCGATATCGGTCTAAAATTTTCAACTTCATTCATACTACCTTTCTTGTAGATAGGTTTCACCTTTGCTTCTTTTAGTTTCTCAGGGAATAGTCCACTTATTAGTGAAAGATTTGTTAAATAGCACAGTGCTTCGATTAGAAATGAGGCACATTTTTTTTACACTATAATTTGAGTGCCCATCAATCCCTACCGATTTTTTGTTTTTTAATGTGTTTATTATGGTTTTAATTTCCTCGGTCATTACTGGCATTAAAAAAATAGTATTTTCATTAAATTTTAGACTTAACTTATCCGTTCTCACCAATGAATTCTTTTTAGCACATTTTCAGCAACACTTGTGTAAAAATTGTTGAATAGGCAACATGTTTAGGATTGGCTATGTTTTGACCATCACTTTGGATACAATAGTTATTTATATTTGTCTCAGTTTTAGTTTCACCCTTGATTATTTCCCACAATGATTTAGATTTCTTAACTGCTCCATTGATTGTGCTATCATAGTGTAACCTTTTTTGCTTCCTTGATTGCCTTATTATAAATTTTTTTATACTTCAAATAGTAAGTTTTTGATTCTTGTGATACTTTATTTTCTCAAACCTCGAAACAAAAAAAGTAGTTTACTTTAGTTACTTTCACTTGATAATGACATACGGAATAATACTATGGGGAATCTCGACAAGATGGGATACAATCTTTAAAAATCAAAAGAAAATAATCTGTATAATGACACAAACAGGAGCAAAAGAATCTTGCAGAAATCTGTTCAAAAAATTGAATATTCTAACACTACCATCCCAATTTCTAATTGAAATAAATAAATACACGCAAACTTTGATGCCATGTATAACTTGCAAACACAGCATAATCATGGAACAAGAACTAAAAATAAATTAAAACTATCCATACATAGATTAGCACTATATGAAAAAAATCCACTGTAAGCCGGAATAAAAGCTTATAACAAACTACCAACTAAAATCAGGGAAATAAAAAACAGGAATTGTTTCAACAAAGCATTGGAAAACCTATTAATTGACAAAGTGTACTACTCAGTCCCTGAATATATGAATGACAAATCTTTTTAACTTTTTTTCGTTCTGTAAGTTACAATATTACACTATTATTCCTAGGTTAGTACCATAACAGTTAAACACTGTTTATATATATATATATATATATATATATATATATATATATATATATATATATATATATATACTGTACTGTATATACTGTACATTGTCAATTTATATTTATCGTAACTTAACTGTTAATTGTTCTTCATACTTGATGAGACACCTGTTTATGGATTCTTTACTCATTTATTGTAAGCGTATGTGACAATAAAGCATCTTATGTTATCTAACCTTCCTGATTTCCGTATTCCATTTGTAACCCATATATTTTTTTGTTTATTTATCTGGATTTTGACTACTGCTTCAAAGTAAAAGAAGATGTCTAAGAACTTATTTACTGCTTCATTTATTGTTTTGATCATGTATATATTTTCCCAGGTTTCTTTGCCTAGTAAAAAGTTTAGATAATTCAAATTTGCATCATTTGTAAGCCTAACATTTTTAAAAAATTTGTGTTCCCTTTGCTGAGGTGAGCAGTTTCTCATTCGCATAGCTAACTGCAGTACCTGAGCATAATGATCAGATAGTGCCGAGTCAAATACCTGAATTTCATATGCCCACTTATTTGTGTTTAATATAACCTGATCAATTGCAGTAGAGCTAAAGCTACAGACTCTAGGTGGTACTCTTACTATATTTTGCATACCGTACATGTTTAAAATGTTTTGGAGTTGACTTTTACATGGATTTTCTGTTAAATAGTTTATGTTCATGTCTCCCACAATTACTATATCTTTTTTTGATTGCCTATAGAATTCTAATATAGTTTCCAAATTTTGTAAGCAAACTATGACATTACTGGTTGGATTTCTATATATAAAAATAAGACCATTTTGAAGTCAATTAGCTCACATATACTGGCCTCAAAGTCTTCTTCCTGATTTAGATACCTAAATTTGTCAATTTCTACAAAGTTAACAGTGGATTTTATATATATACATGGCCCTCCATTTCTTTTAATTTTCCTACAATAAAAACTGGCTAATACATAATTTGACAAACTAAACTGATTTATTTCTGATTCCTCCAGCCAAAGTTCAGTTAGGCATATTGCATTTACATCATTTAAATTTGAGTTTAATAATACTTCTATATTACATTTTTTGTTTCTCAAACTCTGAATATTTTGGTGAAAGATTTTACAGTATAAGCTTTTACTTTTGCAGTTTGAATGCATTTGAGTATCAGTGTTAATTGTTTTGGCTGGAGGAATATTAACATTGAATGTTTGTTTTGCAAATTTATTACATTGAATACCTAAAAGCACATCAGAACTTCCAGTTTCTAATGGAAACGCATCCACCTCTCTTTCTACTAGTTTCCCATCAACAGTAAGGATATTGCATCGTTTAATAACCTTCCAAACTTAAACGAGCCCCTTCGATTTAGGTGAATCCCATCCCTGCCAAAATCCCAATAATTTATACAGAAATTTGCATCTACCATCAAACAATTTGTTACACCACACATCCAATCAAGTTCCTGATTAATGTCTCTTAAATACCTCATGTTCACGTTTCTTCTGCGCACTATGCCACTCACATGATTTTGGTGTCTCCAGATTGACTTTTAATCGCCTTTATCAAATCCATAGATCACCCATTATATGTTGGGGCCTAACACCACGCCTAATGTAACACAGACAAAATAGGTTTAACTGGAAAATAGATGCTTAAAATAGACTTTAGAGTGGAAAACAGACACAAACGCCAAAATAAATATTTTCAGGCACTATCAAACTGCTTTATTTAGACCTAAACATTCATGAAACATGTAAATACAGAAGCTGAGGCAAATCTATGTTAAGGAAAAGAATAGGCATTTGCCTAAAATCTAGTGCCTATTTATGAAAATCTTAGGTATTTAATGGTATGTTAAGTAGGGCTTAGAAGTTGATCACCTAAAAATACTAAAAAATAGCCTCTACAATGACCTTAAACTTATGTAAATTAGACAAAGATTTGAAAAGAAGACTTATTGTAAAATGTGGATATACATCATTCAGCACTATATTAAAGAGCCATAGACATTGCTAGAGGGTCAAATTTGAAGATTCATGCCACTCTTGAACATTTCTGTACTTTGGAAAGCTTCTTTCTACTCCAACTGTCCGCTGTATAGCTGAAAAAGGCAATGTTTCCCAGCATAAAGTCTTTCACAAGTATATCAAAGTCAACATTTTCACCTTGCAGAAGTTTAGAGATTTTACACTTTGTCTAGTAACCACTGCTGTTTTGCACTATACTTTTAATTGTCTTGCTTAATCTATCTTGACCAATTTTTCCTACAGTTTCCCAAATGCTGCTTAACTCTTTGCATCTTCTCTAGAATTAAGTGCATCTCTGTTTGTTTTTTTATAGCCATGTTATTGGTGTTGTCAGAATAGAAAAGTTACTACTAATTCTTTGCAAACCTCTGAAGTTAGGAGCAACCAGTAAGTTCTAAAACATTCTCTTTTACAGTAGCTCATTCCCTGTCAAAAATGTTAATTGCTGATTTGATTGCCTCAAAATTGTTAGAATAATGTGAAGGACTGAAGTCAAAAAGATGCAGGTAGGGAAAACAACATCTGAGCTAAATTATGTCAGCTCATGCACTACCATAGCGTCTGAAGCATAAAAGTTATGATTATTAACATATTGATACAACTATAGCCACTTCTTTGCAGTAGCAATAATAATAATAATAATAATAATACACAACTTGTCTGATAAAAGAAAGGGTCTATTGTGGATTTTTGTTGTTTACATAATTAAGTACACCATATTGGAGCAAAACCAAAGTAATATCTAAATTTAAGTGCAGTTAGTTGGGATTGTGGAAGGTATGGAGAAACCGTAAGAATATTCTGTGCTTGTGCGTATTATCCTTCTCAGGACATAAGCTTTAGCATTGTTTACTTGTGGCCAAGACAGCAACCCTGTAGTGTATGGCGAGTCCAGGTTAGTTAAATGTGCATGTGATAACACCACCAAACAGACCTACAGTGAGTCTAACTTCTGCCATAGTGTGCTTCATCTGATAGCATTTCTTTAAAATAATAATGATTGAATAGAAACAGACAGTGAGAAATGCTTTGCTAGCAAGTGCACTTCTTGACACCTGCACAACTTATATGTATTTGGCTCCATAAGTTAATTATGTCATACCAATTGCACATGAGCAGAACATTAAAATGTGCACTAGTCAGAATGTACATTCTGTACTAGCAGCATTGTTGCCATATCAAGTTTAGAGTAGTGACGTGGTAGATTCAAATGCCAAAACAGTGCATATACTTTTACCCTTAACAACATTCAAAGAAGAACTAACCAATAAATTTGCATGGTGTCAAAAATTTGGGCATTCACCTGCTCTTGTGCTCTTATACAGCAGTGGCCATTGCTCATAGTTAATACATTGCAAGATTACTTTGAATGCAGTGTTGGAAACATGTATTCTTATGCTGAAAGAGTAAAAACTCCAACAAAAGAATTAATTTTTTCCTAAAAGACCACCAGTAAATTACAAAATGTTTATAAATGCAAAATAAAACGTAGCATTTTCATTCATCGTAAGGCAAATGAATATATAATCTGGCATTTTCTGCCATGCTTCAGAAAAAAGATGACATTTCAACAGCTTCTGAATTCAGTGATACTCAATTAATGGGTACTTGCTACTTGAGGTTGGTTATGTGTACAAGATATTCAAGCTTTGGTGTAAGAAAATGCTTGTATAATTTTCCTCCAAAATAGAAGTAAATGCCTATATAAAAGATTCTAAAAAAGTAGATCAAAACTACAGAGAAAACTTTATATTCTGTAGTACTAGACAAAAGTAAATACTTATTTCAATGAAATAAGTTTTCCAAAAATTGATTTTAGATGATGGTTTTTAGTAGGCTAGGGCTTCAAGTTACAGGCAAATTCTGCAGCAGAAAGTAGTGGTGTATTAACTTCATTTTTCCTCACTGAATGAGTCCTGCATTTTATTTTAATATATTTTTTTTGTGATTTTGTGTTCTATTTCTTTTGGTAATATTGTAGCACATTAATATATTTTTGACAAGCTGCCACAGGATATAGCTACAGAAAATGGATTCCAAGCATAAACAGTATTTACTTCTTGTTATATGGTGCTGGTTTGTTTTGAGTGAATGATAATAAATATGAGAAGCACTCCATCATCAGATTAGTGGGATTTCGAAATTTAACAAACTCTTGTGCTGTTTAATAATTTAATTTCCTTTCCAATGCTGTGATTGTCTGACCAAAATGGATGTACTATTGCACATTTGCCAGTTTGCTAGTCTGCGATGTTTCTTTTATGAATGACAGATTTAGAAAGCATCACAAAACACAAATTTATACAAATTGGCATATCAGCAGTAGTACACCATTTTTGAACAATCATAGCATTGGAAATGAAATTAAGTTATTAAGACCATTGACAACCACACCAGAACTCACCACTTGGGTATAGATCTTCATTTAAAAAATTGAAAGTTTGTTAAATTTGAAATCCCACCAATCAGCAATCTTATAAAGTTTACCATCAGATGGTAGCGGTTAGAGGCTCATGCTGGGAAGAGAGGAATAACAGATAACAACCATCAATTGCTAACATGCTGAAGATGAAGATCTCTGAAAATGTTTCAAGATTTTCATCTGTATAGATATGAGGCACCCTGAATCCAAGGAAAGCATTTTTAGGAAATGGTCCTTATATGAGTACGTGTGTGAACAGCGTTAACTTAAAAATGAAAAGTCGGTTAAATTCCAAGAATGAAATACAATTTGCCAGAAAATCCTTCCACATCAATTACCCTTTACATGGAACATCTTTCAAAACTTTTTGATTTTCTCAAAAATGGCCTTCATAATTTTAAGTAAAATTTGATATGTTTAAGACTGTCCTGGCAAATGAAATACATATTTTGAATTTTCTGATAATAACCTCTGAAGTCCTCTTCATTCTGTATGACTTTTGTATAACCATAAGAGATAAACAAAATCTTACTTCCCAATATTACCCAAAAACTTGATACCAAGATTGCACCAGAAATAATGCTTTGAGGTTCCCTGAACCAGAAATAAATCATTTTAACAAAACTGTCCATGTGTAAGTCTTGACACCATGACATAAAAACGAAAAGAAGAAAAAAAAAAGTTGGATACCAAATTTTGTTTATCTCTTAAGGATGCAACACAAAAATGTTTAAGAAAATCCCCCCACCCCAAACTACCTTTTACAGGGAACAGTTTTCAAACATTCCGATTTTCTCAAAAATGATTCTTAATAATCTGAATTAAAGTACCATATGTTTAAGATATTTTCATGATAAATAAAATGTATATCATGAATTTTCTGGGAAAAACCTCTGAAGTCTGTAAAAATAGACAAAAACTTACCAATATAAAAAATGTAGATATCATTAAAACATACAGTTAATGTCAAATTAATTTTTTGTGTGCTTAACCATTTCTGAGATATTCATTATTATTGTTCTAATTTTTCAATATTTATACTTTTCTTAAATGGCAAGTCGTTATTAATTTTTTTCATCTTGGTCAGCAAAGAGAACAGAATTTCAAAACCATCACAAAACTATCAGCTTTTAAAGGAGTTGACCCTCTTTAGGCTAGTGGATTCCCTCAATATTTATACCTTTCTTAAATGGCAAGTCATTATTCATGTTTTTCATCTTGGTCAAGCAAAGAGAACAGAATTTCAAAACCATCACAAAACGACCAACTTTTAAAGGAGTTGACCCTCTTTAGGCTAGTGGATTCCCTGTTCCCATTAAATCTAGGAAATAGGCAATAATAGCATTTCTACAAATGTGAAACTCAATTAATGCAAAGTAGATAAAGGATTTTTTTAGAATAGTTTGTAGAAAATGGGTAGAGAAAGTCATGTGAATGTAATAATAGTTTTATAAAACAGTTCAGGTGTGTGTATGATTTTTTCTGGATTCAGGGGGGTTTCAAAAGATGTGTTTCTGGTAAAATCTCTGTATCAAATGTTTGGGTGGAATATAATACCTTCTCTATCTACTAGATGTTATATACACATGGTAGAAACATTAAAAATGCTTTCTGCTACTTAAACATTATTGCTGTAGATAACAGTAATAAAATCAAGAAATAATAATATAATAAGAGTTTATTTCTTTCAAGTTATTGCCTATAATTTTTGTATTTTCTGAATCCTTGTTCTGTTTAACCCTTAAAACAAATGAAAACAGCATTGACTTTGTTTTCATTTATTTCCAGTACTAATAAGCAGTACAGAATCTGTCAAAAATGAAATGTCATAAAGAACAAAACTTTTTAAGGCAAGGTAAAAGTTACTTGAAGGTAAAACTTCCATAAGATGTCTGGATTTGAAATCCTATAGATTGCCGAAGTTTTAACTTTTTCTTGCAATCACTGGGGTTTTAGTTTCACAGACTCCTAAGCTCTGTCCCACTTCTCTACTTATGAAAAGCATCCCTCTGCTATACCTTGAGGCTTAGGGCTCTCCGCCTGGGCTATGCTTTGCAGCTAAGGTACCTAAAAAGTTATGGCAGTTATTGCACATGAACAGCAGATCTAGTACATAATTGCAAAGCAGCTGATGGCCGAATTACAAAATTACCAAATCTCGACCAATAAAGAAGTGGCATCATAGCATGTTCAATAGCCGTTTTAACTTCAGCAGCGATTAATCTCTAACAGAACAGATAAACAAACGTAATCATTAATCATTCTAAATTCAATGGTAGTATAAATATTATTTCTAAATTTGGCTTACAAGGTTATGGTAGTAAGGTGTCATAGAAAGTAGAACATTGAGAAAAGCTTGGTCATCCGCGGCTCGTGGTGAACCTAGTTGTATTTTCAGTGTACCTCCCCTTGGAAGTTGATAACAATTAGATGAATAGACTGATGAAGGATGGCGAGAAGTATCTCTTTAGGTAAATCTGCGTTCTGGCTCTTCCGTCTGCTAGATTTACCTCTCTTTACACTCCTCTAGCACACATCTCATTCAAACTATTTGCTTTCAACTCAAATTTTCGCTTTCCCAGTAAAATTAATATTAACTTCATCTCCATTGTAATCAAGTATAACATATAATACGCTTCAAAAAAATCCTATATTCCTGAATATCCAGCGGTAAATAGGTATTTATTGTGAAACATATGAATGTTGTATTTTTCGTTAAGGTAATAATCCTAAATGATCCTTTATTATTAATTTATTGGCAGCATTGAGCAATCAACATAGCAATAAGCTTAGCAATGGGTAAACAATACTACTGTTAATTAAATAGACATTTCAGAATGCCAAAAATATAAATTACATCCCTTCACAACACACATGCACCTTAACTATACTACACTATATTTCATTTCAGCAAGTTCCATCTCTAGGGCAACATTAGAGCCATATCAGGGCCAACGGCAGAATAGGTAACTAACAGAGCCAAATTCTGAGTTTAGAGGGCGCATGCCCAGATCTAAATATATTTATCGAAAATCATTCTTAATGTCATTTTATTAAATAGAACTAAAATAATTAATACATTTATGCATAAGATGGCATTAATTCTTACTTTAAGATATAAATAGAACTTAATTAAAACAAGTTTATACAAATGGAAACATGATAATATGTTACATAGCTGTCCAGAGAGGGCAGCACAGCAGATAACTAAAGTAATATTTGTAAATTGTCAATTTATTGTTTAACTAAAGCCATAATCATATATTTGCATAATTATTTGTAAAAAATAATTATTTGTTTATATGTAACTTGAATGTAATGCTTATATTATGAAATTTAAGCTATAAATAAAGAGAAGATTTGCATACCTGGAGCTCTGAATTCGACGTTAATGTTTATAAATAGTGTCACTTTGGTTATATGCTTTATCATTCATTTCATTCATCGTCAATTTTTGAAAAGGACGTGCGAATAGCATGTTCCTTATTTAACGTTGAACAAATTTGAGGATACAGCATATATGTTCAATTAGGTGATACTTAAAGAAATACACATTGGGTAGAACTAGGATTAGAGTCCTCAGCAATAAAATGCTCTGGTAAATCGAAATCTTCATCCGAGAACGAGGGCTCGAATACTGTAATCACAAAGGATTCGAAATAAGGATGTTCTCGGATGCTACGTTATCGTTACTCGAGAGACGTTCTCGGTTCTCGCCATGGTTGTTTTCGAATACTACGAACCTTGCGCTAACCGAAATCAGCTTGTATGTTCTCGGATGCTATCGCTACTCCAGTGATGCAGTTCTCGCCATGGTTGATCTCGACCAAGGAATGTAATTTAAATGATGGACAAAAAATATGACGTGAAGTTTCTATTCAAGATTATCGTGGCTTAAGCGTTATGCATTCGTTCATAACCATTTCTTCCATCAAATTGAATACTAAAATATATGTACACTTTTTTTTTTTTTTTATTTGTTTTTAATTTTTTGTACAGTTAACGCTTTCCAAGATATTCCTTGCTATAGGTTTAAAATTTAACTAATAGTTTGCTCAGACAGATTCATTCGTTTTTTTTTTTTTGTTTTTTTTTTGACTCATAGCCATGCAAAGATAATCGACAGATTTTAAAATATTTGACTATGGCTTTAACCTAGTATATTCCCTTATTTCCCTTCTACCTACAAGGAAATACGTAATAAAACATATCTGCTAAAATTTATCCGGACTAGCACGAAGTAATTACAGAGTAATGTTTTGTAAGAAAAGTTTGTTTGCAGGTAGAGAAAGTCATGTGAAAGAAACATACCAGAATTTGTGCTCTTTTGTTTGGTTTTATAGCCCCCTTTAATCTGTATGGTTACATCGGGGCCTTGACTGGTGTCTTTCTCGCTGGAGTGTAGGCTTTCTTATTGTTTTTGCTTTCTCTACACGTGCTATGTACATACATAGTGTATAGTGAAAGTGTTGTATTCCACCCAAAAATTCAATACCGAGATTTCACCGGAAGTATACGTTTAGAGATCCCCTGAGTCCAAAAAGCATGTTTACGTTTTCTAGCCATATGTACATGACAATGTACATAGTAGCTAGCGAAGGTATTGTATTCCACCCAAAAATTTGATATCGAGATTTCACCGGAAATATATGCTTTGCTGTCCCCTGAGTCGAAAAATATCATTTTTAGAAAAAGGTCCGCGCGCGCGTTTCTGTGGAGGGGGGGGAGGTGACAGCATAGCTCAAAAACGAAAAGACCGTAACATACCAAACTCGGTATTTAAGTTTAGTATCTTCCAAGGATGCGACACGAAACATTTTCAAGAAAATCCCCCAACCCCAGCTATCCTTTACATGAAACATTTTTCGAAAATAATGATTTTCTCAAAAGATATTTACATGACAGATAAAATGCATATTTTGAATTTTTGGGATTAGCCTCTGAAGAGCTCTTTATTCTGCATGAGTTTTGCAGAAAGATGGACAAAAACTTACTATAAATATGTAGATCTGGTTAAAAACATAGTTGGCCATTTTCAAGATATTCCTTGTTATTGGTTTCAGTTTGAAAATACCTAACTTTTCTCAAACTGGACCATCCAAAGCGAACCGCGCCATTCGTTCACATAACGACCAGCTATTATTTTTTTTTATCATTACTCTAGCCTAGCGTATTCCTTTATTTCCCTTCTTCTTACAAGGAAGCGAGTAATAGGATCATTTCTGCCAATGTTTTTCTCGATTACCATAATGTAAAAGATGAATAATCTTTTGAAAGAATAGTTTTGTGTATGGAGCAGCTAGAGAAAGTCATGAGAATAGAACACTTTTTTTTTTTCAGTTTTAAAATGCTATAAAAATTCACACACATTCACTCCCACGTGCATACTTCCGACTCTGTGAGGGATAGGGAATGATTCTGGTTAAAGAAAAATTCCTACCCCAGCTGGGAATCAATCCCAGAACCTCTGGGTTGAGAGGAGTGAATGCAATTGTTTAGTTTCAATTTCTAATATTGTTCATTCGTTCCGTTATAACACGAAATAAAATTAAAATATTATGATCACGTATATGTATGGGAATCGTTGGTTAGCTTTGGAACGATAAGAAGTTCATAACTTTACTTGATAGCATATTTTCATATTCTATTCTGGCCAGGCGATTATCTCGTAGGTTGTTTATCAGCGTGCTCACCCCTCACCCCGCTCTTCCACTACACGATCCAAGCGCTAGAATGACCTTAAAGTAAAAGCACCAATAAGATATGAGATCTCGATTCTTGGTGCACCTGCACATATCCGAGACCCGAGAGCAGGATACGAATACAATATTCAGAATTCGAAAACATCTCGAGAACTTCCAAGAATCGATTACATCGACATTTTGCATTCGAATGCTCCCATCACTATTAACTCCTCTTCCGCCCGCCATTAGTTGATACAACAGATATAAAATGCGTGTCTGAAAATGGACTGTGTGTAAGAAAATGTTGAAGTGTAGTTATACATAACGTGATGTGGACTCATGTTGAAAATGACTTACCTCGTCTAGTGTCTACTACGCACAGAATACCACTAGAATTATGCGTTTTGAGACTCCCGGAATAATAATAATAATAATAATAATAATAATAATAAAAAAACTGATGTGCTCCATTCACATGACTTTCTCTAGCTGTTCCACTTATAAATATTCCTACAAGAGATTATTCTTCCATCTACTTCATGATAATAGAGGTAGCCATTAATAGAAATTGTCTTATTACTAACTTCCATGTAAGTAGAAGGGAGTACATTAGGCTAAAGCGACAAATCTTTTAAAAGCTGGTTACTATGTTAAACAATTGAAGTTCGGTTCGTTACGGAAACCCACAGCAACCTCTTTTATAGGAACCTAGGTTTCATGAAAGAAAATGAGGCAAAATTTTTCTCTCTGCTTTCGGAAGAGATGGAGAAAACTAGCTATCCTCCGGATAGAATATACAACGTCGACAAAACTGGACTAGGCATTGTACAGGGTAAAGTTCCTCGCGTCATTGCCGTAAAGGGAAAGCGGCAAGTAGCAGCCATATCTTCTGTAGAGTGCGGATCTTGTGACCGTTGTTACCTGCATAAATGATGCAGGAAATTTCGTTCCTCCGATGATGATATTTCCCCGCAAGAACCTCAACAATCAGCTTATTAGAGGCGCTCTACCAGGGTCTATTATTGCATGACATCCTTCTGAATGGATTTAGAGCCATATATTTGCTGATTGGTGTATTTCTTGGGAAAGGTGAAGCCAACAGCAGAATCACCGGTGATTCTGATTCTGGACGAGCATTACAGCCACTCCAGAAACCTGGATGTAATAAATGTGGCACGTAAAACCATGTCAGCATCTTGTGCCTGCCTCTTCATGCCACACATAAGGTGCAACCACTGGACCGGAGCTTCACTGCCCATTAAAAACCTATTACTCTGAGCAGGCGCATATATGGATGAGGGAGAATGCACGACCATTAACGAAAATGGACATCGCCAAACTTTTTGGCAAGGCTTACCTCAAGTATTAAACAGGTGAGATAGCAGTCAATGGGTTCAGAGTAACAGGATTGTTCCCTTTAACAATGACTTCACGGGCGCAGATTTTATTTCCAACACTGAAGAGGTGGCTGACGATTCACCCAACCGCCAAAACTATCAGACATTTGCAGGATCTCTGGATTCTACAAATGAAAATACGGATGTTCAAGTCGTGGTCAAACCATCATCTGCAAGATGTGTGACATGTAAAACTGGAAATGCTGATTCAGACGAGGCGGGACCATCTTCTGCCACATGTGACGTTACACTTTGACTAATTTCTCCCGTTCCAAAAATAAAGAAGAGGCCAGACACCAGGGAGAGAAAAACATATTCTTCAGCCGATGTAATTCCGTCTCCGTACAAGAGATATCTTGAAGCATTAACGGCTGCGAAAACTAAAATGGATAGAAAAAAGTTGAGGCTACCGCAGCTAAGGAACCAAGAGGCATCGGATTCTGAGGATGACGTTTTCAGTGTGAGAGACGATTCTCTACTCTCAGTAGTGTACAGGGCAGCAGCATACCCTCTAACGAAGATGTTGAATATATCTTCTGCTCTGGGAAATTTTCTCAATACAAGAGAGGGGAACAGTGGGTCATGGTCAATTGTGTGATATGTGGGCGCACACTGAACGTGAAGGCTACGATAAAGGACGTTATATGTGACTTTTGCAAGTGAAATTACTTACTTAACTGAAAATGAGTTTTTTTTCAAAGTGTTTTTTTAATGTATCGTTTTATCGTTTTATTTTCATTTTCTAAAATGAAATACTCAAAGGCATGAAACTAATGGGCCATTCCATATTTTTACCCCATAATTTGAGAGCCAAAAATGTCAACTTCGTGTTAAAGTTAATGTAGAAAGTGTTCTTACCTTAGTATGTCTTGTAGAACATAGATAGCATTTAAATACAACCTAAAGTAAGGATTGCAGGTATTTTGTTTACATGTGTAAAAATTGAGAACTTTATGAATGACAAATAAAACGGTATTCCATATTTGCACTCCTTCCTCTACTAATGCTGTCGCTTCCACTTAAAAGAAAGGAATATTCCGAGTAGCTTTTATGACGTGAAATAACTCGGGAACGTTGCGTTTTGGTTGGCCAGGAATATAAACCAGCTTCTGAATATAGACATATAGGTCGCTTGCAAACACGACGCAAGGTGGTGTAAATGTTTTAAAGATAACGAGTGCAACTGGCATTCTGATTGGTTTACATTCGCTCAGTAAAACGGAAAGGAATGCCGTCAACGTCCTATCAAGTGCTTCGCGATTGCGACTTCAAATCTCCAATGCAAGTGATTCATTGTAGTCATCGTAATACGCAGAGAACTCAAGCTGTGTATTTGTGGATAGGTATATGTAGATTACTAAAATTTACACGAAATTCCAACCTTTTCAAATGGTGAGTACCTTTATATGCTACTGATTTATGGTGAAAACGCTCAGAATACTGCAACTGCCGCTAAATTGTACCAGGAAAGACTTCCCACCCGAAGAATTCCAAACCCAAAGACGTTTGTGTTAACCGCGCAGAGGGTCCTGGACACAAGAAGCGTGCAGCCAGCACACGAAGGAGGCCGATCGAGAACTTACCGTCGCCACAGAGGAAACAACAACAATAACAACCGAGCAGCAGTAGTCGGGGAATAGCTTGCAAGATCCGCGAGCCCCATTGGCCTGTTCTTTAGATGCTGAAAGAACCGTTATTGCGGTCGTATCGTATCCAATAGGTCCAGTGTCTTTTAGCAGCGAATTATGCCTCTAGGCTGGTTTTCGTTAATTAGTTCTTAGAACAAGACACAGCGCCACAATTTATTATGAAAACAGACAAAGATACTGTTACAAACAAAAACAAAAAAAGAAGAAGTAGAAAAAGAAACAAACAGAAACATTATTTTCATCAGCGATTTGTTGTGAAGGTATGGGTAGGAGTCATTAATGACTCATAGACCCTTACATTTTCCTCGATCGGTTGAACGGGGTTAATTATTTGACAGTTCTGCAAGAGACGCTTCCAGGATTATTGGAAAACATCCCTTTAGAAAACAAAAGAAATCGTAGCTTTCCTAACAGGCGGAATGGATGCTAAGGGCCCATCAACTAGCCTGCAAGATCGCCAGATATGAATCCTCTGGACTTTTTCTTCTGAAGAGATACGAAAAGCAGGGTCTTCAAAATAGCAATTACTGACCTCGAATCTTTGGGAGAACGCATTTATCTAGCTGCGTAGGAAATACACACCAGTGAGCTTTTTTATGCTAGAGTGCAACGTAATTGGTTAAGGAGGGGTGAAGCTTGCAGGTGCGCAAATGGTGGACATTTTGAACAATACCTGCGAAGTGGGTGAACCATTTGCTTCATTACTCATTCGTTTGCTGCTGCGTTTAAATTATCATTTGGTACAATTTGTAAGAGCCTACAGATGTGCTTTTGTTTGTGTTTACAAGTCAGAGAGATGGTTTGGTTTATTAAATTACAGCAGTATCAGCTACAAAACGATTTAAGTTTCATATTGAACGAAGTGATAAATGATTCCTTAGATTGTGAATTTAAATTACAGTATACGTTACTGGAGAATTCAAATGCGCTTATTTATTTATTTAGTTATTTATTTGTTTATTACAACGTAGCAGACACAGCATAGTATTTTTTACGCTGCAAGGAATGGTCGAACGAGCGTTACTGCTTGGGCATGGATATCTCGGGAAGGTGCAGGTATGCTGGAACGTGATCATGGAAAGCTGAATGGGGAAATCTATTCTGAAGTTCTAGAAAATGTTCTATTTCCATCTGCCCAAGAGCGTTATCCTGAAGATATTATTAAATTCCAACAGAATAATCATTCGGTCCACAAGTCGGTCAAAGTTCAAAAGTGGTTTTCGGAACACACGAACATCTTAGAGCAGATACTATCCAAAGTCAGCAGATCTCAACTCAATTGAACATGTTTGGGCGAAAGTAAACCAGAGGCTTTCTGGAGGTCCAAGAATGAATAATGCTACACAACTCTGGTGTGCCACGACAGACACTTGGGGTTCACTAGCAGAAGACATTAATTAATTTCAAACGCTGGTGGATTCTATGCCCCGAAGATTGAGAGCAGTGATAGCAAATAATGGGGACCACACAAAGTATTAGAATTTCTTTTCTCTTGGTTTATTAGCCTTTGGTTGCATTTAAAAGCAACCGGAGCTCAAGTTGCAGCAGTTTCTTTGTTTTCTAGTTTGCGAAAACAGATTGTGGTGAATGATTTATATATCGTCATCTACATCGGTTGAAATAGTACTTATAAGCACTAAAAACAAAATAATAAAAAAAATCTATGCAGGTCACTGGGCTCGATCCTACGCTACGGAGGATTATGAATTTCAAACACTACACGTTAGGACTGAGCCAACTCTACATTGAGGACACATTTCTCTGACTCTGACAGTACCTATCCAGCTCTTTTCCCTGCTTATAAAGAACTGTAGCGGATAGCTCAACTATCAAGGGTTTGGTTATTTTTTAGTGTTTTTGTGCATGTTAGCGAAAAACAATTATTTTAATTGTTCCCTGGTTGCTGTTTTATGTTATAAAGCAATAAACTACTTCTTACCTCGCTGTATAAAAGCATGTTTTGTAGCACAGTGCACGTACGCGTGTAAATCCAGCTTGTGTAACTTCGTGTGCTTCCGTGAGGCCGAAGCGATACTTTGAAATGTTACAGCGCTCAATCATTTTTTCCATGACTGTACTATGTACATAGTGTAGAGAGAAGTTATTGTATTGCACCCAAAAATTCGATTGCGATATTCACCGCAAATATATGTTTTGAGGTCCCCTAAGATAAAACAAATTGAGAAAAAAGGTCCCTGTGTGTGTCCGTCTTTATGTATGTGTGTGTCTGGGGCAGCATAGCCCAAAACAAAAATCGGTTAAACACCAAACTTGGTATTTAAGATTAATATCTTCCAATGACGCGACACCAAGACTTTCAACAAAATCCCCCCATTCCCAACTACCCTTTACATGAAACATTTTTAGAAATTTCTGATTTTCTCAAAAATGACTGTTAACGATTTTTATTAAAATGCATTTTGTTTAAGACAGTTTTATGACAAACGAAATGTATATATTGAATTTTCTGGGAATAGCCTCTGAACACTTATTTAATCGGAATGACTTTTACATAACTGGCAAACCGCAAGAGATATACAAAAAACTTACTACACAAAAAATGTAGATCTCATTAAAACACACAATTTATCCATATACATTCTTTTTTTTTTTTTTTTTGTACAGTTAACTATTTTCTAGATATTCCGGATTATTTATTTCAATGTTAAGCCACAAACTTTTCTCAAACGGAAAGTCATCTTTTTCTTCGTTTCTCATTTGCTTACTCTGACAACCAAAGAGATTGGAATTACAATTGCTTCACATAGCGACTGGCTTTTAAAAGGACGAGTCTATCGCTTTGGCCGTGCATTTTCTTATTTCCCTTCTACTTACAAGGAAGCTAATGATGCTTAAGTTTATCTAGATTAGCATTGTATAGATAACATATTAATGTTTTGAACAAAAGGTTTGTTTACCGAACAGCTAGAGGACATCGTGTGAATGGAACACATCAGATTTTTTTCATTAGGCACGCTTTTCCGATAGAGTTGCCAAACCAAAAATAGGAATCCATACTAATAATTTGAAACTGTAGGTGGCAAAAGCTACGGGCTACGGGGGGTCCAACCCCCCCCCCTCCCACTAGGCACGCCTGTGGTTCTCTGTAATTTGAAGTTCAAGGTTGTCTATTGAGAGAGTTGTTAATACTTCGCAGAGATCTCTTAATTGAGTCATTTATATTGAAAGAGGATTGCCACTAAATGATTGAAATTGGAGTTATGTAATTTAATGTGACATACATCCCTATATGTAGGTTTTGTATGAAAGGAACACAAATCTAGACTCTCTTTCCCTCTCTCTCTCTCACTCTCTCTCTCTCTATTTCTCTACCCATTTTACACAGTAAAACGTTGTTTATTTTGAAACAGAGTCGTCATTGATTTATGCCCTTTTCAAGATAAAATATAAATTCTATCTGGTGGGAGATACACAAACTACAAATCACATGGTGTAAAGAACAATTTAATGTTTATTTTTTTACATTCTCTAGCACTTATGTAGAAATAAATAAACAAATAAAAATCTAAAAATACTCTATCCCGGTGCCTAATTTCTTAAACCGAGACATGGTTTTCAAATTCTTAAGTTTATTATCCAAGTTTGTTTACATTTTCACATAAATTAATCTATATAAAACAAACAAATTTAAAACAAAGCATAGTATAAACTACTAATTACAATTTAAAGGTAATAAAATTACTACATTTAATAATCATTATTGGAAATCAATATTTAGCAGGTAAATAGCATCATCTAACCCATAAACTCCTAATTAAAATTAACCTATAGCTAACCGGTATCCACTACTATGAGGTAGTGGTATCCAGGGCCTCATTTTAATTCCTTGTTTATCCGATGGCTTTTTTAATTTTAATCTTTAATTCTAGCACCTAGTTCATCAATTTATTACACATGTTTAGCAATTATTAATTAATGTTGTGTATTTATTTTATTATTTATCTCATATATTTATATAATTTATTATTGTTATTCAGTAATTGGGATATTATTTATTAATCTGTTTTTAGAAAGTAATAATAAGTATTACTATTTTATTCGATATTTCCTTTTTTTTTTATTTAATGCCAATATTTACCAAATATTAATAATTAATTATATATTACTTAATACTTATCCTCTATTGCTTTCCTTTGTTCTCTTACTTATTACACCTAACTCCTTGTTAATATTGCCTGTACAACTTACTCTTTAATTTAATGTTTTAATATTACTATCACCTATTTTTAAAACAAATGCATTTTATATCTTAACTCTGTAATATCGCTAACATTTTCTTTTTCCGTTAATCAATAAACTTTTCTTTGTTTAGACACTTTAATGTTACTACCACTGTTTATGCTATGTGCCACAAGGGATTTATTTCTTAGTTTAACAATTTTTTCATTATCATTAATTTTACTAAATGCCACTAGTCCTTAATTTAAAAATGTCATTTATTATCACTGTTTTTCTAAATACCACAAGAGACTTACGCTTTCCTTTTACACTTTAATTCACTATTCACTGTTTACAAAATGCCACGAGGGACTTACTCTTTACTTTTACACTTTAATTCACTATTACTGTTTACAAAATGCCACGAGGGACTTACTCTTTACTTTTACACTTTAATTCACTATCACTGGTTTTATTAAATGCCACAAGGGGTTTACTCTTTGCTTTTAGGCTTAATTCTATCACAAAAACACTTCGCTCGCGTCTTTCCGCTGCCATCCGCTGAGGATCCAACTTAGGCCGCCATCCACTAACCTCCTGCCGCTTCCTCCTTGCTGTGCTCACCCCTGCCATCTGCCGGAATGAATTTGGAAGGCTGCCTGCCATCCCTTGGACTCCTGCCGCTCTCCCCGTCTTCTCTATCATCATCCCGGTCGTCGTGCCGCATTCCTCCTGGTATATTGTCTGCATTTTAATTATCTATTATTTTTATTATAATAAAATCTCAATTTCTTGTCCTCCTGCTTGTATAATATTAATTTTATCAATTCTCTTCTTTTCTTCTTTCGGGTCACATATATTAATTTTATAAACTCCTCTTCTTTTCTTCTTCTTGTTCTTCTTCGGGTTTGTGAGTATTACATTTCTTCTTCTTTCAGGTCAGCTATATTCATTTTGTAAACTTCTCTTCTTCAGGTTGTGTAATATTAAATTAATAGATCCTCTTCTTTGTTCTTCAGGCAATAAACTTCTATTCTTCATCCTCCTTCTCCTCTATTTCTTCTTCTTTTGGTTGTGTACTATTAAATTTGTAAATAATTTCCTGTCTTCTTCTGGTCGTCTATATTAATGTTGTAAACTCTTCTTCTTCGGGTTGTGTAATGTTAATTTGGTAAATCCTCTTCCTTCTTCGTCGGGTCGTCTATATTAATATTGCAAATTGCTCTTCTTTTCTTCTTCTTCGTGTCGTATGATATTAAATTTATAAATCCTCTTCTTTCTTTTTCGCATCTTCTATATTAATATTGTAAACTCCTCTTTTTCGGATTATATGATATTACATACGTAAATGCTTTCTTTCTTCTTACGGGTCATCTATGTTAATTTTGTAAACTCTTCTTCATTTTCTTTTTCTTCGGGATGTGTAAAATTAAATTTGTAGATCCTCTTCTTTTTTCTTTCGGGTCATCACATTAATTTTGTAAACTGCTCTTCTTTTCTTCTTCTTCGGGTTGTATAGCATTAAATTTGCAAAGTATCTTGTTTCTTCTTTCGGGTTGTTTATATTAACTCAGTAAACTCTTCTTCTTGTTTAGGTTGTGCAATGTCATTAGATTTGTAGACTCTCTTCTTTCTTCTTTGGGGTCGTCTATGTTAGTTTTGCAATTCTCCTCCTCTTCCTTTCTTCTTCTTCTTCTTCTTCTTCTTCTTCAGGCTGTGTTATTTAATTATTAATTATGCTGTGTTATCTTCATTTATTCTTCTCCTCCTCTATCATATTCCTCCCCTGCCCTAATTCATCGTTTCTTCTTCCTCTCTTCGTATATAATCTTTACGTAGTTCATCGGGTCTTTTCTTCGGACATTCTTGACGTCCTGTTGTACAATCTCCTTTTAAAATTGTCCATAGTTAATTTCATAATGAGCATCTTCCTAGCGTTCATTTTGGGTTAAGCCAGTGTCAAGGTTGGTATTATAAATATTATCGTCATCATTACTTTGTATTACCACGTTTCTTGTTATGCTGCTTCTGCAATTTCACCATTCCTTCCTGCTTCTTCAACTATGCTTTCCTCCTAAGCTAGTTCACTGGTTTTCAAGGCTGTGCTATTTAGATGGAGTACAAGTCTTTATCTCTCAATTTGTGCAATCTGATGTCCTCTTAGTTTGTCGCGATCTTCTTTCAACTGATCTTCATCTTTTATACATTCAAACCATATATGTTCAGGTGTACCTACTTTCACTCTTCACAGATAATGATAAGTATGCATAACAATTTGACCATTGTTGGCTATAATCGAACGAATACTGCGGTAACAGTTAACAAAATGTATATAAATTTTCTTCACGTCGAAATTACAATTTCTTCTCTTAAAAACTTGTTCTACATGGCTAGTTCTGTCGCATTAGTTATTTGTGTATTCTTAAATCCATTCTATCAATGGCGTTCGGCACAGGGAATATAATGGATTCTCCATTTTAATGTAATTTCCCATCAACATGTCGTAATGCGGCTAGTAATATTGTCTTTCTTCTAAACGACTAATGTGCATGTTAATTTCCAGCTGTGTGTAGATTTTGCTGGCATCAGGCTCGGCATATGCCCCTGGTTCAGGTGAAAGTGCTTCCGGCTGTCGGCGCGTGCTATGGGCTCTAGTTGCAAAATGGTCGTTATCCTCTGTGTTATTTCCATTGACTGTAGTTTCGTTTATTAAATGTTCTTCCCTTTCTTTTTGGTTTTCGTTATTGGTATCATAATGTATTATATTGTTTTCTTTATTTGCTGTTAATAACCTTCTCTTTTTCCAGATTAATTTAAGAAAACCTCCCCATTGATTTTTATGTCTATTTAAAAGTTTGTCTTGAGTGTTTTTTTCCTCCTCTTTTTCAGTGGAATCATATTTCAGTATAGCTTCATAATCAATTGTTATCTTTTTCTTATTATTTGTGCTAGTTTTTTCCTCATGTTCTGTTTCATTTGTTTCTAATTTGGGGAAATTGAGGGTTTGAGTTGGCCTCTGAGCAAAATAAAGGTCTTTCACGCTCAATTTAGAATGGAACAATGAGAACCACATTTACATTTTTGGGGGATAGCCTCTAAGGACCTCTTCGTTTCGGATGACTTTTGCATAACTGGTAAACCGTAAGAGACAGGTAAATCCTTACTGCACAAACTTATAGATCTCGTTAAAACCACAGTTTGTCATATGCATTTTTTTTTCGTGGAACTGGCCATTTCCAATGTTATTGCTTTCAGTTTTAAAATAATTTTCTCATACGGGAATTTGTCAACTCCTGGTCATGCAAATAAAAATAAAAATAAAAAAACGAATTTCAATTACCTAGCAACAACTTTTAAAATATATTAATGTCGCTTTAGCCTAGTGTATTTCTTTACTTCATTCTACTTATAAGGCAGTGTTTAATACTACAATTTTTGTTAACTTCTGTTTATCTTGATTAGCACGAAGCAGAGAGAAGGACAAGTTATTTTTTTAAGAATAATCTCTTGCAGTATAGCTAGAGAAAGTCATGTGAATGGAACACATCAGATTTTAAGTTATCGTTTTCATTGCTCAGTTTCAAGTGTGTGCTTTAAACTTTGAGATAATTATAATTGAACTGAAATTATGTCTGCAAGTGAGAGTGATATTAAGTCTTCGGCTGTAATTAGGTAATGCTTTCTCTAAGAAAATAAAGAAAGGCTTACGAAGAGTAATACTTTGTCTAAAATTAAAAGGGCAAAACAGTTCTGCGGAACGTACCTTCTGTACCAATTTCGAGGGTCTCAGCCATATCGAAAAGTTTTCTGAATGTGCCCATGGTAGTTTCAATTACCTCTGTAGACTGGCTGTGATAAGATGAATTGCAGAAAAGATATCAAATTCAATGGCTGTAATGTACGAGATAAAGGCAGCTTGATTCCTAAAATATCTGCCAGGATTACCAAGCTTACAAGAAATTTCGATGACATGGTGGTTTGGAGCAACGAAAAATCAAGTGTAGCACTTCTGGTACTTTCATCAGCAACTTTTTGCAAAATTCCAGGAAGACATGGCAAGACGTCCAAATAAATCAAAACTGCATCGTTTTTCCACCCATTTGGTCTCACACATTTTCTTTTAACATCTGTGGCCCCAGCAGCTATAATAGTAAAATCTTTGGTATTTTTAATTGTGTATACCTTTTTAGTTGATTAATTCCGCACAGACTCAATGAAGTCATTTTGTGTCACTTTCTTATGTAGAGCATGTTTTTAGCTTACGTTTTTACATGGTTATTCAGTATCTAATCTCCCCTGCCTTCGCCTAAGATCTTTCCAATCATAAATTACCATCATCTCTGTGACCTCTTAATGGCATGTTTTGACTTCCACACAGTATAATTGTTTTTACAATGGGTATGTATTTTTTAAAATTAATTTCAGTAGTTTTCATTTCCTGGGATCTCATTTAGACAATTACGCCCATTGATATTCTTTTCATTACCATCAACAATTTTTGGAGATATTACCGTGTTCGCTTGGTGATATTTCGTGCTTTCGCGGTGTTTCGTTGTTTCAATGACTTTTTATGTTTTCAGTGTTTCCTATACCAACTTTCCAAGCTTCACATCATTTGTACCCGTCTCACGCCAAGAACAGTTCACATTTTATACAATCCACCACCAGCAATTTTGCAGTGTGCTGGACATTCATGTCCCTTTAACCAGCTCAACTGAAAAGATCGTGCTTTTACCCTCCTAAGCACAATGGGAACTTAGTCTGTTGTAGCTTGGTATGTATTTTTCAACAACTGGTAGCTTTCCCCCATATGCAAGAACTGAACTGCTCTGCTGGTTAAAACTGAGTTTTATTTATGAACGCTCTTTAACTGTTGCGGTTATAGGCGTCCGATCTTGTGTTGGTCGGCAAAGATAATTTGATTTTGCTCAGAGGTCTCTTTATCAGGTTATTTTACGTACCGTAAATCTATGACACAGGACCAATGGCTTTACTTTCCTTCCGAACGAAGCCATGCTAAGGATTTTACGCCCGAAAGAAGACATTGTCATCCACAGTTTGAACTTACAGCCTTGGGAACAATCATGTTACCCCTAGATCACCACAAGCATTGCAAGCGCGCGGGACGGCAAGCACTCAAGCAGCACGCAAGCACGCAAGAACGGAAGCGAGCAGGAAAGTACACAAGCACGCATGCAAGCTGGCATGCAACCAAGCAAGTAAGCAAGCAGGCAAGAAGGCAAGCAGATACACAAGCACACAAGCACTCACGGACAAAAACAATGGCGCAAGCAAAATGCTGAAGGCACACCAGCAAACAAGCAAGAAGCAAGAAAGCAAGCTTGCAAATACGAAAGCAAGCAATCATGCAAGCACGCACGAAACAAGCAAGAAAGAAGGCACGAAGAATGGCAAGCACGCACACTAGCGAGCAAACGAGCAAACGCGCAAGCAACCACCAAAGCAATCAAGCAGGCACTTTAGCAAGAAAATAAGCAAGTATGCACATTCACGCAAACAAGAAAAATAATAATGGAGTTTTATGTATGGACGTTCTTTAGCCACTATGGTTCTCAGCGTCCCATTCTATATTGGGCGTGGAAAACCGCTTAATTTTGTTCTCTATCAGGCTTGAGGTTTTTTTACGTGCCGTAAATCTACGACACGGGATCAAGGGCTTTACTCCCCTTCTGAAGGAAGCCATGCTAAGGATTTTTACGACCGAAAAAATCCATCGTCCTCCGCCGGGTTTGAACCCGCGACCTTAGCCATGTGAAATTAACATGGTAGCCATTACACCAAGGAGGGCGACAAACAAGAAAGAGAGCAACCACGTAAGTATGGAAGCAAGTTCGCACGAAAGCGCTCATCTGGCACGCAAGCAAGCAAGAAGACAAGTAAGCAAGTAGCACGGAACACCCTTGCAGGCACACAAGTAAGGAAGCAGGCAAACGGTGAAATACGCAAGCAAGCAAGAAAGCCAGAAAGCATGCAAGCAAGGAAGCATGCGAACACGCACGCTCGCACGCAAGTGCGCAAAAACGCAAGCAAGTAAAAAACTGCGCAAGCACGCAAGAAGGCAATCTAGCACAAATACACATAAGCACACAAGCACCACGCACACACGAAAGCACGGAAGAAGGCAGATAGCGAGGCACGCAAGCAAGTAAGCAATTTTGCTAGCAAGCAATTTTGCAAGCAAGCAAGGAAACAGACAGGAACGCAAACACCCACACACGCACACAAATAAGCCAGCAAGTACCTAAGCACGCAAGCACGGGGATGAATTAAGTAAAATTAAACAAAGGCTCTTCCTCCTAAAAAAAAAAAAAAAAAAAAAAAATTGCCCACAATTCAAACTTTTAAGAACAAATGAAAACATTGGTTTCATTTATATACTTTTTAGTTATTTTTATACTCATAGTTGCCATTTTTTTAATTCTCATAAAAATGGAACCTATGAGTATAAAAATATACTGCACTCAGACACGCCAGCACAGAAGTATTCAAGCATACAAGCACGCAATCAGACAAACAAACATGCAAGCAAGCAAGGAAGCACGTACGCACAGAAGCAGGCAAGCAAGCACACCAGGACCTACGTAAGCAAGCCAGAATACAACAATATGCACACAAGAGCGCAAGGAAAGAAGCACGCAAGCACGTCACTAGGGAAGGTAGCAAGACGCTAGCAAGCCACTAAGCACGCAAGCACGAAAGAACGTAGTCACGCAATCAAACAAGCAAGAACTCGATCATGCAGCATGCATGTAAGCACTCAATCAATCAAGCAAGCAAACACATAGAGAAAGCACGCTGGGAACAAGCACGCAAGGAAGTAAGCAAACAAGTACGTGAGAAAGCAATCAAGCAAGTACACACGCATGCAAACAAGAAAGCAAGCACGAAAGCACTCATGAACGCACGGAAACACGTAAGCAAGTGCCCACGCGTGCTATGCAACTGAAAAATATGTTTTTCAAAGCTGAAACGAAAAACCAGGAATATCTTAAAAATGATCAACTCCACGAAAAAAATGTATATTACATAAATTGTGTGTATTATCGTGAGCTACATTTTCTGCGTAGTACGTTTTTGTACATCTCTTACGGTTTAGCAGTTATGCACAATTCCGTAAAATTCATCCAGAATAAAGTAGTCTTCAGAAGCTATTCCCAGAAAATTCAAGATATACATTTTATTTTTCAGGTAAATATCTTTAATATACAATATTTTAATCAAAATCGTTAGAGCCATTTTTAAGAAAATCAAACTTTTCGGAATGTTTTCCATGTAAAGGGTAGTTTGGGGTGGGGGATTGTCTTGAAGATCTTCGTGTCGCATTCTTGGAAGATACCAAACTTAAATACCAAGTTTGGGCTTTAACGGTCCTCTCGTTTTTGAGCTATGCTGCCCCCAAACACACACATATACACACAGACAGACAGACAGACTCACACACGGACAGTTTTCTAAAAATGATTTTTTTGGATTCAGGGAGTCTCAAAATATGTATTTCCGGTGAAACCTGGTATCGAATTTTTGGGTGCAGTACAATACCTTCTCTATACACTATGTACATAGTTCGTATAGAGAAAGTAAAAATCACTGTCAAACGTAAGAAAATACATAAAAATACAGCAAACATGGTTGCAGGTGCACTCAAATGGATTTGAAAACACGCAAACTTTTTATAAAAGGATAGGATGTAATAAAAGTGGTTGCAAATGTACACAAAAGTCTTCAAACGAGGCAATGTCTTAAAAAATGTCTGTACCTAAGGGTCCTTAAAATGGTTAAAAAAAAAAAAAAAAAAAATCCCTACAGTGCATTCAAAGTATTCCAAAATTCTTTAAGTATCAAAAGAGTCATAAAAGAGCTTATTTAAATTACTCTGAAATGTGTTAAAATGTAATTAAAGTATTCATAAAAGCGCCCAAATTGCGTTAAAAGTGCAAAAGACGCTTTGACTAATGCCTGTAATACTCTAGAAGAGGGTTTAGAATATCCTTATGATTGTCCCAATTATCTACACGAATACCCCAAAAGCATACAAATTACCATAAAAGTGGTTGAAATGCCTTAAATACTCTCCAATATGATATAAATGCGGTCAAAATATCCACAAAATGCTTAAAATTGTACTTAATTGTACGCCCAAATACCTTATATGCCCACAAAATGTTTTCAAAATGTTTCGCAATTTCCGAATAAATGATTAAATTCCTGTTCCGGAGCCAAAGAAATCCTCAGAATGTCCTCGAAATGCTTAGAATGATCAAAATAGCCCTAAAAGTTAACAAAACATATAGAAAATTGATCGAAACACCATCAAATGGTTCGAAATTCCGTAAAATGCATTCACTATAACCTAAAAGCACTCACAATATTCCCCATATATCTTTCTTCAAAGGTGTTCAAATACTGTTTCGCGCCAAAAGCACCTTTAAAATGTTCTCGAAATACCTGAAATTATATAAAATACCCTCAGAGTTTATAAGATACGTTCAAAATTCCCCGAAATACCTTCGAAGTGTTCCGACATATCCCAAAATATTTTCATAACGTTCCTAAATAACCTAAAACGTCCTCAAAATAACAATATATTCACTCAATATTCCTTAAATTACATTCAAAATAGCTTCAAAGAGCATAAAGTGCTATGTAAAAAATACTCAAATAGTCAATTCATGGCCACTATCTCGACATTTACCTCCACCCCCTCTCTCGCATGAGCACATGTTCATCGTCAACATCTTGCACCAAACGGGGGTGGGCCAGCTTACGCTAAATTATACTACTTTTAGCGATAATTAGTGCATAAAGTGTTTTATGTTCAGTTGAAAGTTTAGTCTCAGTGAGGAATAATTTGTCAGCTCCGACAGTAAAGTTTTGTTATATTCCCAAATACCCCCAATAAAGTGGCAATAGTTTATTGAAGTAACGAAGTCAAGACTGGCGAAGGAAGCTTTCCCCATCCACGATCTCAGAACAAGTATACTCCCACCCGACACCAGCATCACAAAAGCTGCTAGCAACACTGAATAGGAAAACAATCCTATAACACCGGGGCATGGTGGACTGTGCGTGGATAAAGGAAAATTTCGTAATGAGACACGTCATCAGTAGATTGGCAGTCCACGGATTCCACCACCTGATGTGCAAGAACACAACATTTCATGAACCAAGTATACATTGTAAATGTATGCTATGTAAAAAACATGTGACCGATATCAAATTGAGCTATGTACAAAAAGAACAAAGACGATATGTGAATATGCAAAATTTTTAATTTAAATGCATTCTTACTTTATTCTGGCTATTTGGCTGCAATAAAAATAGTTTACTGAAATTGTAGTATTGAAAATTGTACTATATTGAGTTTGAGAAATCCTACCATAAACATGGAAAAGGGGAAAATTTCCAGGAATCCTCTTGGCTTACCTGTTCCTGCTCGCTGTCATTATTATTATTTTCGGTACGATTGTCCCTGTTGTATTTCTGGTCTTGTTTATTGTCGACAAATCTTTGTAATCCGTATACCACAGTTCCTAAACAAGCAGCAGCAAAAGTAGCAATTTTTTTTTTCATTTTTACAGAAATCGTTGTGATAAACTGTGAAGGGCACAAATAGTTATCTATGTCCAAAACTAAATCTAATGATAGTCCGCCTCACATTCAACAGGTCGCGAGTTCGAATTTCGCTTAGGGTGAGTCAGCCGGAGAACTTTTATTCGGGGTTTTCCCTTATCCTGAGAAGAAGTATGTCCAATAACTTAAGCTCCATGGAATCCGAGGTCATTTGAACATAATTTCGTCAATGTCATTTATTGTCCGATATGACCAATCAGGTTAGAGAACTACAATATATTACTGTTAAAATATGGGTTGTATCTTAATACAGTGAAAGCTTTCTTAAACGAACAATGCTGTGACCGAAAAAAAAAAAAATGTCCGTTTAAGAGTGGGGTCTTCTAAAGACGCGTTTCGATAAATTGCAATAAAATTAATTATGAAATTAGTATACTTCAAATCACTGTATACTAAACGCGTAATAAATACTTAAGAGAAAAAGAAAAAGAAAAACAGTGTATTACAGTACAATGCAGTATATGCACTTTGTAGTTACATAAAACAAACAGTCTGTTGCTGATGCAGTTTATTGAAGAGAAAAACAATTAAATACTCTTAGATAAGTTTCTTGAGTACACTATACACTCTACATTACATAGAGATTAAAATTAAAAGCCTCACATACACTCACTTCCTGAAACTTTTAACACGTCAGCTCACTAAATGTATAGGTCCAAGAAAACGATAAAGCTTACCTGGAAATGAAACAATTGAATTCCAACACTCAACAACGCGAGCTGTTATGTTTTCCGAACATTGTAGGGGTGAGAACAGTGGCAGTCCCGCTTTCTAGAAAGCCTAGACTGCATCAAAAGTAAGTTCACATTAGCGTGTTTACTTAAGAGGTAAGCTCCAAACTCTTTTTTTTTTTTTTATTATTATTAATATAAGTGTCCGTTAAGCAAGGTTTCCTTAGAATTACTAAAGCTTTCTGCGTGCTTGCATCCGTAATAGAGGGCATTCGTTTTAAAGAGTTCAATTACTAATAGATATTATAGTCTTTCGCATGGGCCAAGAATTTAATCCGTTAACAAGGGTGTCCGTTCATAGAGGTTTTACTCTAGTTCAAATACATAAAATATAGCCATCCTGTTGGGCGACCTTGTTTTTTACTTTCTCTTCTATGTAGCTATAGGTGAAGAAAGTACTGCATACCATCAAAAAATGCAGTACTGCCGAGTTTTTACGTAAACAAAATTTTGGGGTTTCCTGAATTAAGAATCTGACTCCTTCCATTTTCATGACATTTTCCGATCATTCTGCAACGACGCAACAAATTATTCTTATATCTGCTCCATACTAAATAATATGCCGATACATTAACAAACATAGTCTCATATTTCTTTCTTTGTAACTAATAAGAAACAGGGAATACCTATACTAGGTTAGAGCGATGTCTCATATATTTTAAAAGTGATAATATTATGACCAAAAGTGATAACATTAAAATTCCGTTCTCTTTATTTCACCACCAGAAAGAAAAACCTAATAACAATTTTCATTTGGGAAAATTATTAGTACGAGAATATTGACAATAATAAAACTAAACTCCTCGGAAATGGTTAATTCTACAAGAAAGATGTATCTTACATCAATATGTCTATGGAAATGAAGGTTTATTTATGGACTGCAGTAGTTCTCAGCGTCCCATTCTATACTAGGCGTAAAATACCGCTTAATTTTGCTCTGAGGTCTCTTTACCAGGGTTGAGGATCTTTTACGTGTCGTGAATCTATGACACGGATCCAACGGCATTACTTCCCTTCCGAAGGAAACCATGCTAAGGATTTTTACGCCCGAAAAAAATCCATCGTTCCTCCGCCGGTTTTAACCCGCGACCTTGGGTATATGAAGTTAGCATGGTAACCAATACATCACGGAGGGCGACTATGTCTTACGATTTACCATTCATGCAAAAGTCATCTCGAATGAAAATTACTTCAGAGGCTATTCCAGAAAGCTCAAAATAGGTTTACATTTCATTTGGCTTTAAAATATCTTAAACATATCTATTTTAATCAAAATCGTTAGATCCAATTTTGAGATAATCATAATTTATGGAAACTCTTCCTCGTAAAAGGTAATTTCGGGGAGGGGAATGTTTCTTGATAATCAGCGTGACGCATCGTTAGAAGATGCTGATATCAATTTTGGTATTTAACCGACATTATGTTTTTGAGATATGCTGTTGATATATACACATTACACACACACAAACACACACGCACATACACGGACCGTTTTCTAAAATCTGATGAATTTCTTACCCATGACTTTGTCTACCTATTCTGCAATATCTTAAAAAAGTTCTATTTTTCTCTCTTCTTCATCATCATCATCGAGATAAACATTAGCAGAATGGTTGTATTAACCAGTTCCTTCTAAGTAGAAGTATTAGAAATTTAAAACGAATAGCAATTAGGTAATATCTCGGAAATGGTCAACTGCAAATTAATTAATAATAATGTATATGACATAAATCGTGTGCTTTCAGGAGATCTATCTTTTTACGTGGTAAGATTTAGATATTAACTAATTGTTCTTGAGTTATGCATAAAATGTCATCCGAATTAAGAGGATTTCAGAAAATGCATGATATGCATTTTATTTCTGATGAAAATAACTTAAGCATAAGATATTTTAATTAAATGCGAAAGAAACAATTTTGAGAAAAGTAAAATTTTCGAAAATTTTTCCATGAAAGGATAGTTTCGGGTGGAGCAATGAGAAATACTATATTTAAACTTTAATATTTAACGAATTCTTCGTTTTTTTAGTTATGCTGTTTAGATTCGGACACAGACACAACACACATACGCACACATACAAACACGGGCCTTTCTCTAAAATGACTGTTTTTGGATACAGAGGAACTCAAATCACATTTTCGTTAAAATCTCGAAATCGAATTTTTGGGTGGAATACAATATCATCTCTACTTATTATGTACCTATAACATAAATACTTATAGTCGTTCTCGTGGTCTAGAGGCTTCTAGTCCCCAATGTCGCGGGTTCAAACCTGGTGGAGGGTGTTAGATTTTTTCGGGTGTAAAAATCCCTAGCATGGGTTCCCTCTCAAGAGAAGTAAAACTGTTGGTCCCGTACTGTTTGTCTTTCTCTGTGGACTAGAGGTAACATGCTAGCCTCTGGTTTTCAAAGTCGCGAATTCATACCTTTCGGAAGGCGATGGATATTTTCGGATATAAAAATACACTTCGGAAGGGAAATAAAGTTGTTGGTCCGTGTCGTGGATTTACGGCACGTGAAAGAACCTCAAATCTGATAAAGAGACGTCTGAGCAAAATTAAGCGGGCTTTCACACTTAATATAGAATGGGACACTGACAATCACAGCAGATAAAGGACGTCCATAAATAGACCTCACTTTAATTTCGTTTAGTATTATTGTAAAGCAAATACAAATACTTTTTTAATTCAAGGGACATGAAAACAAACTTTTAGGCTGAAACCTTAAAAAGGAAGTTTTGGGAGAAATACAATACTCCGCTACCTATACATTATAAAGAATATAAAAAATAGTTTGATTTGTTCCATTCATATGTATTTCTCTTCCTATTCTGCAAACAAGCTTCTTATAAAAATCTGATGTGTTCTATTCGCAAGACTTTCTTTACATCTTAGCAACACATTATTCTTAGAAACCTTATTTTTCCATTTAATTCATATTAATTGAATTAAACATTAGCAGAAATTATCTTATTGCTTACCTCCTTGTAAGTAGAAAGGAAATAAGGTAGTAGTTAGTCAAATCTTCTAGAACATCCAAGATATGCATATATTTGTTATGAAATATATTTAATATGCAATATTTAAATCAAAATCGTTACAGACATTTTTGAGAAAAACAAAATGTGCGAAAAAGTTTCGTGTAAAGGGTAATTGAGGATGGGGGACTGTTCTTGAACATCTTCGTGTCGCATCCTTGGAAGATAAGTAGGGGAAAAGAAGAATGCTGGAGATAAAGGCGCCGCCGACGTAAGTTTTTGCGCGCTGAACATGTATTACACTTCTAAACCACGTGTTTTTTAACACCCTCACTCCTTTGGCGGCGTATCGAGTGCCTCTTTTCAATTTGAGATGTTGAAAGCAATAATCATTGTGTACATCGGTTCTGTATTAGAGTATGACCTTTAATGAATCGTCCCGCAATTGGCTATTAATCACCAATTAATTAAACCGCAAAAATTCATATTTCAGCTCTTACTTTAATTGGGCAGATACAATATACATGAGGGTCATTTTAACTGGAATTTAATGTTTATTTCATTTTTAAAATCAGATTTAACCTATATCTAGGCATATACATTTTGATTATAATTAAATTAAATAAACTGCGATAATACGTGATTTTGTTCTAAATTTGTTATTTGTGTACTTACATTACACTTTGGGAGTCATTTTAAACTGTATGTAATAAAGATTTCATTTCTATAATCATATTTCACCTATCTTTATGAATAGAGCGTTTTTATTATAATTCAATTAATTAAAACCGCGAAAATAAGCGATTTTGCTATAACGTTGTTATTTTTGTAGATACAACACACAATGGGGGTCATTTTCAACTGGAATTTAATTTAGATTTCATTTCTATAATCATATTTAACCTATCTCTGTAATGTAAATTTCGATTATAATTAAATTAAATTAACCGCGAAAGTTCGCGATTTATTTGGACGCGCATCGCACAGCGTACTCATTTGACTTTTCACATGACTTAAAATAAACAGGAAGGGATTTTCAAGCTGAATCTAAACAGAGTGAAATTCAACATGGTGACGAACGGAACAGATAGTCCTAACTAAAATATTTTAAGCTTCAACAAAAGAGCAAAAATGCCTAATATAACTGTTTTTCTTATTCCCTTTTGAATTCTGCAATTAAAGTTACGCATAATTGCCCGGAAATTATTCAGTGAGTGTTTGTTACCTGAATATAAATATGGTACTCAGAATCAATGATTGTTAGTAAACAGCTGGAAAAAAAGTAAAGAAGTTCTGTTTTTATTTTGTGAAAACGTTGCAGTATACATGGTGTAGATAAACGAATATCGGGGTTTTAACTCTTTATAATATTTACTACATTCAACTTACAGTTATGAATGATGTGTCAAAAGAAAAAGCAACTCAAACAGTTTTACCAAGAATCTTATAAGTGTTCAATGTGACTACCCTTTGTCACACGGCACACATCAAGTTTATAGCCGAGTTCTTCCCAAACATTGATAAGTGTGCATTCAGTAATTGTAACAACAGCTGCTTCAATGCGGTTTCTTAATTCAGGGAGGTCAGCTGGTAGCGGAGGTATGTAAACACGATCCTTGGTGAAGCCCCAAAGGTAAAAATCGCATGGCGTTAGGTCAGGAGAACGTGGAGGCCATGCATAGCAAGCCCTGTCATTGGGGCCCTTGCGGCCTATCCAGCGCTCGGGTACAGTGACGTTCAACCAATCGCGTACTTCGTTATGCCAGTGAGGTGGCGCACCATCCTGCTGGAAAATGAAGTTTTCTGGCTCATTTTCTTCCAACTGAGGGAAGAGCCATTGCTCTAGTGTATCAAGGTAAGAAGTGCCAGTTACAGTAGGTTCACCAAAAACTAAAGGCCCATAAACTTTTCGCCGGGATACGGGACAAAAATCATTCACTTTAGGGGAATCTCGTTGCATTTGTACCATCTCGTGAGGATTTTCTGAGCCCCAGATGCGCACATTATGAGTGTTAGCATGTCCACTAAGGTGAAAGGTCGATTCATCACTGAAGACAACACGATCCACAAAATCATCATGAAACAACATGTCGTTTGCGAATTTGAAACGTAATCTGTGGAGTGTCGGCTTTAGAGCCTGTAATAACTGTAAACGGTAAGGACGTAGCTGTAAGTGTTTTCTTACAACTTTCCAAACAGTCGACACAGGAACTTTTAATTCACGACTAGCCTTCCGGACTGATTTCTTTGGGCTACGAGTGAACGACTCTCTCACTCGCTCAACAGCCTCTTCACTTACTCCTGGTCGCCCCGAGCTCTTCCCTTTACAAAGGCAGCCGGTATCTTCAATCTGATTATACCATCTACGAATGTTTTTATCTCTAGGAGGATCACAACCGAACTTACTAACGGAACGCACGTTGCACAGTAATTACAGATTCGGTCTTTGCAAACTGCAAAACAAAAAACGCTTTCTGTTTACTAGTCGATGGACTTTTTCGGGTGTCTTTCACGCCCAATTTAGAATGGGAAGCTGACAATCACAGCAGTCAAAGGGCGTCCATAAATAACACGCCATTTCCATTTTTTTCTTAAAGCCATATTGATTTTCTGATGTCAATTTATTCTTTTGAGTAAAATTTAATATAAAATGTTTATCCAATGGTTTTTGAGAAACGTGACAGTAATGCAATAGGTCTGCAATTCCAAATTCTCAGTTGGTTGCACTTTTTAAACAGGGATTTTACTTTAACTAGTTTAAAGAATTTGGAAAAACTCCATGCTCAAAAGAGGCTTTGCATATGTCAGATATAGGATATGCTATTAAGCAACACTGTTTCTTTATTATGAAATTGGGAACATCATCAACTCCATGTTAATTTTGCGGTTTTAGTTCTGCAATTACCAACAGTACCTCTATTGGATCCGTTGGGTTTAAAATATTGATGATTGATTTGATCGTGTTAAAGTTTGACTTTTTGATTTCCTTTTCCCAGATAAAGGTGCTCCAATGTTTATTTAATCACAATCATTAAAGGATTTTACTATTTACGCTGCTAGGTTATTCGCGATGGCAAAGTGGCCCCCCCCCCATGGTTACCATGCTAACTTCATATACCCAAGGTCGCCGGTTCAAACCCGGCGAAGGACGATGGATTTTTTCGGATTTAAAAATCCTTAGCATGGAAAGTAAAGCCATTGGTCCCGTGTCGTAGATTTACGGCACGTAAAAATCCTCAAGCCTGATAGAGTGACCTCTGAGCAAAAATTAAGCGGTCTTTCACGCCCAATTTAGAATGGGACGCTGAGAACCACAGTAGTTAAAGAGCGTCCATAAATAACACGCTCTTTCCATTTACGATGGCAAACCTGTTTTGAAGTTTAAGATTATTGCTGCTGGATGTTTTGCCAATTTTGTGTTTGACGCTATGCCAAATAGCTCTGATTATTTTCTGTGCTAAACATATATATTAACAGCATTTGCCATGTTTTAATTACATAATATAGTATATTTTTGTATTACCTAAAATAGCTATTAAAGCGGGGTACATTTGAAATTTATTATAATGGTTTTTATTTTGTTATAATATTAAGATTAATTTGGTTAAAATGCAAACAGTAATAGCTGTTTAAGTATCAGGTCCACAAAATAAAGCGTTAATGGTAAATTAATTACCTACTGAATGCTAGAAGAGTCTGCTAAACTTCTGCACACATGGTGCCAACAATACTTTTAGTATAAGCAATGAAAATTATATTGAATGAAACAAATGTAGTAGTGCTGTTAAAGTATATAAAAGGCATCGTCATTTATTTGTTGATAATTTTTTCTCACGGCCACCTGAGGTTTATGCTAGAAACTGTACCAGTTTGAACTATTAGGAAGCATGCACCATTCAGTAACAGTACAAGATGTAGATATAGAAGGCAGTGCTTACCCTGAACAGTTTTTTGCTTTTCAGCACAGCTTTGCCACTTTATTAAAAGTGGCGCTAGGAGACAGGGCAAACAAAATACTGCAAATGCTTTCAGATGGTTAACTATGAATTCAATGACGTTATAAATTAAAAACAAAAAACACAAAGCCAAAGAATAAGACTAGATTACTTGTGAGATTTTGGCTTATTAGGTATCATGTTCGCAAAATAAGGATTTATTGAAAATTAAGTTCCTATTGAATGTTGGACGAGTCCGCTAAACCTTGTGTATACGTGGTGCAAACAATAGTTTTAGTATACGTTATCTAAATTATATTAAGAGGAATAAATGTAAATTGCTAAAACATATAAAAGGCAAACTCAGTCATTTGTTGACAAATATTCTCACAGCACTTATGCTATAAACTGCACTAATATGACCTATTAGGAAGCATTGAGCCATTGGAGCTAATAGTAGGATATGCGGATATAGATGGCAGCGCTTACTCTGTACAGTTTGTTCCTTTTTTTTTTTTTTTCCTCCATTTCAGCATAGTGAACAAGTCGCGTATTGCTAAAATATTAAAAATCTCAAACTTAGAATACTTAAAGAAACAGAACACTTCAGATAAGCTGAGAAATTACAGTATGAAACGGCCTTGCAGTAACATGGAAAGCACTGATTTAGTTCTCTCGGCCTGGCCCACGGATTTATTTGACTTTGGGTTTTTGCGATTGGTGGACAAATGCTAGAGTAGAGTACATAATGACACAATTTTTCCTGCTCCCCGTCTCCTATCATTCCATTTATATCTGAAATCCGAGGATCGATATTTCAGGTGAGCAGACAGCGGGTGAGGTTGTTGAAGATTTATTTACCTTAAGCCTGCACTGGTGTTCATTATGAGTCAGAGATTCTCCTTAGCTTTAGTGGCATCCTGCCAGCGTCAGAATGTAATATCTAAAGCCACTAGTGACATTGTCTGCGTCTGAGCCTGTAGCCTCTGATTTGGTTAATCCGTGTCTTTTACATCATCCCTTCTTCATAGAGACTTCAGAAGAACAAAAAACTACTTTGCATTCAGGGGCTAAGGCTTACCCCTGTTTCCTTAAAATCAACCAGCCAGTATCACCAATCTAACAGCCTCCCCAACCAACAAATCAACCAACTAACCAACCAAAACCCAATGAAAATAACTACATATCACCCAAACCAACCGAGGGAATGTTTATGTAGGGGTTGATGAATTCCGCTCCTACGTATCCCAACGTATGAGCGGAATACTGGCTTCTGTGGTAGGCCTGTGATGCAATTGGTTGCTGTGAATCTACTTCTCTACCAGATGATTGCATCTTTGCCGCATATCAGATAATATCTATAGAAAAGTTGGGTTGGCAGTATGAAAATTAATGTGCTAATTTTCTGCCGTCAGAAATTATTTTGCTGTATTGCTTCTCCCGTGTGCTGTAGAAGCTAATAGTTGTATTCAGATCTGCTTTTACATGCAAGCAGCAGCGTATAAAGTACTGTTATGGAATCATAAATGTGTATGCTGTGATGGATCAGGCAGGTTGCTAAACTCCAGCTAATTTCAGTTTGGTGAGTAAGAGCATTTTAATCTTAGCAGTGTTTTCACAGGACCACCAGGTATTTTATAAGTGCTTATTATTCTTGAAATGTTGCATAGCAGCTCTTTGATGACACTCAATTTCTAACTTTTCTTAACTTACACTTACACACAACCATAAAATTCCTACTTACATAGGTGCAGCTCCTTTCTAGTAATGTTACAAGCTGTAATTATTTACATCACAGTATATACGTCAACGATGCTTGCAATTTACAATGTGCATAGCTACTGAGTCATTGTTACGAGTCACCCTGCGTGGTGTAATGGTTACCCTACTAACTTCATGCGGGTTCAAACTCGGCGGAAGACGATGGATTTTTTCGGGGTAAAATTTTTTAGCATGCTTCCTTCGGAAGGGAAGTAAAGCCTTTTGTTCGGTGTTGTATATTTAGAGCACGTAAAAGAACCTCAGGCCAGTTAAAGAGGCCTCTGAGCAAAATTAAGCGGTCTTTCACGCCCAGTATAGATTGGTACGCTGAGACTATTGGATTTAAAGAACATCATAAATAAAACTCCATTTTATGTTTTTTAATTTCTATGACGCAAACTTTTAACCGGATGTTATTCTGTATATAAATTTTATTATCATAGTACATCAATGTTTTGACCTATTAGCTTCTGGGATTGCTATGACAGCTGTTACTTTTATGCTAAAATGAACATGGAATTACATAATTTGCTTTACAGTTACAATGAAGTTAACCTATTAACTTTGTTTTACAGTTATACAGTATACAGTCTTAGTTTTTGAATGTGCAAATTATATACAGTCTATGTTATTTAATGGAGTTTAAAATCACGTAATATCAACACCATATTTACTTTTAAGTTTCAACTGTTTCTTCACATTTCTTGAAATACATTCTAATGATTTCTTTAGGTTTTACACATAAGCTTTGTCAGCAATTTCTCTGACACATAAATACCACATATTACTTGTTTTAATATATCTCATAATAATACGATACCTTAACATAATAGTTTCACAAAACATTTTAGATACAGCAATACAATCTTTCTTGTACTGAGCGTTTTCACATAGCATTAAAGTTAACAAACATTCTCTTTGCTCTTTTTCATTTGATATTAAGGTTGGAGAAGTTGCCTTGCAGATCTCTCTTACAATAAATATGCAGTTATTTAAGATAACTATGGTTATGCAAATTCTGCGTCACATGCCCTTTCTTTCTCTTACATTTTTAAAATTGTTTTCAGTTATAACTATATACATGTACAATATAATCTTAAATTTTTGCAATTTACATTATTCATATCATGATAACAAATGCGAGGGAAAATAATTTTCCTCGAGAATTCATACATATATTTACAGATATTAACTAGGTGTATTGTTTTCAGTTGTTTGTGTGGTGGTCTTGTGTATTGTGTTTGTGTGTTCTTCTGATGGAAGTTCCTTGAAAGGTCTTAAGTTCTGCCTTTGGTGTTTTACAAGTGATTTTCCCTCCAAAGTCTGCTATTTCGAAAGTATGGTTCCCTAATTTTCTTATAATTTTTTCTGGTCCTGTATAAACAATTCCATTTTAATGTTCTCTTTTTGAATGCGTCAGAGAGTTATCTCTTTCTCGAAAGAACTTTATCTTCCAGCTCAGGATCCATTTTATTTTTATTCCTACAATCCACTCATTTCTGGATCCAATCGAAAGCGATGCGACACTTTTCTTCTTCAGTTAGCTCTGAATGATGTATAATGGCTGAAGGAACATGTTTAAATATTATCATGGCCTTTGTACCAAGCATTAGTGCGACCAATATAAATGTAATAGTCGGATTGGCTGTGTAATTCATAATATTCGCTTTGACTGACAATCTCAGGCATTATGATTCCCTAGGTACAGAATGCTTATATATAGATGTCGTTGCCAATTCCATTATGGCATCTTCTAAAATTTTGATATTAGCATATCTGCTTCTTTCTCAATTGAGTTGGGAATGACACAGCATATGTGCATGTGTTGCTTACTATCTCCCCCTACCTCAAAGTAATGGTTGTAGGTGCTACAGTTTCCCGGTTTCTCTCTAAATGTGTCTCTGTACTCTTCTAATACTTTCAGTAGCTTCTTGCCTTGTCTTCTGAACAAGTTGTGGCACTGTTTAATTTTCTCCTCAAAGTTTGAATCTCCCATCGTTTCAAAGTTCTTATTCAGTCTTCCACCCCTGGGTAGACAAAACCCTCTTCATCTTCTTCCAGGCAATCAGTACAAGTTATTATCTCACAGGCACTGAGTTGGTAATCATTGTTTACAGATTCTCTCATGTTTACATTGGTTACTTTTATCATTTCTAGTTCTTCTCCAATAAAGAATCTTTCCTTTTATATTTCATCTTCCTCGATGCTTCTAATTCTATTACATATATACTTTTCTTTATTAGAGGAATATTTTCTTTGTTGTCAAAAAGTGTAAATGGAAATGGCGTGTTATTTACGGACGCTCTTTAACTGCTGTGGTTCTCAGCGTCCCATTCTATATTGGGCGTGAAAGACCACTTAATTTTGCTCAGGCTTGAGGTACTTTTACGTGCCGTAAATCTACGACACGGGATCAAATGCTTTACTCCCTTTCCAAAGGAAGCCTTTACGACCGAAAAAATCCATCGTCCTCCGCCGGGTTTGAACCCGCGACCTTGGGTATATGAAGTCAGCATGGTAACCATTACACCACGGAGGGCGACATTTGTTGTTAATTCTTACTATGTAGAACATGGGCTCTTTCAAGTTTATCTGAGATTGCCAATACATCATTATATAATACCCCAAAATTAGATTTGCGATTACATTTTAAACTATTAAGGTTATGCTTGCTACTTTGAAGTTACCTATTTTTATTTCTAACATAACCTGACTTTTAACTCTTTCTTTCTTCTTGCCCATAGCTACGCTGCAGTAGACCGCACATACAGGTAGATAATTCACCTTATGTCTATTCAAGATATAATGAAAGAAAGCTCCAGAACACACAGAGGCCATATCCCATGTTTATGTAGCCATACATAACCTCACATCCTTATGAATGATTTCGCAGTTTATGTGTGGCGGATTCCTTAGCTCAATTATCTTCGAAGTGTTATTCCCACCTAATCTGTTGTTAAGCATGATTGTTTGTAAAGAACTCCTTTGTTCAGCGCTGTTCTGTACCATAGGACCATATCTCGGAGTTATAATGTAGTTCCACATTAGTTTTGGGCTGCGTGGACTGTGAATGAGTCCGGTCACTTCTTGCTGCTTGTCATGTCATTATGCATCCTAGGGTTTCCTATCTTGGTTCCCACTGGCTCCTGTCGTAGTCACGGCCTTAGTTGGATCATGGTTCACGGGAATTGCTCTGCTATGGTGGGTACTAATGGCAGGGGTGGTTACAGTGCCCTCCAGCTCCAGCGAGCTTCTCTCCCGTGCCTATTTCCTCTTGGTCTTTCATCTCTACCATTTCTGATATGATACCCTGGTGCTTTGGAGTTGTTGTTGTTGTTGTTTGTGTGGGCATCTAGTTGCTCTGTGCCTTTCCCCATGAAATTCGGATGTTTTGTTTTCTCGTCGATTTGCCTGAGCGTGATTTCCGGTGTTTTGGAAGCCGTTTTCTCTACTTGTAAGTTTTTGTTTATGGTGGTGGATCGTTGTGTTTCTCCCCTTACTATTTTTGCTTCTCTGAGTAGTATTCCCATTCGAGTTATAATTCTCACTAGCATCTACAGGTTCAGCTACTATTAGGTTCTGTCTAACAGAATCTGGAAAATGTGTTACGATGGCAGTGATAATTTTCTGCTCAGTAAGAGGCGGATTTATCAGTTTGCATTTATTCGCAATTTTGGGGTAGTAATCCACTATGCTTTTGCCATGGCTCGGATTAAACTTTCCGGTAGTAAGCTCTACTCTCGTCTGGTTCTATCTTGCAGTGCTTCAGAATCTTAATAGGAAAAGATTCTGAACCATTAATAAGTTTCATCACCCACACAAGTCGATTTTAGCCAAAGTTGAATCTTTCTTTTAAGCTATTTCTTAATTATTAACATTCTGTGTTCAGCTGTGATCTCAATTTTCAAGTACGTATCTAGTTCCTTTAAAAATGCTTTAGGAGAACTCTAAAGTTTTTCGTCGAACGTAGGTGTGTTTATTTCATATAATATCAGGTTAATGTATTGACTATGTTCATGTTTGTGACTGTTTCGCGGTGTTTCATAATCCTGTGATGTGTGTGCCTACAGGGACTGTGTCACTGTTTTCGTGTGACGTATTCAGTTCCCTCAAAACAATCATTGTACACATTTCAATTCAACACATAAATATTTACACTAACATTTTCAATGCGCTTAGGTAGCTCAAGAGGTATTCTGTGATGCTACCACAAATCGGTTTATGTAATTTGTGTCATCTTGTCTTTGTGAATATTTCTCTTATTTCCTTAATTTTTTTTTCAAACCCTCATGGCAGGAATTTATTGTTTGTAACACTCTTCTTTGTGCTAGCATATCAGAATTTACCCTTGCTAACTCACTATTCTCAACAATTGCATTGTTTAAGTCAGAACACTCCTGACATTTTATTTATTTATATGTTTTATAGATATATTTTTTAATTGATTTCACTTTTTACGGCTTCAATTTTCTACAACTAACCTAGTTTATTACTATCTAACTACCTCTACAGCAGATCTTAATTCTTCTGTCTGAAAATCTAACTTTACATATAGGCCGTCAATGCTGATGTCTAGCTGAGGAGTGTAGTTCTATTAACTTACTGGTTACTTTAAGGCTATCTCACACTTTAACTCATGTTCAACTCACTTTTGTTTCCTTCTAGTTTAGTATTCATGGCTACTACTAGCTAATTCCTACTCTCATCTAGTCTAACATTCATAGCGGTTAATATCAGCCAGTCTGCAATTCATAGCTGTTAATTCATTTCTTAATTTCTCTCCACTTTCACCTAGCCTAATATTTATAGCAGTTTATTCATTTCTTAGTTTAGTAAGGCCACAAATCATGGTTTCACTTTTGTCAGTCTGCATTTCACTGCCTATATTTACATCAATTACATCATTTTTATTTGCTGATTCCATTTTACTTTTAACTTACTATTTTTTTCATCTCCCCATATCTGTAGATGTTGTAGGGTGCTGCAAGAAGCTGGGTCCATGCCCTATGACAATCGTGCCACGCGTTGCTGCTCCATATAAGGCGGCTTTATGCAGGAGTTAATTAATTCCGTTCCTACGTTGTGATGTCTGTTTGCTCTGATCCTGCTGGTCCACCAGATGATCCCGCCTTTGATGCTCGTCAGATGATATCTCTAGAAAAGTTGGGTTGGCAGTATGAAAATAAATCTGTTAATTTTATGCCACTAGAAACTCTGATGGCTTTACTGCATCTCCCGAGTGCTGTAGTAACTAATTACTGTATTCAGTTCTGCGTTTAGCTCTGAGCAGCAGTATAATGTATAGATATGGAATTGCCTATAAATGTGTGTAGCCCTGATGGAACTAGATGAGAGTAAATTCCAGGTAGTCTCAGTTTGGCGACTAAGAAAATCTTAATTTTAGCATGTGTTTTCACAGGACTATGTCTTTTATAAATATGATGAACTATTACAACTGAAATATTTCTTAATATTTTTCTTTGTTTATTGTTACTGAAATATTACATAGCGTGTCACTGGTGACGCTCAATTTCTAACCTTTCTTAACGCACTTTTAGACATAATTAACAATCAAATTCCTACTTACAAAGGTGTAAGTCATTTCTAGTAATGTTACGAGCTGTAATTGCTTAAATCACACGTACATAGGTAAGGATGAGTGCAATTTTACAATACACGTATGTCCTTAGAATCGTTTTTATGACCCAAACTTTAAACCGAATGCTGTCAGTGTATAAATTTTATTATTATCGATGTTTGATCTATTGTCTTCTCGAATTGCTATGACAGCTGCGTTATTTCACCATAACATGAACATGGAATTACATATTTTATTTTACAGTTACAATCCAGTGTAACGTATTAAATTTGTTTTTCCGTTAAGCAATATAAAATCTTAATTTAAATATTAATTCCTAATGCCTAAATTATTCACAGTTTATACTATTTCATGGATTTGTAACTCACTCCATACCAGCGTCCGGTTTACTTTTTCATTCTTTCTATTTCTTTACATTTCTTGCAAATATATTCTAATAGTTTCTTTAGGTTATATATATATATATATATATATATATATATATATAAAACTTAGCACTTTTAAATTTTTATGACACAAATATTTGAAATAATATGTCATTTTCACATACTAATAGTTTCACGAAACATTATAAACACAGAAATACAAGTTTTCTTGTGCTGAGTATTTTACATACAGACCGACCGAGCAAGCAAGTAAAAAAAGAAAACAAAAACAATAAAATAAACAAAACAAAACATACCATTCACCCCAAACAAAAGAGCAAACCAACTAAGCCAAATCCGAACCAAGGAAACCAACCAACCAAGCACCAAATCCAACCCTCTAAACCAATTAACCAACAACTCAACCAAGAACCCAAACCAACCCGAACTTACCAACCAATAGTGCCCAGCCAAACAATACCAAACAACCAAACTGCCCCAAGGAAACCATGAAAATATTAGGGTCCGAGTGGCCTGTCGCCGGGGGTCGAAATCAGAGTGTAAGTCGCAAGCTTTCTCTCAAGATTTCCATATAATGGTGTTTGTAATACATTTTATTGAGATTTTTAGAGGAAGTCAAAGAGAATGAGATAGAAAAACTACACTTTAGCTAAGCTTCTAAAATTTCTCAATATATGATCATTAACTTGACCACTAAGAATAAAATTATATTTAAGGGCTTAATTCTCTTTACTGATGAAGGCTAAATTGCTATACAACCAGAAAAGGGAGAAACTTTTCTATATGCCTGTTGTAAGTTTATAGGTGTTTGGATAAAATATTGGTATTTTAATCCTTTCAAAATTACAATTTCGGCATTTTGTGCAACACTCAATTAATTAAATAATATATTAAACCTTACATTTTTTTTTCTAAAAAATTAAGGTGTCTACTCGAGTCATACGATGAACCGTAAGAGAAATGTATCTACAAAAATTGCAACAATTCATGCCCTAAGAATGTGAAAGCAGATTTCAATCGCTAATTGTGGTAATTAAAGACTGGTAAAAAATTTAAAAATTTAAATGTACCTGCACACTGTGTTTAATAAATAAAAAAAAAATCATTAAAATACCCATAAAGGGACTCAAATACCCAAGAAATATCTCCAAAATGGCTTTAACGTATCTAAGATGACTTAAAAATTTGATGTGTTCCAGTCAAGTGACTTCCTCTACATCTCTGTAACAAATTATTGTTATAAAGTCTATTTTTACTCTCTCTAGCCCCGTATGTACAATGTACATAGGGATAGAGAATTCGATGTCGAGATTTCACCGGAAATAGATGTTTTAGGACTCCCTGGAGGAAAAAAAAAAAAAAAAAAAAAAAAAAGCATAGCATTTTCAGAAACAGGTCCATATGTGTCTATGTGTGTGTGTCTGTGGACAGCATTGCTCAAAAACGAAAAGACGGTTAAATACCAAACTTGGTATTTAAGTTTGGTATCTTCCAAGGATGCGACACGGAGATTTTCAAGAAAATCTCCACACCCCTAACTGCCCTTTATATGGAAAAAGTTTCGAAAATATTGTTTTTCTTAAAAATGGCTCTAACGATTTTGAATTAAAATACCACGTATTAAAGCCACATCTATCACAGATAAGATGTATATCTTGAATTTTCTGGGAATAGCTTCTAAAGAGCTGCTTATTCTGGATGAATTTTACTTAATTTAGTGTAACTAGTAAACCGTAAGAGATGGACAAAAACTTACTTTACATAAAATGTAGAGCTTATTAAAACACAGAAATTGTGTCATATACATTTTTTTCGTGGAGCTTACCGTTTTCGAAGTATTCCTTATTATTAGTTTCAATTGCGAAGTATCTATACTTTTCTCAGACGGAAGTGTCCGTTTTTCTTTTGTTCTACTCCTGGACAAGCAAAGAAGTGATTTGCAATGACAATCGCATAACAACAGGTTTTAAAAAATTGACTATCACTTTAGCCTTGTGCATTCCCTTAGTTCCATCCTACTTTAAAGAGCTAAGTAATAAAATTCTGCTAATGTTTATCTCGATTAGCATGGTGTTGAAAGAAGAATTATCGCTTGTAAGAAGTTTGTAGAGTAGCTAGAGTAAGTCATGTGAGTGTAACGTATCAGATTTTTCTATCTACTTCATGAAAATGGAGATAAATATTAGCAGAAATGGTCTTATTACTTGCTTGTTTATAAGTAGAAGGAAAATAAGGGAATACTCTAGGCTAAAGCAATAGTCAAATATTTTAATAGCTTGTTACCATGTGGTTGAAATCCGTTTCTTTGTATTGCCAGGAGTTGACAAATCCCCGTACGAGAAAAGTTTGTATTTTAAATCTGAACCACAAATAAGTAATATCTCAAAAAATGGTAGGATTCACGAACAAAATGTATAGTGTATGTTTTAACGAGATCTAGATTTTGTGTAGTAAGTGTTTGTCTGTCTCTTACAGTTTACCAGATATGCAAAATTCAGCCAAATTCATCCAGAATAAAGAGGTTTTTAGAGGCTATTCCCAGAAAATTCAAATTCAACATACGGTATTTTACTTCAGAAGCTGCATGTTGCATCTTTGGAATATACTAAACTTAAATTGGTATTTGACCGACTTTTCGTTTTGAGTTATTGTGTTCAGAGACAGACGGGCACACACGGACTTTTTTCTAAAAATCTGACGTGTTCCATTCACATGACTTTCTCTACATCTCTGCAACAAATTATTGTTAAAAAGCTTATGCTTCTATTTACTTCATGCTAATTGAGAAAAAAATTAGTACAAATAGTCTTATTACTTGCTTCCTTGTAAGCAGAAGGGAAATAAGGGAGTACTATAGGCTAAACTAATAATCAAAAGCTGGTTGCTATGTGATTGAAGTTCCTTTGTTTGTATGGACAGGAGTTGACAAATTTCTGTATGAGAAAAGTATAAGTTTTTCATAGCTGAAACCAAAAAACAAGGAATGTGTCAAAAACGTTCAACTCCACGAAAAAAGTGTATATAACATAAATTGTGTGTTTTAATGTGCTCTACATTTTTTGGGTGTTAAGTTTTTGCCCATCTCTTACGGTTTAGCTGTTATGCAAAATTCCGTGAAATTCATCCAGAATAAAGTAGTCTTCAGAGGCTATTCCCAGAAAATTCAAGATATACATTTTATTTGTCAGGTAACTATTTTTAATATACGACATTTTAATCAAAATCATTAGAGCCATTTTTAAGAAAATCAAAATTTTCGAAATGTTTTCCATGTAAAGGGTAGTTGGGGATGGGGAGGATTTTCCTGAAAATCTTCGTGTCGCATCCTTGGAAGATACCAAACTTAAATACCAAGTTTGGTATTCAACGGTCTTTTCGTTTTTGAGCTATGCTGTCCACACACGACACACACGCATACACACATGCACACACACACGCGGACCTTTTTCCAAAAATGCTTTTTTTTGTATTCAGGGGGACCCAAAACATGTATTTCCAGTGAAATCTCGGTATCGAATTTTTGGGTGCAATACAATACCGTCTCTATACACTATGTACATAATACGTGTAGAAAAAGTAAAAACAGCAGAAAAGTAGAGATAGTGAAACTGTTTTTAAATGGGATCCTAAAACGAGTCTTTTCGGTAAATTCTTGTATCGAATTTTGGGTGGAGTGCAATATCTTCTCTACCTACATACCACGTACAATGTAGAGAAGGTGAATGCGCTGAAATATGATAAAGTGTCATTAAAACTAATAAGTACGAATAAAAGAAGTTAACTTGCACAACCAATATCTGGAATGCTCTATAAAAGAGCTTCAAACATTATGTCCCAATTACCTGCACCGATTTCCCAAAAGAAGTTTAAATGCCTTCAAAATACTCCAAAACATTTAAAATACGCTCAAAATATCCACATAAGCACTCAAATATCACCTAAGTGAATCTTTTAACTGTCCCCAAAATACCCTCAAAATGTTTCCAACTTTCCGGATTAGTGTTCAAATACCTGTTCCGGAGCCCAGTACCTGTTCAAAATGTCCTCCAAATGCTTGAAATGATCCAACTGGTTCTTAAAAGTTTACAAAAGACGTTGAGAATGCCTCGAAACACATCAAATTCTCCGAAATGTCTTACAATATATTCAAAATATCTCAAAAGCACTCACAATGCTTAAAAGTGCCCGAAATACTGTAGAAGTATTCCCAATATATCTTCAAAGAGCTCGAAATATACGGAAATATGTTCAAATAGCTGTTTCGGTGCCCAAAGCACGTTCAAAATGTCCGCGATATACTTAAAAGGATGCAAAATCATCCTGCTTGTAAAATAACCTCAAGGCTGAAAAAAGAGGCCTCTGAGCACAATTAAACAGCCCTTCACGCCGAATATAGAATGGGACGCTGAGAACCACAGCAGTTAAAGAGTTTCCATAAATAAAACACCATTTCATTTTACCTCTACCAGGTATGAGCACTTGTGCATCGCCAATATTTTGCACCAAATGGCCAAGCTTGCGCTTAATGACCCTACTTTTTGCGATAAGTAATGCTTAAAGTGTTTATGTTCAGTTGAGCAGTAAAACACCAGCAATAATTTTGTTAGCTCCGGCAGTATTCATAAGTTTAGTAAATTTGCATAACAACAGTACCTATTGCAAGAGGATTACGGATTATGTTACAGCTACTCCTAAAATAACACTTCAAATTTTATTATTTTCCTTCTACTCTGCATCAGGCAAGAAAATGTTATCTTAATAATAATAATCATAATAAAGTTGTTTACTAACTCATTGTGGTACTTGAAATATGCACGCGAGCTGCTAGAACTTGAGAAATGTTACCATTAAAATGGAAAACAGGCAATGTTCCTAACCTCCTCACATACCTGTTCCTGCTCTCTGAGGTTATTATTTACCACAACATTCTCTTCCTTGCAAGACTGATCTTCATCATTACTGACAAATATTTTTAATCCGTATGCCATAGTTCCTAAACAACAAGCAGCAGCAGCAGCAAAAATAGCAAACATTTTTACAGAAATCATTTTGATAATTTGTGGATCACCAAAAATGTATCTATGACCAAAATCAAATCAAACGATTTTCTACTGTTTTTAACTTGCATTAACAACATACGGTCTACTAGTGAAGGTGAATCACAGTCGGTCATGACATGTAAGTAAATAAATACTGCGAAAATTATTGACGGTTAAAATATTTTATATCTGAGTAGTTAAAATATTAAAAAAAAGTCTGTTGTGTTACAATCACGTGACTTTCTCTACAACTCTGTAACAAATTATTGTTTAAAAGCTTATTCTTCTATCTACAACATGCTATTTGAGACAATCACTAGCAGAAATTGCCCTTATTATTTGGTCCCTTATAAGCAGATGTCCATTCACATGATGTCCTCTAGCAGTTAGGGAAACAAATCTTTTATTCAAAATACTAATCTGTTATCCTCATCATGCTAATCAAGATAAACATAAGCAGAATTAGTTTTATGTTAAAAGACCGTTAAATATCAAACTTGGTATTTAAGTTCCGTGTCTTCCAATAATGTCATACAAAGATTTTCAAGAGCATTCTCCCACCACCTACTATCCTTTACATGGACATTTTTTTCGAAAATGTTGATTTTCTCAAAAATGGCTCTAAAAATTGAGTAAAATACCAGATGTTTAAGATATTTTTATGACAAATGTATATCTTCAATTTTCCGGGAATAGCCTCTGAAGATAACCGTAAGAGCTATCTATACAAAAACTTACTACACAAAAAATGTAGATGTCATTAAAACGCACAATTTATGCTATATACATTTTTTGTACAGTTAACCGTTTGCGAAATATTCCGGACTATTAGCTTCAATTTTATTCACTTAAACTTTTCTCAAACGGGAAGACATCATTGTTCTCGTTCTCTTTTGTTTACTCCTGAAAGTAAAGAGATTGGAATTTCAATTGTTTCAGATAGTGACCGGCTTTCAATGGACGAGGCTATCGCTTTAGCCTGTGCCTTTTATTTCCTTTCTGCTTACAAGGAGTTAGTAATAAAACTAGTTCTACTTAGTTTGTCTTGATTAGTATGATGTAGATATGATTAGTGTTTTGATTAAAAGGTTTGCTTGCCGAACAGCTAGAAGACATCATGTGAATGGAACACATTAGATTTCTGCCCTTCTACTTACAAAGGACCAAGTAATAAGGGCAATTTCTGCTAATGTTTATCTCGATTAGCATGCTGTAGATAGAAGAATAAGCTTTTTAACAAGAATTTGTTACAGAAATGTAGCGCAGGTCGTGTGTTTTTAACACGTCAGATATATATATATATATATATATATATAGTTTCTTTTTTTTTTACTTGCTCTGCTATATATGGCAAGAGTGGAGAAACTATTGCTTGATACAAAACAATGCATTGCCGAGAATTCACCGAAAATACAGTTTTGAAGTTTACTGAATAAGAAAATCTTCTTTCTTTCAATCACAAGACCTCTTCTACTTATTCTGCAACAAATTATTCTTATATATACTCCAACTAAACAAGATTAACATTAACACAAATAATATTATACTTAATTCTTTGTAGATACAAGAGAAATTGGGAATATACTAGGTTAGAGCGATATCTCAAAACTTTTAGAAACTGGTGCCAAAAGTGATGACACTGAAATTCTGTTCACTTTACTTCACCACCAGAATGAAAAAGCGAATAACTATTTCTCATTTTAGAAACATATAAGCATGGGACAATTGAAAATGATAACAAAAAATTTCTCGGAAATGGTTATTTCCACAAAATAAATGTATTTGACATCAGTGCGTCATAAAATTTGTGTCCATCCATTTATGCAAAAGTCATCCCGAATGAAAAGGACTTCAGAGGCTGTTCCCAGAAAATTCAAGACAAACTTTTCATTTGTCTTTAAAATATCTAAACATTGCTATTTTAATCAAAATCTTTAGAAATATTTTTGAGGAAATCAAAATTTACAAAAAAATCTTCCACGTAAAGTGTGTATTGGCGGGGGAGGGGAGGTTGTTTCTTGAAATTCATCGTGTGGAATGCTTGGAAGATGCTGAACTTAAATACCAAATTTCGTATTTAACGGACTTTTCATTCTGAATTATGCTATTACACACACAAACACACACACACAAAGACCGTTTTCTAAAAGACTGATGTGTTCCATTCCTATGAGTTTGTCTACCTATTCTGTGAAATTCTTCTTCCTATAAACGCCTACTCTGTCTACTTTATGGTGATTGAGATAAACATCAGCAGAAATGCTGTCTTAATTATTTTCTTTTAAGTAGAAGTATTGGATAGCTATTGTTCGTTCTTTTCTAAACACCACTTCATAAATTTCTCATATTGTGCCTCATAAGCTTTTCGGGATTTAGCGAGTGGTAAATTTGATTCTGTTTCTTTCGCAGCTCTAAGAATATCATAATTCTCAAGATCTGCCATTTTCTCAAAACACATCACAGAACAACAATAATATTGGTTTTTCACGACCTGGTATAGCTTGAATTCTTGGTAATAGTAAACGTAAGACCATATCTGTTTATTTTGGTAAGCGTGAAGTTGAAACAAAATTACTTTACACTTGCTGCACCTCTTTGCGCGTGGGTTCATAAACATAAGTTTGCAATCTATAATGAGATCGTAAACTACTCAATTACGCTTGGTCGCAGAAAAACTGTTTTATATCTTAGTAGTTAAATTGTTAAAATGTAGCCATATTTAAGGCGATCTTGTTGTTCATTTTCTTTATCATGTGTTTTCCACTTATTCTGTAACAAAATGTTCTTATTCTATACTAAGCAAGATCAACATTATCAGAAAGTCTTGTATTTATTTCTTTGTAGCTACAAGAGAAACGGAGAATATACTAGGTTAGAGCGATATCTCAACTGGTAGCAAAAATAATGTAACTGAAATTCCATTCTCTTTACTTCGCGAATAGAAAAACGAATAACGATTTCCCATATGAGAAAAGTAGGTATAGATAACTGTGGGAATATTAAAACAAGTAACAAGGATATTCTCGGAAATGGTTAACTCCGCAAAAAAGATATATTTACATTTTTTGTTTCGTAAGTTTTTATCTATCTTAAGATTGTCATTCCCAATGAAGAGGACTTAAGGGCTATTCCCAGAAAAAGCAAGATTTGTCTTAGAATTATCTTAAACTTGTATCATTTTAATCAAAATCGTTAAAACTATTTTGAGAAAATCAAAATTTACGAAAATATCTTTCACTTAATTTGTGTTGGGGGGAATATTCTTGGAAATCACCGTGTCATATTCTTGAAGGATTGAGACGGTATTTCTTTACGTGACTGCTTCTGAATGATTATTATGTTCATATCAAAGGGTTTATAGACAATTGCCAAGGTTTCTATTATTGTAAACATATGCTTGTATGAGTAATTTATGTTATTTTCTTGTATTTAGTTCATAAGTTTTAGCTTTGCCTATGTTAACGTTTCCAAGGCAGAGCTGCACAGTACTGCAGAGTTAAATGTAACAAAGAACGCCCTCAATTGTCCTCAAAAGCCCTGAGAATTCGTGTCTTTCTTTTATATCTTATGCGTGCATTAAGGTTACAAATGCTTGCTCGGTAAAAGTCGCTAAAATTTAGCAAGTAGGGTATTTTTCTTTATGACTATGAGTCACCTCACCAGAAAACAATGAAACTATGCGACATGGTGACGTTAAAAGTAAATTTTGGAGGCAAATTTTAGTCAATGAGAATCTAGAAAGCTTAAGACAGATATCTTGTCTGTTTTACTATATAAGCAAAGCCAAATTCAGAAATTACGCAGCCTCCTCTGTTCGTTAGACACATACTACACGTCACTCAGTGGAAGGATTTCGCGCCGAAAGTACCAGTGCGATGTAATAGTGATATTAAATAAGTCCGTTAAATACATATTCCACGCTACTTGTGAATGATTCCGCGCAGAAATTATTAAAGGCGATGTTAATGTGTGACGTTAATTAGTGCTAGAAAAGTAAGAAG